>OX463780.1:7434782-7940035 GCA_949825025.1 Siphlonurus alternatus
CGCGTCGAGCAAAGCAGAGACAAAATAATAATTGATCTAAAATTGAGGATAAAACCTCAGACACTTAAAGCTCTTTGCTATCAAATCATAAACTAGAACATATATATATGAGAAGAACGTTGTTTTTAACGACACTTAAAAAAGTATTATTTACTCACGGTTACAGAAAGTTTATAAAACCGACTCGAGTGACTCTTAAAACACAAAGTAAACAAACCAACAATGAAGCAACAATCTCAAGTGATGTGGGGGAGACGACATTGTTATGAGTCGTAACAATGCTGCCCGCTCTATAATGGAGTTATATTCCCCGTATGAGAGATTATTCCCAAAAGCAAACATCATGTTGGGACTGGCTCTTGTAATGGTCTCAAATTTGTGGACATTTCCATGAGTTACGAATGTTACAGGATAAACAAATGAATGTTATAGCAATTAAGTGCGAGATACGCGGCGTTCTGAAAAAATGCTTCATATTTTAAACGCACCCAAGTTGAAAAAATATGACTTCAACTCATCCTTTACACGTCTAAATGTATTTTTTTTTACCTCTAAAATACATCTTATTTCCTCTTCGCTCAAAGTGAGGATGAAATGAAGACAATATTTGTAACATATATATTATTTTTATGATCAAGAAGAGGAAAAATACGTAATCTCGTCTTTTTCCTCTAAAATGGTGAAAAATAAGAGGAAATTAGACTAGAAGAGAGCTTAATAGCGAATAAAATATGAAATTTATTTCAACTCGGGTTGTTTTCCATGGAGCAAAGTCGAGTGGGGCTTTGCAGGGCTAGAAAAGTGCACTTGCTTCAATCTCAAATGGCAGTAATGTTACTCTCATGTTTTAAAAATCGCGGCAGGATTCAATTACTGCGGGAAAGCGATTCATATGTTATATTGAAGCAAGTGCGCATTTCTAGCCCTGCAAAGCCCCGCTTGACATAGCTTCATGTAAAAGCATCTTAAATTCACTTTTAAACCTTCCTCTCTATTTATTAATTATTATCCTTAGCTCCTTCATCCGGTATCGTTGAAATAGGGACACTGCACATTGCGATGCTCATTTGCGTTACTAAAGGTGAATTCAGATGGCGATATCGGCGATGCGAACGCGATTTTGTCACACAAGCTGTGAAATCCTATGCGGCGAGCGAATTCACCAGGTTGCGGCAGTGAAATCGCGTTAATTGCGATGCTCGTTTTTTTAATCGCCAAATATGGCCGCCAATGGATGCAGAGCAAGTGTGAATTATTCGCGTTGCGTCGCACGATAAAAATCACAATGTGAATCCGCCTTATGGAATATTTCTGGCTTGTAAATACAGCATTTTTTTTTTTTTTTTAATTTTGTCAAGCTATAAAGGTGTATTTCCATGGAGCGATGTCGAGCGGGGTTTGGCAGGATGAGAAATGAGCACTTGCTTCAATCTCGTATGGCGGCCATGTTGATGTGATTGCTTTCACACAGTGATTAAATCCCGCTGCGATTTTTTCACGCCAAAATGGCCGCAATAGTATACAAGTCTTTTACCATACGTCACAAAACAATATGGCGTCACGATTGTGTAGGCAAAACATTGTCAGTGGCATAGCAGATACGTGTTAAAGTTGGTCTCGAAATTAATTTTTCCTGACGATTCACATCATTTTCCGTAGAATATTTTTTCATAAATGGTGACAAGAAGAACCAATGCTATTGAAAAAAATTATTTGGCGACCAAAATTATTATTGAAAAAGAGATTTTGTGAGTTACGTTAACACGCACGTCATAGGATTTTAGGGTTTTCTGTCTAACATCCTGAAGATCTTCGGACGGCTTCGGGCATCTCCGTGCTACCCAAACCCATCCAAAACGTAAACAAGAAATTCCCGTATATTGAAGCAAGTGCGCCGGCCTTTCTCGCCCCGGCCGCCAAGCCCGCTCGACATCGCTCCATGGAAACCGTGAATCCTATATAAAAATATAAAACTTGATATTTCACTGTATTTTTCGTACTGGATTTCATATCTGATAGTGGCTGAAAGATTCATTGCAAGAACATCATCTATATAATGGAGGAAAAATGTTACGAATCCGCAAGATATCGAAGACATTTTTTAATCTCTTATCGGACTTTGTAAAACTTTTAAGAATTTTTTGTAATTTTTCGTGACGTGAAGTTGTTCGTCTTTAAAAACTTACGTTATCAATAGATAGCAGCACCGTCGATGTTATTGTAAAAACGTGACTGACGGCTCAAAGGGAATACTTATATATGATTGGATAGAAATGCAACTTTATCTGATCCCCTATAGTTGAAAAATTATGTCTTCAACTCATCCTTTACGTCTTAACCTACAAATCTTTTCACCTTATTTCCTCCTCCTTTTAAAGTGAAGATGATTTTGAGACAATATTTCTAATATTTTATGTTCAGTAAGAGAAAAGAAGAAATACTCTCGTCTTTTTCCTTATATTTTTTCTCTAAAAATGGTGCAAAATAGAAGGGAATTATACGAGGAGAGAGCTTTATTTAATTAATAGCGAATATAACATGAAATTTATTTCAACTCGGGTTAACTAATGTTATTATATTGGGCGTATTGCGTGTTCTTGAAGATTGAATTATAATTAAAATTGGAGTTATTTTGTTTGAAATTTTCTTTAATATTTCGTACATAAAAATTAATTACATTAAGCTATTATTGAAGGAGACAGAAATTTACGTTATTGAAAAAAATCAGAAGAAGAAAGTGAAATTCCAAATCTAATTACAATAATTTTTCTTTGTCTCCAATGTTCCAATATTTTGTTGTCGTTAATTGAAGAGAGAAGCTATTTTTTACTAACAAAATATATTATTCTATTTTTTTTTTCTTTCTTTCTATGTACATTAAATTTTTTTAAAGCTATTTAATAGACTCTACTACATTTAGCTGAATGTATATTATAATAATGATAAAAATTATTATTAAATAATTAATAATTAGCAATTATTTATGAATTTTATGATAATATAAAATAAACATAATCATTAAAACCGTATGTTATTATTATATTGATAAAGCAAATTTAAGGAAGAGCCAGGATTTTTTTTTTTAATTATTTTTATATTTATTAATAGATTTTACTTACATAATTTTATATAAGGGTTGTCTCACACAAAATCGCATGATTTCGTAGCTAATTATATAAAAAATTAAGAACCTATACGATCAGGTGTACGCGCGCACTCAGTTTCGTTTTGCATGGCATCGCATGCGATCGTATTATCATTTATCATATACACTCTTAAAAAAATTTGGCTGAATTTTTGACATCTTATAATCAGTGTTTTCTTAAAGCCTTAAATCATCTATTTTTCAGGTGTTTCGTAGTCAGTATTCAGTAGTCAGCATATACTGTCAGTATACATATAGCTTATATATACTGACTACTGAACGTTGCATCTGAAAAATCATGACTTAAGGCGTTAAAAATACACTGATTATAAGATGTCAAAAATTCAGCCAAATTTTTAAAGATTGTGGTATACGTTTTTCTCATTTAGAAGCGGATCTAAATTTGAAATTTGTATCTCACAAAATCATACCATATAACAGAGATAGCTTGATAAGCTTGAAATCTTGTGTTTTGTCACCTTTTTGATGCTTTGAGTGCTATCCCCACCCTAATAATTATTGTGTAATATGCATATAATATTATATGCATATATATTATTTGGTAATGTTTGACAGAAACTGATAATTCAGAGTCTCAGTTTTAATAAAACAAAGATTATCATCACACATCCAGAGTTAAATAAATCTCATGTTAAGATCACTATTAAGCTCTCTCCTCGTTTAATTCCCTCTAATTTTGCACCATTTTAGAGGAAAAAGGACGAGTTTAAATATTTTTTCCTCTTCTTAAGCAGAAAAATATTATAAATATTGTTTCAATTTCATCCTCACTTTGAGCGAATTATATACGTATTTTAGAGGTAAAAAGATTAGGTTTAGACGTGTAAAGGATGAGTTAAAGACGTAATTTTTCAACTAGGGTTTGTTCACTTTCATGGCTCGTTGTGAATTAACCCATCAACCTAAAATATATATAGAGTTGTTTGCTGTTTTTGTTTACGAGGGAAAATAGCATAGCAGGTATACGGACGATCAGGAGAGTAGAAAAGAGAAAGTGGAGGTCCAACTACTATGGCATTAGGTAGGTGAAATGACAAAAAAAAATGAAAAAAAAGTAGTTTTGATTGTTCTTTAATGATGCAATATTTTTCATGCTATCTATCTTTTATTGGTGCATTTTTAAAAAAATTTAAAACTAATTTATTTTGTTTAATAAATTTAAAAAAAAAAATCAATATGTAATTTGTTTATATACTAGTCTGTGCATTCTGGTCTTCCATAGGGCAACCTAACTTACAGGGGCATGACGTCAGCGCAATCAACTCTATACAATGATTATTCTATATTTAAAACAATCACATTTTCTTCACATATAATCTTTTTTTATTATCATTGTTCAAATATGCATTTCAAAGAGAATAAATCGCATTTTCTTTGCATTCAGTGAGTTTCTATAATATATAGGGTCTTTGTTATTATCCTATCGCTAACTAGATCAATATATTACACAAAGAAGACAGAGTGGAAATAAATCTCATGTCTTGACATGTTGTTCTTTTAAGGAGAAATTCATCCTCTGTTTTACCATTTAAAAGGACGAGATTTAAAAGTGGATTTTCTTGAGCGACAACGGCGATGCGACGCGATTTTGACATAAAAGCTGTGAAATCCTATGCGGCGTCGAATTCGCCGGTAATCACGTTAATTACGATGCTCTTTTTCTTTTATTCGCCCAATATGGCCACCAATGGATGTTACAGCAAAAGTGCGCTTTATTCGCGTCGCATCGCAGGCTGGAAATCGCTTATGAAAATCCAGTCTTACTGAAGATGAAAAAATAAACATTAAGTACATATCTGTACATCACGAACGTTACTCCTGCTTTCCCGAGTTGAAATAAATTTCATATTTTCTCCGCTATTTTTTAAGCTCTCCTCTCGTCTTTTCTCATCTTATTTTGCACCATTTTAGAGAAAAAAAGTGGTGAATGAACATAAAATGTTAGAAATATTGTTTTCATTTCATCCTCACTTTGAGCGAAGAGGAAATAAGATGTGTTTGAGAGGTAAAAATATTAGGTTTAGACGTGTAAAGGATAAGTTGAAGATGTAATTTTTCAAGTAGGCTTGTTGACGTTAAACCACGCAATCTATGAAGGCGTGGTGAACCGAAACTATTTTGATATTGGTAGACTGGGTCATGCTCTTCTTATAGCACCAAAATTGCAATTCTACATCTCTCTGTCTATTGAGCTGCAGCTCTAGCAAGTGAGGCAGGAGTAAAGTTCATGCTGTCCAGAGGTATACGTTACATTCTCATTTTTAGCGAGGATGAAATTTTGTATTTTTCAGGGAAAAGGCGTCAAACAATTACCTGTTCAGCTGCATGAGGACGAAAATTTTCAACTACGATGAATTCATATGAGCTGTTGTTGGGAAGTGAGATAATTTTGGAGCACTCTTGAAAAACGAAGAATCATAACATGCAAAGAGAACCCTCGTTTGATCAAAAAGTTCAAATTATTTTCACCAGTAGGTTCTCTTTATAGTCTCAAATCCAAAGAGTTCATTACAACAAATATGGCCGTCACAGGGTTTCACAGCAAGTGCGCATTTATCGAATCTCGTAATCTCGTCACTCTCACAAATCACCCATGTAAACGCACCTCAACGCTTCTAAAATCAGGTCTATTCCTCCATTAAATAAAATAAAGGTATATGGGGTGTCAACTAATACTGAATTCTGATTGGTTTACTCAAAAATTGATTG
This sequence comes from Siphlonurus alternatus, assembly GCA_949825025.1. NCBI lineage: Eukaryota > Metazoa > Arthropoda > Insecta > Ephemeroptera > Siphlonuridae > Siphlonurus > Siphlonurus alternatus. The sequence goes on from OX463780.1 coordinate 7,440,658, forward strand.
TTGAAAAGCAAATAAATCCTTTTTAGTCACTAAAAAACTTGTTGAAGTGCTAATTACACCCAGCTAGGATTATAAAAGCCTTCTCTTATTCACTCATTGGTTCAGGTGACTTTCATCAACGGGATTTGTGATTTTAACGAAGTTAGTCTTGAGAATCTCTTGACCTCAATCAGCAGTTTGTAATTAATTACAGTTGGGAGGGGAAGCTTTCTTGTTACGTTGGCACCACTGTTAAATTCCCGAGTTGAAATAAATTTCAAATTTTATTCGCTATTAAGTTCTCTCCTCCTACAATTTTCTCCTATATTGCACCATTTACGAGGAAAAAAGACGAGATTACGTCTTCTTACCTCTTATTGAGCATAGAATGTTAGAAAAATTGTCTCCATTTCATCCTCACTTTGAGTGAAGAGGAAATAAGATGTGTTTTTGAAGTAAAAAGATTAGGTTTAGACGTGTAAACTGTGTAAAGGATGAGTTGAAGATGTAATTTTTCAACTAGGGTTATTACGACTACTACATGATATGTGTCGTCAAAGGTCACAATGGACAACATACATGAAAATTTTTTATTGCAGAAATGAATAGAGGGTACCAAATTATGCTACTCTGAATTCTTTCAGATTTTTTTGAGACCAGGAACTATTTTTAAATAATTATTGAAAGTGCGGCCACGCCCCCTGAAGGCGTCAATAGGCGTCCAGTCTATATCCTTCTTATTAAGGCTGCAGAGGTGCCAACTGAAATCACCGGACTTTCAATAATTATTTAAAAATAGTTCCGGGTCTTAAAAAAATCTGAAAAAATTCAGTGTATCATAATTTGGTATAACCCTCTATTCATTTCTGCAATAAATTTTTTTCATGTATATATGTTGTCCATTTGTTGATAATTTTCAATAAAAATATTGATATTTCATTTCGACATTACAAATTTAATTAATATTGGTTGTGCATCTTTAATAAAAAATATGTACACTCGTTGCATCGGAAAATTGCCATTTGCGGCCTCATTAGTAACCATGTCCAGTAAGAAAAGTGCAGGGCATGGTGATTAACAAGGCCGCAAATGGCAAATTTTCAAAGCGACGAGTGTATGTAATACCTTTTAAATAACCCATCGATTTATTTTTGTGAGCTCCACCTTCGAGAAAGCATCATATTGTGACTTTTTCTTTTTTTACTAAAGATACACCCCTATGAGATGGGAGCTCGTGGAGGGGTAGTGGGTAGAGAACGGATGGTGGCCACAGTTTGTAACACGTCCCAGCATTCACTGAGGTGAGACTGAGGGAACCGTGGAAACCTCAGTCAGGATGGACACCTCTATTTTTTCTTAATTGACCAAAGTGATTTCCACAAAGACTGGGGAACCACACGTAAGTGCATCACTGCACTGGGTGGAATGCGAGATGAATTTACCCAAAGAAACAACGTAGTTTTAAAACTGTCACCCATCCAAGTACAAACCACGCTTGACTTCAGTGATCTAACGAGAATCTTTCAATGCACTACGCCACATTGAACCTCTATTGTAAATTCATTCAGGAAAGTATATAATAATGTTTTATTCGGTTATAATGGGGAATTCTCTTACAACTCAAATTTTAATTTAACTACTATATTATGATAGGGTACATATTAACAATAAGTTTCACATAAGTTTCAACTTTTTAAACTCAAATTTGGGGACTCTGAAGGGATTATTAGAATAGGGGCAAAGTATGCAACCCGCGCGCAAACCTGAAAATTGTGACGTAGAAACTCCCTAGTTAACACACAACAACTGCCTGATATCATAATTTGAGCGTCAAGGAGTGATTGGCTATAAATTTTAGTAACACGATCGAAATCAGCGGGTTTTTCTACCCTAGTACCAATAGTTTTGTCTCTAATATCAGTTTATTTTAAGAGTGATAATCGAAAATATAAATTTATTGCAGGAAAATTTTGCCTGCTAGGCAGTTTCTACGTCACGTTTTGGCGCTAAATTCAAAAGAAGGAAGATTTTTAAAAAATTCCCTTGTTTCCAATTTTGAAGATTGAAACTTTTTTGTTTTGGGACATTTAATTTCAAGGCATATTAGTGCATCTGAAAAAAATTTAAAATAAATGTAGGAGAATTCCCCATTTATAGCAAAGGAGTTCCACAACGAACATTAATTATATAATAAATTTTATACTATAGAAAATTTTATTGGTAAAGTTTTGATATAATATTCCATCTTACACGTTAGTAAGAAAACGTATAAAGACACACAGCTTATTACTTGAATATAAAAATAATGTTTACAGTAGAAAACAAAATTTATGCTGAAAGAAATATCTCCAATTATTTCCACTTTGCCTCGCAATTTAATATCAGAAGATCTTCAGAAAAGAAAGATTACAGCAATATGAAAATACAGTCCACCAAGTGTAAGATTACCACCGGAAATAGCCGGAAGTACAAGGTTTATGAAATTTCTAGTTAAATTTTGAACCTGAAACTTTGTAGAGATTAGGGATTATAACCTATCTGTAAAGTCTTGGAGTTTTCATGTTCATAGTTAAGTCAAAATTCTTCCACTTCCGGCTACTTCCGGTGCTAATATTAGTTGAACTATAGCAGCGAAATGATAGCTTACAAGAGCCTTCCAAGCATCCTTCACAGATTGTTCTTTTACGTTTGTTTATTCATTATAATATTCTTCTGTGAATATCTACGTAAACGTTTCAAATTATAATTAAATTTAATGAGAATATAATTGTAGTTCTAATTGTAGCAGTAAGAAATGCTCCTGCAAACGATAGACAAGCGTGTTTAATAGCACTTCTGGATCAAAGTAAATCAGAGTGCAGAAACAGGGGCTAATGAGATGTTGATTGAAAAAAAAAAAAATCAACTATACTGTGGAGCAGTGCATTGACATGTTCTCATTAGATCACCGAAGTCAAGCTACGTCAAGCGTGGTTAATACTTGGATGTGTGACCTTTTCAAGTAAAAGTTACGTTGCTCTCTTCCTTAGGTAAATTCATCTCGTTTTCACCCAGTGCAGTGATGCACTTATGTGTGGTTCCCCAGGATTTGAGTATTATTTTAGTCCATTGATAAAAGTAGAGGTGTCCGTCCTGACTGAGGTTTTCCACGGTTCCCTTAGTCTCACCTTAGTGAATGCTGGGACGCGTAACAGGCCATGCCCACCATCCTTTCCTTATGTTATCCCTATATACCCATTACCCCACCTCGAGCTCCAAGCTCATAAGGGTGTCTCCTTGTAAAAAAAAATCATATGTTATGTCTTTTTCCTCAAAAACATATATTTTTGCTCTCACGCTCAAAATGAAGATGAAATGGAGACAACTTTTTTATTATTTCACGCTCAATAAGAGGAAAAAGGATTTGCTTCATTCCTTTGTTTTACTCGCAAAATAGGAGGAGAAAATAAGGGGAGAAACGTTAATTAAAAGATGAAAATAAATTCAACTCAGGAGAATTAGCTTGGTTTATCTACATTATTATTTAGATATTAAATTTACAAGAGCGGAAATATCCAGCTTAATCCCCTTCTAGTCCATATTACAGTCAAATTTATATGATATTCTCTCCGGAAGTAGCCAGAAGCGTAAGGTTTCTGGTCTTCATATTCGTAATTCAGAGTTACAATTTCACACATTGGTCAGTACTTCTACTTCAAACCACTCTGTAAAGTTTCAAAACTAAATTACAAACAGAAGAGCTGCAAACTTCACACTTCCGGCTACTTCCGGAGGGAAATTCAAATTAATTTAGAATAGAATAGAATAGAATAGAATAGAATAGAATAGAATAGAATAGAATAGAATAGAATAGAATAGAATAGAATAGAATAGAATAGAATAGAATAGAATAGAATAGAATAGAATAGAATAGAATAGAATAGAATAGAATAGAATAGAATAGAATAGAATAGAATAGAATAGAATAGAATAGAATAGAATAGAATAGAATAGAATAGAATAGAATAGAATAGAATAGAATAGAATAGAATAGAATAGAATAGAATAGAATAGAATAGAATAGAATAGAATAGAATAGAATAATTTCTTTATTATAGGCGATGTTTGGCTCAGACTGAGCCATTCTTACACATAACCTCTATACAGATACGTACATAACAAACATATTCATGGAATTTGACTGTACGTACATTACAAATACATAAGCTCGGCTGCCCTTTGAAAACCCTTTTAAGATGAATTCACCCGCATCAGAAATAGTTCACAATCATCAAGACCCTCTTGTGTGTCGATTTATTGCGAAATAACTTTTGATTTGATAAAAATTTGGAGGTCACGGGTGGAATTCTCAGATCCTGGAATGTAATAAATTTTTAGCTGGTTTTCTACAGAATTTATTAATATCGAGGAATTTTGTGTAGGCCCTAGACTGGTTTAAAGATCTTAGAGTCAAGAAATTTCCTAGATATAATATATTGAATGGAATATATGCATGCAAATAACATATATAGCAGCTTGAATGGTGAATTAATTATTATGTATTACATTATCATTAAGAGAGAGAGAGAGAGAGAGAGAGAGAGAGAGAGAGAGAGAGAGAGAGAGAGAGAGAGAGAGAGAGAGAGAGAGAGAGAGAGAGAGAGAGAGAGAGAGAGAGAGAGAGAGAGAGAGAGATGAGAGAGAAGAGCTACACTGGCTGCCATTTTCATTTTGCTTATAATATTGTGTTCATGATCACCTAAGTTGAAATAAATTTCATCCTCTATTACATAAAAAATTATTTTAATATTTAATATCAAGTTCTTCCCTTATATATATCTAATTTCCTCCCATTTTGCACCTTTTTACAGGAAAAGATGGAGACCTCTTCTTTCCTCTTATCGAGCATAAAATGTTAGAAATATATAATAATGGGCACGATTCACGAAGCAGTTAGCCATGTTTCTAAACACGTTTAGCATAACCACGTTTAACTAAGATGTTTTAACACGTAAAATAGGTATAGTTAAACGTGGTTAAGCTAAACGTGGTTAGAAACCTGCATGGCTAACTACTTCGTGAATCGCATGCATCCATTGTCTTCATTTCATCCTCAATTTGAGCGAAGAGGAAATAAGATGTGTTTTAAAGGTAAAAATATTGGGCGCGATTCACGAAGCAGTTAACCAGGTTTCTAACCACGTTTAACTTAACCACGTTTAACTAGGGTCGTTTAACACGTAAAACAGGTATAGTTAAACGTGGTTAAGCTATTAATCGTTGTTAGAAACCTGGCTAACTTCATCGTGAATCGCACCCATTAGGTTTAGACGTGTAAAGGATGAGTTGAAGACTTAATTTTTCAACAAATCAAATACGCTTATGAAAGTCAGCATCGTGACGTACCAGGGATCCGACATGACGTCGTATTGGTGGCAAAATGCGGCCAGTTTGAAAGTTAGGACATCTTTTCAGTCAATAATCATCGGACGTGTCCTCTTATTTATATCACGTATAAACTTGCAGCGTTAAGTCATTTTTTTTTCTTTTTTTTTTTTTTTCATCGATTTTGTTCAACTTTATATCAAATATTATTTAAAGGAATTACAAAAGATGGAGTGTTTATTTTTTACGGAGGAAAGTTGGAGCTTAAAATTAAAAGTTGTCACGGTAAAAGTTTTGTCTGCCATCTAGATTAACTGCTTGTTGTACGCGCGGCATGCAAATCTGGGTTCAGTTATAATAGCACTTTCAAGTCCTATTAAGTAGGTCTTTTTGTTTTATAAATAAAGTAGTTTATTATTTTCCTATTAAGTCTGGCGCAGTGCTCATGTTATTTCGGGCCGGGGCAAGTTGAGCATGGTTCAGGTCATTGACCTGTTCTCGTTAGATCACCAAAGTCAAGCTACATCGAACATTGTTAGGAATTTGATTGGTGACCATTTTAACCCTAGCAATACCAAGGGGAGGCGGAGGGGGTCATTCCGACTTATAAATCTTTTAAAGGGTGAAAAAAGTGAAGAATAATGCACTAAAAATTCTGAAAAATTTATAAGCCTCAGTTAGCCACCCAGCAATTTATTTCCGCCAAAAAAAAAAAAAAAAATTAGTGAGAAAAAAATTTAACTTTTTTTAAATGTCCCTAGTTGAAAAATTAAGTCTTCAACTCATCCTTTACACGTCTATAAGCCTAATATTTTTGACCTCTAAAACACATTTTATTTCCTCTTCGCTCAAAGTGAGGATGAAATATTTTTAGCATTTTATGCTCAATAAGAGGAAAAAATAGGTAATTTCATCTTTTCTCCTCTTCTTTACCCCTAAAATGGTGCAAAATAAGAGGAAAAAAGACGAGAGGAAAGCGAATAAAAGATTATATTTATTTAAACTCGGAGTGATTTAAATAGCGGGTCGTTTTGACCCCTCCCTCCCTCCCTCCCTCCCTCCCTCTTGGTATATTATAGCATGTGACAAAAGAGTTCCTTTGTAATGCAAGGGTTCAGTAAAATTCATCTTGTTCCCTCACTGGGGTAAATTCATATCGCTTTCCATCCAGTGTAGTGATGCACTTGTGTGTGGTTCCCCAGGCTTTGAACATCACTTAAGCCGGTATTACATGATAGAATTTTTCTAACTATTGCTTACAATTTTTCCTTAAAAGAAAATTTGACTTCCATTTGTTTGTATGGATATGAAATTTTCTTGTAAGGAAAAATTGTATGCGATAGTTAGAAAAATTGTATCATGTAATACCGGCTTTAGGTCTATATTGATAATAACTAAAGGTGTCTATCCTGACAGGTTTTCCACGATTCCTTAGAAGTGAATACTGGGACGCGTAACAGGCCGTGGCCGCCAGTGGCCACTATCCTTTTCACTCCTGATTCGTAGACCATTAACGCGCATCTAACTCCCATAGGAGTGCAACCTTGTAAAAAAAAAAAGTTGAATACCGTTTGAACGGAACGTGATGAAACGTGCACTGAAGTATCGCTCTTCAATTTTTTATCAATTAAATTCTCTCGTTCCGTTGACTTTTACGGGAGAATCAAGATGGCGCGCCAGAGTGAGCAACGCCGACGTGACTCTCCGCTCAAATTGTCTGTCCTCTCCTGGTAACTATCCCTATCCTATTCTATATATTAATCGTCTTGATTTCTATACTCCTATCCCCAGTCAATTTGATTCATAATCATCATCTCGCCTCACCGCATCCACATAATCCTACTTTGACCCTGCTCTTCGGTCGGCCCACAGGAGTCGACACGTTGAGAATCTTTCAAATTCCTGCCATTCCTTGCATGTTGTCGCCTGCATCATCAACCTACATTATTGCACCCCACACCACACCGTCAACCCAATGTCCTAAAATCCAACCAATTCCTTGTGTGGTTTTGGTTCACCCACGGTAACACGTGGTGGGCATATAGGTACCACTTCCATCATCACCTTGCATCCCACATTCCATAATCATCCTATCCATTGTTCGTCCATTATCCTTTACAAGACCCTGCAAAAAACAGTTCAACTATACAATTGATCCAAGTTACTCAGTACGTGGAATTATAGCCGTTTAGGCTCCTTCCAACAATTGTAAGAAGAAGAAGAAGTTGACTTTTACGCAAAAAAATATTTAAAAATCTTCTCTTCCATATAGCTTTATAAACATTTAAAAAATAAATTAAAAGTTTGTAAAAATATTTAAAATAAGTTTTTATAAACATTTTAACAATTATTATATTTTTTGCTATGATACACGTAAAGTTAAAATAAACGTTCATTATAGTTAAAAAATATGTATACTTTTTTATGAACTTGTTTCCAAATTACATTCTTTTTATTATTTACATCTGTTATTAAGCTGATAAAATAATTCTATGATATTTTTTACTGAAATATCCAATTACAATGATTGACATTACAAACTCAATTTTTTATAACTAAAATAAACAATTAATTCTTTAGTTTCACGTTTTTCATCGTTTATTTATTTTAATTGTATAAAGTCTGTTTAACTTTCCCCCCCCCCCTCTCTCGTATGATGGACAGCTAGGAAAAATGTACACCTCTGGACACCACGAACGTCACTCTTCTTGTTTTGTTGCCACGCAGTCTATATGGAGACATTGTGAATGTGAATATGCAATATTGACCTCAAATTTTTTTTATTGCAGAAATGGAAAATTATACCACCGTGATTTTTTTCTGATTTTTTAAAGCCCTGGAAGTATTTTTAAGGTAGAGATAACACGGATCAGCTGACCCAATGCTTAAAAAAAAAATCCCATGCATTCATGAAAATTATGATTTTTTTTTTTTAATGTTCTCCTCTACATCCCCTATCGGTAGCTAAAATATCAGGTATATACAAAAACGAGCTAGTTTTTTAGTATAAAAAATTAATAAGAATATAATATAACACCCTGCAATTGAATCTAAACAATCACTCCAAAACATAGAGAGTAAAAAAGATTTATAAATACATGACAATTTCACTTTAATGAAACAACAATATTAAAAAATAATAAAATGAAACCTATTAACCATTTAAGATAATGTTTATGCTCAAATATTATAAAAGAGTCAATTATTCACATCAAAAATAATATAAAATATCAAACAAAAGAGACTATTAGTAAAAAAATAAAAATATAAAACAAAACATATATATAGCACATATACATATAATTTCACGTGAATCATATTCACTTGTTAGCAGAATTAATTAATATTCGCTTCACTGATTCGGAACTGGATGAAATTGGACCCTGCCTGCTTTATTTGAAGTTCGTACGTCGTATAGAGCTAGCTCATTTTTTGAAATTAAATTTGATGTAATCAACTTAAAACATTTCTAAATTGAAACTGAATTTAACACTCAATTGTTTTTTTTACAGTAAATTGATATCGACTGTCTTCACATATTACTTTCTCTTTAAATTGGGTATACGTTTTCTGGTTTTCTGACACACAGCACGTGTATGTTTTTTTACTGCAGAACACACTACACTAGTGTAAGTTAGGGACGTGACTTGAATGTTGAAAAAAGAGATGCTTAATTGGGTTAAATCATCCCCTCCAAGTGCTGAGGATTCTATGCCATCTAAGCCACGACATACAGTCAAATTAACTCAATATTCCTTCCGGAAGTAGCCGGAAATGTAAAGTTTGCAACTCTTCTATTTGAAATTCAGTTTTGAAATTCTACAGAATGGTTTGAATTGGAAGCCCTATTATAGTTGAAAAATTACGTCTTCAACTCATCCTTTACCATACACGTCTAAATCTAATCTTTTTACCACTTAATCACTTAAACACATCTTATTTCCTCTTTGCTCAAAGTGGGCATGAAAAAGAGACATTATTTCTAAAATTTATGCTCGAGAAGAGGAAAAAAGACGTAATCTCGTCTTTTCCCCTCTAAAATGTAAAATGGTGCAAAATAAGAAAAAATTAGACGAGAAGATCTTAATAGCGAATAAAAGATGAAATTTATTTCAACTCCATGAATAGGAAGTCCAGGGGGGTCTTCAAATAACACCACTTAACCTGAACCTTGCTTAAGACTGTCTTAGCGCAACAATAAAGAATACACTAAGACTGTCTTAATTTTAGGATTGTTGTAATTTGTGTTATTTGAAGACCCCCCAGAAACCTTACACTTCCGGTTACCCCCAGAGGGAATATCATGTGAATTAGACTGTAGCAGTTTTTTCTTCTTGTTACGTTTTTTTTTTTTTAGAATAGACCGTACATTAGCCATGCACCCATGCACACAGCAGTGACCAATCATGACAGACTTCTCTCGGAGTGCACGTGTGACCTCTATGGTCACCGGTGCATTGTGGAGGTAGCATATGAATTAGGGCTGTAAAAACTCGTCATTTTTTTTAGCTCGGTCCGGATAAAAACAGACCGGTTTGACTCGTAACTCGGTCTAAGCTCGAAAACGAGCTTAACTCGAAGCGGCTCGAAAACGAGCTGAACTCGAAGCGGCTTGAAAACGAGCTGAACTCGAAGCGGCTCGAAAACGAGCTAAACTCGATCGGAGCGGCTCAAAAACGAATCAAAGTATGAAAAAGATCATATTTTAATTCGACTTAAAGCTCATTTTCATTAGTTTGAAAAAGAGCTCACTATATAGCTATTTTCGTAACCTTTCCTGGTCATATCTAAAAAACGACTCGAAATTAAACGAGTCTACGGGAGGCTGCAGCGAGGGCGCATGGCATATCCTGAATCGAATTAACTAATAGTTTGCTTATATTTTACATACATGTGTGTGTTTATATATTTGTATACAGTAAAAAAATGGGAAAAATATTTCATCTGCACAACTGTGCTCTCTTCACACAAACACTTGCAGGTAAGGTAGGAGAAGGGGAGCGTCCCATCAACGCCACCAAATCTTTTATGTTAGAAAAAATAACTCCCTGAGCAATATGCAATGTCAATACATGAAACACAAAAGAGGGATTTTACTCTTCAAATGCTTTTTAAAATGGATAATTTAATAACAACTATTCATTTAAAGAAGGGTTTCTAGGACTTTTTTAACTTTTTTTTTCGTTAAAATGTTAAAATATTCGCAACCATCGATACCTGAAATTTCCATTCTTTTTTTTTTTTTTCTTAAGAATGACTATTATTGAAGTATTATTGAAAATGTTATTTGTTAGAAGAGACACATCCGTTTTTTGATGAAACTTCATAAAATTAAATTTAAGACTTTTTTATATTTTGCACAGTAAATAATTTAATAAGCTTCTAGTGTGGCGCATTGCGTTTGACACGGTTTCGTCATATCACCAAAGTCAAGCAACGCCAAATTTAATTAATTTATATAGATAGTTGCATCATCATTATCAATAATAAATACAATAATGATATTGTGTGATTAAATGTATATGGATTATATTATTTCATAAAAAATATTTTCTTTTTGAATTCATCGAATTTGAATTAACTTATCCAGCTATCAACTTCAGTCGAGTGTAACAATATAATATCCCATGCAACGAGCTATAGGAACTTAACATATTCTGCTGGCTCAGAAAATTGCTATTTAAAAGAGGCACATCACATAATTTCGAGCAGTACCGAACCGAGGCTCGGTCTTGAATTTTACAAATATCAAAAAACGAGCCAGCTTGATTTCGGTCCAAAACTCGAAAAACTCAATCCGATGAGTCCAGTAAAAATCGAGTCCCGAAAAATTCAGTTCAGACCGTACCGTGGCTCGGTCTCGATTTAGAGTTCAGCTCGGTCAAAAAACGAGCCAGCTCGATTTCGGTCCAAAACTCGAAAACTCGGTCCGACGAGTCCAGTAAAATCGAGTCCCGAAAATTTCAGCTCGGACCGAACCGTGGCTCGGTCTCGATTTACAGCCCTAATATGAATATTAATAACTGGTATTACTTTGTGTGAACTCCTATATAATGTATAATATACATATAATATGTACAAAGTGGGGGCGAGTCACGAAATAGTTAAGGTGCAATTCTATGGAGCAGGGAAATCATGACGTGCTGCAACCAATTAGAGACTTGGTATTTCCTCGCCTTGCGGGGAACAATTTTATCGCCAACATGGCCGCCATACGAGATTGAAGCAAGTGCGCTTTTCTCGCCGCATTAAGCCCCGCTCGACATCGCTCCATGGAAATGCACCTTTATCCAGGTTTATCACTAAACACGTTTAGTGCCAGTCTAATTCAATGACACTAAACGTGCCCGAGTTGAAATAAATTTCAAATTTCATTGAAATTTAGCGTCACTCTTCGTCATTTTTTTTATTTTATTTTGCAACATTTTCTAGAAAAAAAAAAAGAAAACTTTATCATTACTTTTATTGAGCGTAAGAAAAATTCTTTAATAAGTTTCATTCTTACTTTGAGCGAGGGAGATGTGTGGTAAAAAGACATAATACATTGGTCCATTAATAAAAGTAGAGGTGTCAGTCCTGACTGAGGTTTTTCACGGTTCCCTCAGTCTCACCTCAGCGAATGCTGGGACGCGTAACAGACCGTGGCTGCCATCCTTTCCCTAAATTATCCCTACCCATTACCTCGCCGCGAGCTGTAAGCTCTTTATAGGGGTGTATCCTTGTATCCTTGTAAATATATATATATATATATATATATATATATATATATATATATATATATATATATATATATATATTATTATATATATAATATATATTCGATTAGGATTAAACATAATTGTGAAAGATGAGTTGAAAACGTAATTTTCCAACTAAGAGGTATATTTTTATTAATAATTGTCTCAAATGTCATTTAGTCCCTTAATTTGTATCAAATCCTACAAACTAAGGGATAACTAATTCATGAAAGAGTTATCCAGGTTTCCATTAAACGTGGTTAGCGCTAGCCTGATTCAATGGCATTAAACATGCACGGTTAGATAAAAACCTCTCCCGAGTTAAAATAAATGTCATCTTTTGTTCGCTATTAAGCTCTCCTCTCGTCTTTTGTCTTCCTATTTTGCACCATTTAACAGGAAGAAAAAAGGAAAAGACGAGATTACTTTTTTTTCCTCTTTTTGAGCATAAAATGATAGAAATATTGTCATCATTTCATCCTCAATTTGAGCGAAGAGGAAATAAGATGTGTTTTAGAGGTTAAAAGATTAGGTAAAGGATTAGTTGAAGACGTATATTTTTTAACTATAGGGCTCAATAAGTCCCAATAATGCTCAATAATTAAGAAAGAGCTTATGTTTTTCTCAGAAATGTTGCAAACTAGCAAGGTACGTATACATTTTACTATTTATAGAGATATGCTGGCAGGCTAGGAGAAAAAAAAATAACGCGAAAACTTGTTAAAAATGAATAAAAGATGAAATTTATTTCTACTCGAGTATGTTAATTTAAATTTTACAATTTTTTCTTCCTCGTTAAGTTTCCTGACTTCACTGCACAACATCCATAAATTTGGAGGGTGATTACACATGCATGGACTATAGAGGCTAAACCCACGTGACGTCACTGCAACACATATTGCATACTTTACAGGAGCCTGCCGTGCCATATTGTTGTGTTGCATCAACAGCGTGTAATAGAGAAAATGTAAAACAAAAAATAATTATAAATTATAGAGGGCAAATATTACATTTATATCGTTTCCATATCATCTGCTAGTTTATAAAGAAAACACAAACTACATTTTCGTTACTTAAATAATTATTATATACCTGGCAAAAAATTCGATTTTTCTACATGTTTTCAATGCTTTAGAGCATACGGCTTAGACAACAGTAGGGGAAGGGAGGGGAGGTAAACAGCTGAGCGTTATCCTGTATGTAGGCAACCTAACAATCTCGTGGTGCTGCACTATTACATGGCCAATAAATATATAATAGGTTTACGTACATATCTGTTAAAAACACCTCATATAAGAATAACATTATCCGTCGTCAACGAATATACACGTATTAAACACCGTCATGTAAACGTAGTAATAAATGCACACAAAAATGAAAACGAAAATATTCTCGTTTTATTTTTATACATCAGCTGAGTCCACTTTACAGTATTTGGGTTACCTGCCTCCAAATTTTATCACTACCTGGCGAGAGTGCGATTGATTGTATTTGCAGTCAATGAACATTCTGAGTCCCCTCGGACTACAGATTGTCCGCATCATAACGAGATGGGAGGGAATTCGGAGGTGTCGTTATTGCAAGAATGTGCATCACGTTCTGTCGTTATAGTGTAGAGTCTTTTAGCAGGGGAGATAACGTTTGGTACCTCTCTCGCTTTCTCACTCAATCTCTCTCTCTCTCTCTCTCTCTCTCTCTCTCTCTCTCTCTCTCTCTCTCTCTCTCTCTCTCTCTCTCTCTCTCTCTCTCTCTCTCTCTCTCTCTCTCTCTCTCTCTCTCTCTCTCTCTCTCTCTCTCTCTCTCTCTCTCTCTCTCTCTCTCTCTCTCTCTCTCTCTCTCTCCCAATCTCTCTCTTTTTCTCTCACACATACTTTCATACTTTTAAACTTCTAAACACTTTTAAAATATAAATTAGTACAGTTCATACAGCAGTGAGCTAAAGTGAGTGGAAATGCGGCAACGATAAAATCAAGTAGGTGGAGCTATGTTGACACAATGTTAGAAAATTGCAAAGAACGAAACTAACGTTTGCTTCTTAGAAGTCAGCTGTAACTTTGACTCTGATTTGAATCTCATTTTGAACTTTCTCTGCTCCAGTCTGAACAGAACTGCGGAGAAAACACATTTATTTTCTTTTCGTTTTGTTACACCGACTGCAATGATTACATTTATTATTAATATTTTTTATTTATTACAAATGTTAGCTTGCTACACCATATTCTGAGAGAGAGAGAGAGAGAGAGAGAGAGAGAGAGAGAGAGAGAGAGAGAGAGAGAGAGAGAGAGAGAGAGAGAGAGAGAGAGAGAGAGAGAGAGAGAGAGAGAGAGAGATCTGTCCGCTCACACGGCTATCTATACAGTATATTATATCATCGGTCAGGCCCTACGATCACTCCAAAGTAATCTCGAGCGGTCAGAATGCCAAATCAACTCACTCGAGCATCCCACCACACATGAACAATTTCAATGATGTAAACTCGTCTCTTATCAATTTCAAAGAGCCGGACTATTGTAGAAGCTTAGGTAGAACCATCTGTAATGAAGCACTGCTATATGAACTGGCTAACATTATTATCTTGGTAACTCTATATATCAGGAACCGTTGAATTCTATTCAGTTAATTTCTGTACTACATTAGGTTTATATAATTATATTCTAAATGAGGAGTTTGAAACACCGCAACAGGCACCGCTACACCTGTAGCATTGCTAATATTACTTAAAATAAACTAAATTACTAGTAAAATTTTACATATTTTTCATAATACCTTATTTGTTGAAAAATTACAACTCTTCAACTCATCCTTTACACATCTAAACCTAATCTTTTTACCTCTAAAACACATCTTATTTCCTCTCTTCACTCAAAATGAGAATGAAATGAAGACAATATTTCTAACATTTTATGCTCAAGAAAAGGAAAAAAGACGAAATTCTAGCTGAGCTCAGTCTAAATGTACCAGCGAGACAAAACAGATTTTCCCCTTTCTACATACCAAACCCAAGAATAATTATTGATAAATATGCTTTTATGTCCAGAGTTCAATCATTTTGCAATGAACTGTACAGTAAATACGAGCTTGACATTTTCCATCAATTTACGCAAGAAATTGCGAGGATATGTAAATAACTCAAACGCATGCTTAATTACTTAATATAAATATAGTGTATTATATATGTTATATATATGTTACCAAGATTTTAATTATATCATGATTTTGGTACGTGTGTATTTTAAATAAGAATTTGTTTGTATGAACTACTGTATTCTTTATAATCGGATTATACCTAACCTCTAGTCTTTCTTTTGAATAAATATAATTTTAAATAAATAATAAATAAAATAAATAATGTCATATTTTTTCCTCGGTGTATAATAGAAGGGAATTAGACGAGGAGAGAGCTTATAAAAAGATGAAATTTATAATTTTAACTCGGGTATTATAAATATTTTAATAAACTTAATATACAAAGAATAACTCAACTCCATACCAGAGATTAACAAAAGAATCAAAAGTTGTATCTCCGTAATAAGAATTGTATATGCACTTAAAAAATAAATTAATATTAAAATACCTTGGAAATTTCCCACTTGCAGCCTTTTTAATCACCATACCCTGTGTTATAATATTCTCACAGGCTATGGTGATTAACAAGACTAAAGTAAATTTTCATAGGCGAAGAGTGTACTTTCATTTAATTAATGAACGTCTCTTTTTAATGTGCATTTCCATGGAGCGGGGAAAGCGAGAAAATCGCATACCGCATCCAATCAGAGGCTCGGTATTTCCTCGCCTTGCTGGAAGCGATTATATCACCAACATGGCCACCATACAAGATTGAAGCAAATGCGCTTTTCTCGTCCCGCCAAGCTTTGCTCGACATCGCTCCATGGAAATGCATCTTTATAGACACAATACATCAACTCTTTCTGAGCACCAAAATGAACGAGGAAAGATTTGGTTGTTCTCCAACTTGTTTGTAGTGAACGAGTTGAATGACCTCTGGTAAGATTGATTGTCAGTACTTAAGTAACGTTACACGATCCAACAAGAGGGGGGGAGGGGGAAAGAGTCTCGCTTTCAAACCGCACATCTCTATCGATCAATCAAGTCTGTTGTAAGATCATCCTTGTCTAGATGGAATTTAATTTGCCGACCAAGACGTGCGTCTCAGCTTAGATTTTATTTTCAATGTTAGCTTACTACAGCATATTATGTCAATATTATAAACATTCAAACTTAATTTAACAATATACTGCTACAAAAAAGACCTAAAACAGCCATGACCTAATTCAAACTTCCCTCCATTAGACATAATTATTAGCTACAGGAAACTCAAAAAAAAACCATGGAAACCTGTAGGAAAAAGCCCGATATACCCAAAGATGCACTTCCCGAATGCAGAGGGCACTTTGTCTGAATCCCGAAAAAATGGTGAAAAGTATCTTACCCTAGATTTGAACCAACAACCTATACCTCATGCGAGGCGGACGCGCAAGCAATGTGCTACGACGACTGCTTAGACATTACTATAAAAAATTTATAAAATCGATCTACTTTGAATATTATTTAATAATATTCAATGAAGATCGAATTTATTGTGGAATATACTCACAGTCTTACACTTAACCAGTACTATTTTAGTGCAAAAATTACCTCTCAAATCAAAGCTATATGTATAAATAATAAATCTTACTTCAAATCATCATGCAATGTATAATACTGTGAATACCATCGGTACCTTATAATATGTACAGGCCTTATGGGTGATGTCATAAAATATGTTTATCATCAAGGTATGAGTAAAAAAAAAGGAGGCACATCGACTGACCTTCACTTCACAAACACAATACACATCGTTATACCGATACGAAGTAAACAACAAGACATTTTCTACGTTCACCTCTAGACACCTCAGATTTTACTCCTGCTTTGTTTGTATAATAGGCTCCACCACGAAATTTAAGAAGGCTTGGTGAAACAATACTATACAGTTGATTGCGCTGACGTCATGCCCCTGTAAGTTAGGCTGCCCTATAAAGGACCAGAATGCACAGACTATTATATAAACAAAATATATACATTGATTTTTTTTTCACTTTATTTAAACAAATAAATCAGGTTTAAAAAATTGTAAAAATACACCAATAAACGATAGACAGCATAAAAAAATTTCATCAAGAACAACGATTTTTTTTGCCGTTTCTTCTATCTAATGTCATAGTAGTTGGACCTCCACTTTCTCTTTTCTACTCTCAACTTCCCCTCCTGACCGTCCGCATACCTGCCATGTTATTTTCCCTACCGAGTAAACATAAACAGCAAACACCTCTACAGACTGGATGCTCTTCTTACATTTCCCAAAATTACAAATCTGCATCTCTCTGCATGTTTTTTGAAGCTGCAGTACTAGCAAGTGAGGCAGGAGTTAAAGGCATACAGGCTTCAAAATAAAAATTAGACAGTCACCAAGTGGGTTTAGAGTATATAATCAACATTCGCATCATTTTTTTTCCACGTGTGATGCATCCGTGCGAAGTCGCAGTTCAAAGTAAAAAATTTAGTCCTTGATGACGTCAGGAAGTCCTTGATGACGTCACAACTCAATGCTAATCGGTGCTAGCTGTGAGTTGTGACGTCAGCAAGGACTTTTTTTACAGCGCGACTTCGCACAGACGCACTGCGCGCAGATAAAAATAATACGAATGTTGATTATAAACTTGAGCAACACTTAGTGTCTGTCTAATTTGTAATTTGAGGCCTGTATACCTTTAAGTTCGTGCTGTCCAGAGGTGTATACCTCAGAGCAGCTGAAATATTACTATTCTCGTCGCAGGCCTTCTTCAGCTTATGGTGGTGCTAGGCAAAACATTTTGTACTCCTAATTATTTTTTAAACCTTATTAGGTACTTCTACTTACTAATTACACACTAATTTGAAACCCCGAACATTCTGAATCCCTAACTAACAAATTGTTTGTGATTATTCTTTATGACGTGCTGATATTGTTGTACAATCAAACAGCAATAAAATGATAATGAATTTATGATTATTATGAACGTTTCGCTGGCTCTTCCGGAACGGAGGCGGCCACGGCCTTGCAATCCATCCCGGCACTTGCCTGTGATTGAGGGAAATGTGGAAACCTCAGCCAGAGTGGACGCTACAGCTTTTGTCAATGAACCGGAAGTACAATGGTCCAAAGCCAGAGAAACCACATAGTGGAAAAGCGCAACTATTTACCCCTGGGTGGGAAACGTGGTTTTTGTTGAAAATTATCACTCATTATACTACTAATCCTTGACTTGACTTCAGTGATCTGACAAAACCCGGTCAAGCGCACTGCGCCACAGCACCTCCCACTAATTATTAATTCTATTCACACCTAAATCTAATCTCCCCTGAAAACCTCACTTTTCTTTATACGGGTCTTTCACCATACGTCACAAAAACATGACGTCACGTGAATGTAGGCAAAAAGCACCTATTTAACATGGTAGTAGCATACCAAAAACTATTTATTTTCTGCGATATGACAATTTATAGTACCTTAATTTGACAATTATTTTATTTGATAGATTGAAATGTCAAGTAAATGGAAAAAAATACAATATTTGCCAATGATATCTTCTGTGGAAAATACAGTAAATCATTAAATAAAATGTAAATCGACTCCAAATTTCACGTCAATAATGACCATTTTACGACACTTATGCACTGATATTGACCCTAACATTCTTAAAAAAAAGTCAGCCAATCACCGATCACTGCTTTCCCCGCGGACTTTTGAATACGAGGGAGAAACAGCACAACAAAAAATAATTATAAAGAAACTAGGTAAAATAAAAAAATGTATATGTTCAAGTTATGTATATTTGTTTCTTACGTATATATTATTGTTAAAAAAAATTAAAAATATGTTATATTAGGAGCAATAAATCAAGTGATTCCAGTTCCCTCTCAGTACCTACTGCTGAATGTAAACAAAAACATAGCCAAGCAAACACCTTATATTTTAGAGCAGTATATGTAGAGCTGTCAAGGTATACAGAGATGTCGTTTCGACTGACTGGAAATGTAGTTTTTACCAGGCTGTCTGAGAGATATAGAAAATTGTTCAAAAGTAAGTTAAAAATGTGCTAATAGCCAAAGAACTTTATTCAGTAAAATCGTTTGAGAGAAATAAATTGCCTGAAAAATTTCTCTCTGAGTAGCTTTGATGTATTTTTTTATTAGAGTATTTTATTTCTGATTTTTAATTTGTAAAAGAGACTGTAAAATTGTTATAAATTTTTAACTTACTATACATGAACACAATGTATCCCTTGTACAGCCAATATAACTTTAAATAAACAATTAAAATGAAAAATTAAATTTAATATTTCTTGGTTTTCAGCTACAACTATTGCTTTAAGTGCACTCGTCGCCTTGGAAAATTTCCCACTTCAGCCTAGTTAATCACCATGCCCCATGTTATTCTTATGGAGCATATTGGTTAACAAGGCCGCAAAAAGAAATTTTTTGAGGCGACGATTAAATTAATTGTACTGTACATATTTAGTGATCTGAGAAATGAAATGAGATTATATCATATAACGTTTAGGATAGTTGTTTTAGGTTAGTTTAATATCATATTTCTTGGCAGATACTAGAACTTATTGTTATCCGTATATTTTTGACCGAGCAGTGTAGGCACATTGGTTGCGCGTCTGCCTCGCTTGAGGAAAGTTGCGGGTTCGATGAGATGGGTCCAGGATAAGATACACTTTTCACTACTTTTCCAGGGTTTGAACAAGTGCCCTGCATTCAGGAGGTGCACCTTTAATTAAAGTGTGCCGGGATTCCTGCTACAGGTTTCCATGGTTTCCTGAAGCTAATAATGCTGAATGACAGCAGGGTATGTATAAATACCCTAGCTGGAATGACAGGAAGTTTGACGCTCGTATTCGTAAAGGTGAATTAAATTTACATTAGTGATTTCCAGCCTGCGACGCGAAACAAATAAAACGCACTTTCTGTAACATCTATTGGTGGCCATATTTGGCGATTATAACAAAAAAAATATAATTTAATGCAATATTCGCCGCCGCGCAACCTGGCGAATTCGCACAGCTTTTACGTCAAAATCTCGTTGCATCGCCGTTGTAGCTCATAAAAATCTATCTTAAGATTTTTTTTCATAGAAATATTGTTGATAAGATTGAATGCTTAAGCTAATTACATAATACTTTATGATTTAGTAAGCTAACATGGTAAATAAATAATAAAAAAAATTATAATTAGTATTCGCTTAAACAATAAATACGCCCATGTTAGGCAACTCTACCCCTACGTCATATGCAACTTGCTTCATTTAAATGCTAAACAAATTGCATAACCTCCAAGTAATCTGTCAATTTCGTGTTCGTTATTGACTAAAACATCACTACAAGCACACTGAACATGTACCTACATGTCTTTCTTCTTGAAGCTATTTATTTTGTCAAAGTTAAATTTTTTATCAAAGGCTGTATTTTCTTTGTCTCGAAACAATATTTTATTACGTTTACATTCTCTGTGTTGACATGTCTTTTAAAATATACGTCAACTTTGACAAATATTTTGCGATGAAACTTTTTTCACAAACTTCGTGATCGTGTGTTTTCGTGACTTGAGCGAAGATTTCTGAAGAGAAACATTACAAAATTCCCATAAAAAAAAAAAAAAAATAATAATAAACAACAAAAAAAAAGCCAGGTGTCTCGCGCCTATACACGATAATAAATTATATAGATATGTGTTTATGGAGCAAAAAATGAAGACTTGGATATATTTTTTTGCATTAGATTTTTTTTTTTTTTTTCACTGAATTTAACCTCCCGGCTCTTCGTGAACCCTATACTTTTGTGAGTCCCTTCCAAACCGGGACGGCAATGACCTATAGCAATTCATCCCAGCCTTCACCTGGTTGTGACTGAGGAAACCATGAAAACCTCAGTCAGGATGGTCGACAATTAATGGAGGATGTCATCAATCACCTCCCGAATGCACGAATGTATGTTCTTTAGCAACCGCTACTTGTGAAAAGTTTTGCGGTGGCTGGGATCGAACTCCCGACCATCTCAGTACGAATCAGAGGCGCACATATAAATATACCACTGCGTTAAGTACCCGGTTTGAATTAGTTAGAATTTTAATAAATTTGTAATGTTCAATTGAACTTAAATCACTCCGATGCAGTATCGACCTCAATTTTTTTTTATTGCAAAAATGGATAGAGGGTGCAAAGTTATGCTACCCTGATTTTTTTTTTCAGATTTTTTACAGGCCTGGAAGTCCTATCCTTTTCTTAAGGGGAGGCGCCTCGTGACGTCACAGAAAGAAATTTCAATAATTTTTTAAAAATACTTCCAGGCCTGTAAAAAATCTGAAAAATATCAGGGTAGCATAACTTTGCACCCTCTATCCATTTCTGCAACAAAAATAATTGAGTTAGATACTCCATTATGCCTAAAAAGTGACCATCAAATGATTCCATTCCCATGGCGTTCAGTCACCCTAAAAAAAGATAATGTCACAGCTAATCAAAATGTCACAATGCTAACGTGTCACTTAGTTTTATGGGCGTTTGCTTCGCAGACCCGAAGTCAATAAATTCAATGTGTCACAATTAAGGTACGCTCCTGCTTTGAAAGCGTATGCTAAGGGAGTTTCTTTTGACTGCGGCCAACACAGAGCGCTCACATCAAGTCGAAGTGACACGTAACGTTTTTATATTGTGTATCAAAGGTATTTATGTACACTAGTCGCCTTGGAAAATTTCCTAACTTACGGCATTGTTAATCATCATCACAATAATAAAAGGGGCATAAGGCCGAAAATTTAATTTTTCCAAGACAACGACTGTATGTACGTGAGATTTGAATGAAATTGCGAACCTTCCATAAGAATTTATGAAAAAATCGTTGAAAAATTATTGGTTTGTTTAATTTATGGTCAGAGAGTTTTTTCAAAGAATTTATGGGAGAAAGTCTTCTTATCTCAATTTACCGTTCTTTCCGATTTAGATTTATTTTACCTCTCTCCCCCCACCCTTTTTAATTTTTACTTGTACTACTCTCATTAGCGCGAAATGTCGCTACAAGGGAGACTTTTATGCTAATCAGTTAGGTCTTTTTTGTCCCACGCTTTACCAAAAAGGGGGGGGGGGTTAAATCGGCTCGCTATTTAAATCACGTTAATGACAAAGTTATTTTCACTATTTTTTTTTTTTACAGAAATACATTACTGGGTGGTTAACTAAAGTTTGCAATATTTTTTCAGAATTTTTAAAGTGCTCATCAGTATTTCACATGTTTTTCGATTTAAAAAAGTTAGGTCTCTACCCTCCCCCTCCCTTCTTCCCTTGCTAACGTTATAGGGTTATTGACCTTCAGCCGCATAAATGATGGACAAAGTTTGAGCAAAGTTATAATGCGGCATCCCAGGCAACATCAACGCAGCAACATTTATGCGAGATCGTTACTATTCGGTTGGTAAAATCTGCAGCAAATGACCTCATGTAGTCAGTTCGATCAATTTTCGATTTACGGCAAAAACACTAGGCGTTTAGTTAACATGTAGTCCAAATATTGTGATATTAACAAATTAAAAGTAGCAATACTTTAGTCACTTTGGCGTTGTCAGGAAAAAATTCCCCCTAGTTAACAAGTTACGTCTTCAACTCATCCTTAACACTATAATAAACCTAATCTTTTTACCTCAAAAACACTATACTTATTTCTTTCTTGCTCAAAATGAGGATGAAAAGGAGACAATATTTCAAATATTTTATGCTCAGTAAAAGAGAAAAAAAGAAGACATAAACTTGTCTTTTTCCCTCTTAAATAATGCAAAATAAAAATAGATGCTTTAAAAGTGAATAAAAGATGAAAATTCTCAGCATGTATGCCATCATTCCGAAAGAGAGGGGTGGGGGGTACTGCTCATATATATTATTTTTCCTGTACTACAACAACAACACCCTCCTTGTCTATACACTTGTCTATCATAAATAAAAATAAAATAAAAAATAAAGGAAATCTAACTCGTAAATTGTTTATGTTTTTGTGCTTTCTATTGACGTATCACGTATATCTTGTTTCCATATTTTTATAATAAATAGTGTATTTTTTTTTACCCCAAGTTTATAAAATCGAACAAGTGAAAGTTAACGCCTGAAAAATTCCGGAAGTGACATATAAATAACATAGTTAATTCTGTTTTTATTTAGCTTTTGCAACCGGAAGCAGAAATCTGTAGAAAATAAGATAGATTTATTCGACCACAGTTTGTACATACACATTGACAATAAATTGTCATAATATAACATTTTAGTCTTGTCAATTTAAAATAATAAATTATTAAAACATAAAAAATTAAGTCAGAAATATTTCAGCCTTTTCAAAAATACAAAACTAATAAAACGATGTATTTTTATAGTTCACTAGTTGAAATATATTAATAGCATCTGCTATTCACTACTAAGCTCTCCTCTCGTCTAATTTCCTCTTACAACCAATAGATTTTTTTTCTTCTTGAGCTTATTTTTTTTTAGAAATATTGTCTTCATTTCATCCTCACTTTGAACGAGGAAGGAATAAAATGTGCTTTATTAGAGGTAAAAAGATTAGGTTTAGATGAGTTAAAGACTAAATTTTTAAACTATAGTATTACCAGAAAAAAAAAGTGCATAACATAATTTTTACATACATGAATTATTAAAAATGCAATATTTTTGAAAATTTTCAGGACTCAACTCTCTCATATATGTTAAGGTGCATTTCCATGGAATGGGGAAAGCAATAAAATCGTGTGCCGCAGCCAATCAGAGACTTGGGATTTCCTAGCCTTGCGGGGAGCCATTTTATCGCCAACATGGCCGCCATGATATGAGATTGTAGCAAGTGCGCTTTTCTCGTCTCGCCAAGTCCCGCTCGACATAGCTCCATGGAATTGTATATATTGACTGTAGTTTAGCCTCCTTTGCCAGCTGATCATGGACGTGTGATAATATGCTTAAAGCCAACATTACAGAGAACCGAGATAATCAGTTTGAGATCGATTCGATTTAAATCGTGCAAATTGCACCGTCTGCTCGCATAATTAAGTCAGGGGGGGAGGGGGAGACGTGCAGACTCTGTGGTTCAAAGAAAACGTGCCCTACAGCATTCACGGCTCGTGTATTGTTTTATCTCCAGCTGTGTGGAATAACGTACGACTATAACATCATTATTATATAATTAAACTGATAGAAATCTCACAATCTGAGACAGTTAGGAGAGGGAGAAATATAGCCTAGGGGTGTTTTTCCATGGAGCGATGCTGAGCGGGGTGAGAAAGGCGCACTTGCTTCAATATCATATGGCAGCCATGTTGGCGATAATTTTAATTTTACACTGTTTTAGCTTACTACAGCATATTCTGCTATTGGTGTAAGCATTCAAACTTATACTATGGTTCATATTAACCTTGGTTTTCGTTGGAAACGCTCGGGTGTCCTTCGGCTCGGCTTGGCCAATGAAATTCTTCGTTACAAACAATGCATCAATGACTGAAGATGTTACAAACACGACGAAAACCATGTTTAATGTAAACCAAAGTATGACAACAGGATACTAGGATAGGATATAGGAGGCAGCTGTGGCCTTGTGTTAGGAACTGCCCCGGTATTCGCCTGGGAGTGACGATGGAAAGCCACAGAAAACCACCGTCAATTAAGGCAGACGGCACCAAAGGGAACTTTATAGTGCCTCCCGATACAATGTTTGACTTTCACGTTTTTATTACTTAAAGGTGGGATTATAAGGTACAATTATTCTAATTATTGCATAATTTTTTCATTTTAAAAAAACTTCAACTCTATTTGTATGGAGATGAAATTTTCTTGTAAGGAAAAATTGTATGCAAAATTGTATCGCGTATTACCGACTTTACATGCAACTTTAATTTTTATGCTTCAAAAATTACTGATGATATCTTTTTCTCTTTGTTTATTCTTTTTATTCCTGCTCGTTGAAATTACGTTGACACTCCCTATTATATACTGAGTCTCGCTGATGCTTATTTATGCTTATTCTTACGATAAAGTCGGATAAAAAAAAACATGCGTGTCCTCTCACGCCCAAATTCAATAGCTTTTATTTCCATAATCTCCTACGATCAACAAAATTATACAACAATACAATATCTTGGGTTCCAGAAACGTCAAATATGATACACAACACAATACATACAACATTAAAAATAAAACACTAAAAATTGTCAGTCATAAATGTTGTCACTGAATAATAACACTTATCAACAAGAAGCTCTTTAAGCTTAATAGAGAACACTTTTACATCACATATACACTTCAAAGAACATGGTAATTTATTATATATTCTTAAACAACTCATGAAGGGCCATGTTATATACATTTCAAGTCTACAAGGTTTGGGAATTAAATTTATACCATAATTTTGAGTGAAGTGATCGTGTTGTGTCTCCATGAGAGTGAAATTAAATTCAAATTCAAATATTTTATTAATCTCACATAAAAGACAAGTCAGCACACAATATAAAATAAGATACATAATAATTTAAACACTCTTGTAAAAGTCTTCAATCCTGTACACATTATTATCGAATAAAAATGTTTTTACTCTCTTCTTAAATACACTTAAATTTTCTTCACTTTTAATGTCACTAGGGAGATAATTAAAAAAAGATTGGGCACTATACAGAAGTCCATTTTCATAGGCCGCTGTCCTATGCTTTTCAAGTAAAAACTTTTCCTCATGACGAGTGTTATACTGATGATTAAATTGGCAATTTGTAAAATAACTGGAATTTGTCTTAACAAAAAACAACACTTTGGACGTATTAACATCTCCATATTTTTTTTTTTTTACTGTAATTGCACATTCGTAAATAAAGATAACTAGGGAAGACATTATATTTGTTTATTGATTCCAATACAGTATATATTACAGAACTTCCATATATAAGTTTGGATACATGATAAAATATAGTCTTGTGCAATGAGAATGGAGGCGGCCCAATGCACCGTGAAATTTGTGGCTATTTCGTTTGTAATTCTTCGCAGAGAGTTTTGCTGTATATTAACGTAATGTTTGAAATTGTAAAAAGTTCTTTCACATAGTCCAAATTTTGCTGCAAAAACATGCCGCAACAAATGTACCGCCGTTAGAATATCAAGGTGAGCTTGATTTTTTTGTTTTTTTGTTTTGTTTTCCCCAAAAGTGTTGTGGCGTTGGAGCGTGATTGTGAAAGAAGCTTAACGGTGAAAATAAAACTAAATAAAATTTCCGGAAATTTTGGATAGAGTAAAATTAATTTGATATTCGATCCTTCCGGAAGTAGCCGGAAGTGTGAAGTTTGCAGATTTTCTGTTTGTAATTCAGTTTTGAAACTTTACAAACTGGTTTGAAGTAGAAGTACTGACCTATGTTTAAAATTTTAACGCTGAAATACGAATAGGAAGACCACAAAACCTTACACTTCCGGCTTTTTCCGGAGAGGATTATCTTCCTGAAAATTTGGCTTGTACAGCAGAGCCCTCTGGAGAAGTTATCCCTAGCATTATCAAGGCACTTTTTTGTCTCACGGGGGGGGCGAAACGACTCGCCATTTAAATCACATGTTAAAAAAAGTTTTTTCTCTCTAAATATTTTGCCGAAATACATTGCTTCTTGGCTAACTAAGGATTGAAAATTTTTACAGAATATTTGTGGCAACATTTTACGTTTTTTTCCCGCGTTAAAGAAGTTACGAGTCGCAGGCGCGGATCCAGGTGGGGCTGTGGGGACGCCCACCTGAAATTTTTGATTTAACATGGACAATTTAGGCATTTTCTCCACTCCATTTTTTTTTATGAAGAGCCTCCACCCCCCCTCTCCCTTGGTAATGCTGGAGTTCACCTCGGTTCCTCTAAAAATCATACTGGTTCCACCGTATACCTTATCTGATAACATTTGTGAATTTTCTTTGAACATTATATTTTCTTACGTAACACGACTCCGTAATTTCCTTCAACCCCCCACCCTGTCCTCCTTATGTTTACCTTCTCAGATTCCCTCCTTCTTTGCTCCATTATTTCTTCATCATTATTTTCCCTCTTTTTACATCCTTCGTTATTATATAAAGCAGCTTTAATTTTCCCAACAAATTTCCTTGCGTTGACTTTTTTTGAAGAAGAAACATTATTGTTGTTTCGATTTTTAAAGATCACTTCACGCGCCGCGAATCATATAATTAGTCTTAAAGCTTCTAAGAGGCTTCAGGTGTTCCCCGGTGGGAAAATTTTCTCCATAAGCCACCATGTTAGAAAATTTGAATATTTTCTCAGTAACTATTAAAGCTATGAATTTAAACCCGTCTCTTACCCCCTTCTCCATTTAAGGATCTTCTGATAATGAATCAAGAACTTATTTTCTTCTAAAAAAATCTTACTAAAAAAGCAATTTTGATTTTTTTTTTTTTTTTTAGATAGGTTTGGATAGTACAGTGGGAACACCACAAAATCAGGTGACTTGAAGCCTCTACAGTCACGTGACATCACTCCGATCACAGTAACGCATATTGCATACTTTACAGGAACCTGCCGTGCCATATAGTGTTGTGTTGCATCAGCAGCGTGTAATAAGGATGAATTTGTTTGTATGAACTATTGTATTCTCTGTAATCGGATTACCTAATCTGTAGTATATTTTTTGAATAAACATAATAAATGAAAAAAAAAAATAAATAAGAAAATGATCGGCAATTATTACATTTGTATCATTTCCATATCATCTGCTAGTTTATAAAGAATACACAATACAAGCTACATTTTTGTGTCGTTAAATAATTAAACCTGGCAACAAAGTCAATTTTTCTATTTTTTTTCCAATGTTTTAGAGCGTACGGTTTGACAACAGGAGGGGAAAGGAGGGGAGGTAAATAGCTGAGCGTTAAACCATAGCCCTCTGGTCCACAAGAGGGCTATGGTTTAACTGTAAGCAGGCAAACCAATGCTCTATAGAGGCTTCAAGTCAATTGATTTTGCGGTGTTCCCACCGTCTTATCCAAACCTATATATAAAATAGAGGTATTAGAATCTTACCGGACTGTTTCCACTCGTCGATTTTGTTGTAGTACGTCAAGAAACTTGAGCACTGAATTATAATGTTAATGTTTTTATTATTATCATTACACTTCAGGTGCACCTGTTTTCTTCATTAGCTTTCGGGAAACATTTGTTTCCATCCTCGGATGAATCGAGAAAAACTATTTCAAAAAAATTATGATACTTTGTTGAGGGGTGTGTGGGAGGAATAGGAGAGGGGAGGGCAGGGGAAGGGGGTTAACCTATATATGTAGAAAAAAAAAATCGAAATTGCTTTTTCAGCCATAAAGATTTTTTTTTAGAAAAAAGTATTTTCTTGGTTCATAATCAGAAGACCCCTAAATTTGGACGAGATGGTTTGAAATTACTTTAATAGTATCGTTATTGAAAAAAAATTCAAATGTTCTAACACGGTGGCTAATGGAGAAAATTTTCCCGCCGAGGAACACTTGCAGCCAATATAACGGACGTATACTTTACGTCTCAACTGTCACGAACATGCGGGATCCCGCTAGCAAAGTGACTGCCTCGTTGTCCTTTGTCCGCCGCGAAGTTACAGAACACAGACAAAGGAAACCGTTTCTCCTGTAACAAGATCAATCTACACATTTTTTTTACTAAATGTCAGTGGCAGTGCCCAAGTTGAAGAAATAAATTTCATCTTTTGTTCGCTATTAAGCTTTCTACTTGTCTAATTCTCTCCTATTTTGCAGCATTTTAGAGGAAAATAGACGATATTATATGTCTTCTTACCTCTTATTGAGCATAAAATGTTAAAAATATTGTCTCCAATTCATCCTCACTTTGTGCGAGGAGGAAATAGGATGTTTTTTAGAGGTTTAGATGTGTAGTAAAAGATAAGTTGCAGAAGTAATTTTTCAAATAGGGTGTATTCTTGACCTTTGTTAAAAAATTACGAAATCAACTTATCATCTACACGTCTAAACCTAATCTTACTATGTATTTTTACCTATAAAAAAATATTTCCTCCTTCTTCAAAGTGAGGATGAAAAGAAGACAATATTTACAACATTTCGTGTTGAATATGAGAATATAAAAATGACGTAATCTCGTCTTTTTCCTTCTAAAATGGTGTAAAAGAAGAGGGAATTAAATGAGGAGAGAGCTTAATAGCGAATAAAAGATGAAATTTGTTTCAGCTCGGGTAAATATTTTAAAAATTATTATTTAAGGGTGAGGTAATACGCCCAATGTTAAAAAAAAATACCACACAAAAAAATTACGAAAAAAAATAAAATATTCTTCCCTACATCCCGTATCAGCAGCTAAAATATCAGGTTTACAAATTCGAGCTAGTTTTTAAATTATGAATTTTTAAAATTTACTTATACTTTAACATGGAAGTTCCATTTCTCCATGTTAAATTAATGAAATTTAAAAATTCATAGCTCAAAAACTATCACGAATTTGTAGAGCTGATATTTTAGCTAATATAACTCATAGGGGATGTAGAGGAGAACATTTAGATTTTTTTTTTTTAATTTCATGTGTGGATTTTTTTTAACATTGGGTTTGTTACCTTACCCTTAAGGTGTTAGAAATCCTCTGAATACAAGATATGGCAAGAATACACTGAAATTCAACAAAAAAAATGTTAAGGTATAATGTACAATCGATATCATACTACCATGGCATGAAAGGCTAAAGTTTAAAGAGCTCTTTGTTATTCACGCATCAGATTATTTGAAGATAAATTTCAATACTATTTAATGAATAAAAATCATGAGCTCCTATATGGCGCCTGTTGAAGATTATTGCAAATATTGTATCATGATGTAGAGTCAATAGCATGAAAATTATAACAATGGTCCTTTGTTGTCACGGTACAAAGTTGTATTCACTACAATCAAATTAATTTAATATTCTTACCTGAAGTAGCCGGAAGTGAGTGCTTTCTGACCTTCCTGTTCATGTCTGAGTTTTGAAATTTTGCAAACAAGTCAGTACTTTTATTTCAAATCCCTCTGCAAAATTTCAAACCTCAAATACGAACAAAAATAACAGAAACCTCTTACTTCCGGCTACTTCCGGCGTGAATATTAAATTAATTTAACTGTACTTCTAGCTTATCACAGCAATGTGTCACTTGTGCTGTCTCATATCGATGCCAGCCAGTGAGAGAGTCTGAGCTATAGCAAGTGGCTTCTTCTTGATCCGTTTTTGAGAATAGGCCGATAACAGCCATGCACCCAATTTTATTTTGTATTGTTCTTGTAATTAACTTATAAAGTTAGTAGGGGATTATGGATGAACAATGGGTAGGATTTTTGATTATGGGATGAGGTATGCAACATGGGAAGTTGATGATTGGAATGCCAACATGCAAGGTATGTGGTGGTGATGCCGGGTCAAGTATGACTATGGGGCGTGGGGTGCAAAAATTTAGGTTGATGATGCAGGCGCCAACATGAACAAGATGGAACAGGAAGTTGAAGCAGTCACGTGACGGTCCTGGTAGCCGACCGTGAGCAGGATCAAATTGTATTAATTGTGAGGATGCGGTGAGGCGGAAAATGATAATTATAATGAATCAAATTTACTGGGGAAAAGGATAGAGAGATCAAGATGATTAATAAATAGTTAGGATAGAGATAGTTACCAGGATGAGGACAGACAATTTGCGCGGAGCGTCGGACGACAGTGTTGCGAAAGCACTCAGCCATTTTGGGCGATCTCGCAAGTAAGAGGCTGACATCGGTGAAATATATAGCACACAGGCGGAGCTCTGTGGTAAGCTAGAAGTATGGGGCGCGATTCACGAAGCAGTTAGCCAGGTTTCTAACCACGTTTAACTAGGTTGGTTTAACACGTAAAACAGGTACAGTTAAACGTGGTTAAGCTAACAGTGGTTAGAACCCTGGCTAACTGATTCGTGAATCACACCCATGGAATTTAACTTTGTACCGAGTCAACAAAGGACCATTGTTGGTACATATTTCATGCTTTTGATTGTTAATTGATATTATTTCTGTAATATCTTTAACTTAGAAAATTACTTTTATTAATATTTGTTAGAAAAAACAAGGCTATACACTATAATACTATTGTCGGATAATTTTTTTCTGACAAATTTTACAATTATAAATTTAATGCGCACTCAGCGACTTAACAAAGGTAACCTACCTGAAAGTGCTCATAACTTTATTAATTAACTCTTACATTGTTAGTAGCAACAATGGAGACTTGTGCAAGCAAAGAGCTGTAACTTTGATCTACCTCGAGATAACATTTGTTGCTTGAGCAAGCTAATGAACTACGTGCCTCAAATGAACTGCATGATACCATGCGATACAAAGGCAGTGTACAAACCCTCTTACTTACTTTTTTTTTTTTTTTTTTTTTTTTTAAGGACACACCCCTAAGAGCTTACAGCTCAAGGCGGGGTAATGAGTGGGGATAAGGTAGAAAAAGGATGGCAGCCACAGCCTGTTACGCGTCCCAGCATTTGCGGAGGTGAGACTGAGGGAACCGTGGAAAACCTCAGTTAGGACGGACACCTCTACTTTTTATCAATATACCAAAGTGATGTCCAAAGCCTGGGGAACCACACACAAGTGCATCACTGCACTGGCTGGAAAGCGAATTTACCCCAGGGGGGAGCAGCGTAATTTTTAATTGAAACGGTCACCTATCCAAGTACTAACCACGCTCGACGTAGCCTGACTTCGGTGATCTAATGAAAACCGATCAATGCACTACGCCACGGTTGACCTCAAATGTAGAATTTTGTAGAATTTCAAGTGAACACACTATAGACACTTTTTTGAATTAAAAGGTTAAATCGTCTGTGTATACACACCTCGATCTGAAGTCAAACCTAGTTGAAAAATTACGTCTTCAAATCATCCTTTAAACGTCTAAACCTAATATTTTTATCTCTAAAATACATCTTATTTCCTCCTCGTTGAAAGTTAGAATGAAATGGAGACAATATTTCGAACATTTTATGCTCAAGAAGAGGAAAAAATACGTTTTTTCTTTCTTTTTTCCTCTAAAATGGTGCAAATAAGAAGGAATTAGACTATAGGAGAGCTGAATAGTGAATAAAATATTTATTTCAGCTCGGAAATATTTATGTTAAGGAAATTATGTATATAGTTGTCAGGCATGTTATTGTTGTTACAGCTCACATTTTTAATGAAAGTGTCTTAATTCAGAGAGAGTGGAAAGTTTTGTTTTTTGTGAAAAGTATCATCAAAGGGATCTGATCAAAAAGCAACGCATGTTATATTTTAGTAAATTGTCACAAGTTGTCAAAAAACATTAGCTTTGTAACATATTTTTAGGTAAAATTTTTTTGTTGATATTACTTTGCATGTTGAAAAGAATGTGCTGTACACAATAAAATATTTCCTATAATAATGGAAAATTTCTACAAAATTTTAATGGAAGAAGATAATTCAGCAAATGTTATTTTCATCGATGCAATAATCTGCGGATCATTCTCTGAATTCACAACTCTCTTATAGAAATGGAGTATCGAGCTCAAAATTTTGTTTTACAAAAATGAATAAAGGGTGCAAAGTTATGCCACTCATATTTTTTTCAGATTATTTTAGAGCTCGGGAAGTATTGATAAAAAGTTTTATCGAGGTCGGGTTTAAACCCACGCCACTTTTAGGTCCTATCATTTTATTAAGAGTGGCGACAAGAGGCGTCACTTTCCCTGTACTTTCATTAATTAAAAAAAAAATCCAGGCCTGTAAAACATTTGAAAAAAAAATCAGAGTAGCTTAACTTTGCAACCTCTATCATATTATATAAAAAAATGAGGTTGATACTTCAGTATGTAATTAATATAATTAATTTGAATTTAAGTACACCTGATTTACATGGCATTATATACAAACCTTGCTATGTGCTTGGATTTATTGTAATAAAAATTAAACTAAAAGCATTCAGAAAAATGCTAATATTAAACAGAAACGTTTGAAGCATTATTAAAGGGGTAGCAATAATAAGAATTGCGCTCGCCCCCTCTAAAAAGCCACCCTTATCTTCTAGATTTTGTCTGGAAAATTATAAATAGGAGCCAAGGAGCCATTACATAAAAAATATATCCCGCCTCAAGGCTTATTAGACAAGGGATATTCCACCCAAAGCCTATATACTATTATATACATATATATATAGGCTTTGATTCTACCCTCTTTTAATAAACGCTATACAGTTGAAACTTATCTTTAACCCATCATCTTAACACTATTTTATCCTATCTTCTTACGACAAAAACATATCTTTATATTTCGATTAAAGTGAA
Organism: Siphlonurus alternatus; assembly: GCA_949825025.1. NCBI lineage: Eukaryota > Metazoa > Arthropoda > Insecta > Ephemeroptera > Siphlonuridae > Siphlonurus > Siphlonurus alternatus. The sequence continues at coordinate 7,474,145 of OX463780.1, forward strand.
GATTAGTTGGATACATCATCATTTCTAATATTTTATACTCAATTTGACGAAAAAAGTACGTAATCTCTTTTTTCCAACCTGAGATATTTGGACGAAAAATTCGTTGATGTTCTTCAAATTAATTTGGTAGGCTTAGTTACAACCATCGTCAAATTAGTTCTGTTTTTTTTTCGGGATTTTTTAACCGTTATAATTGATTTATTCAAATGTGAAATTTTTTAATTAGCATTACAAAAAAACTATACAACAGTGTTTTTTTTTAATTTTTTTTTTTTTTTTTTTACTGAAACCTAATTTTTTAGACTATTTTTCTGAATTGTTTTCATATTTTTCGAACCGTGGCGTTGATTGTTATTAATAAGTGATAATAAGGGGCATTCACAAAGTCTTAAGGCCACATTTAAGGCTCGATAATTTAAGACCAAAAATTTTGTGTCTGAAAAACACGTCTAAAATCAAGCTTTAAATTATCGAGCCTTAAATGTCGCCTTAAGACTTTGTGAACGCCCCTTTATATAATTATAAATATTATAATTATATTTGGCAACGCTCTCAGTGACTGTAGTCACATCTCCCTTCTCCCAGATTCGCACTACTAATGCAACAGTGTTGTCTTTTTTATGGTGTGACCTTGACAAACAAATTCTCAGGTTATACCTTAAACGGTCCATAATAAACTAGTCGAGACGTTAAAAGTTAATGAAAGATGAAATTTATTTCAACTCAGACACCTAAGGGGTGTTCAAATAACGCCAATTAAGAATTTGCGTAAAGTTACTCAATATTTAATAGGAAATACATGTTAATTTCTTACGTAACTTTATGCAAATTCCTAAGTGGTGTTGTATTTGAACACCCCTCCTAGTCCTTAAATTGACCCCTCTTTACAACCCCATTGTTACAGATACATGGTGTGGCCACCCCTACTAGTCCTGCTGTGTCTTCAAGTCTCCGCCAACTCCACGTCTGACGTGATGGGAACGTGGAGTCACGCCCCCCCGCCTCCCATCCCCGACAACGACGGTTTCCATCCCTCCGTGTTCCACCTCCCGCCCCCAGCCGTCCCCGAAAACGAAGGTTTCCACACCGCAGTGTCCCACCTCCCGCCCCCATCTGCCCCCAAGGGTGATGGTTTTCACCCCGCAGTGTCTCACTTTCCGCCCCCAGATGGCCCCCGGTCCGGTCTCACGGGTAGTGGTCTACTGGGACCGGCGGGACTGGAGCCACTCATCTTGGGAGGCAGCGAGTGTACGTGTTGGAACGGCTCGTCAGACCCCGAGGACGTGGAGTGTCGTTGTCGCGGCGAGGCACTCACGGAACTGCCGGCAAATCTGTCCGCTCTCACCGCCCGACTGTGAGTACCCACATTAGGAGTGTTGTTACATGGAGCATCACCCAGACTAGAGGTTAGTTACAGAGAGCGGTAGATTAGTACCCAGACTTGAAGTGTAGTTACATGGAGCGTTAGATTAGTACCCAGATTAGAGGTATAGTTACATGGAGAGATATATTGTGATGCAACGTAAACCTACTAAAACTTGAGCAGTCGCGTGGGGTCAATATGAACCAGTATAGTTATTATGGATAACCAATGGATTTTACAGCGAAGTGAGCTTTATTCGCGTCACTTCGCAAGCTAGAAACACTCATGTAAATCCACCTTTTAATACTGATGAAAAATTAAAGTAAAGAAATCGTTCTATAAAATTGCTGGCCAGTTAAAGCCATGTCTGTTTTTTTTTATTGACACAATAACAAATTGTATTACTGCAAAACTGAATGCTTAATATCTGAAAAAAATTGAATTCTCCATGGCAATATATCAAGAAGAAAATTTTTGATTTTTCACATTGCCCAGAGTTTCAATTTCAATGGGGGCCAAACAAAATCGTTTCTTACAACAAAAAAGTACCGACTCTCTTTTCAAAACTCACCCTATTAAAAAATATATCTTATTTCATCCTCGCTCAAATTGAAGATGAAATGGAGACAATATCTATAGTATTTAACGCTCAATAAGAGAAAATAAGATGTAATATCGTTTTTTTTCTTCTTCATAATTGTTGCTTATAATAGGATGACAAAAGTCGATACACGCACCTAAATTAATGCAAATATATTCTCAGCTTCTAAATTGTTATCTCTCCACAAAACAGTCTGCTCATGTGTTAAGGTACCTTTACATGGAGCGATGTCAAACGGGGCTTGGGGTGGCGAAGAAGGCGCACTTGCTTCAATGTCATATGACAGCCATATTGGCATGAAAAAATCACGGCGGAATTTATTCATTGCGGGAAAACGATTTTTTTCACGCCAACATGGCCACCATATGATATTGAAGCAAACGTGCGCTTTTTTTTTTTTTTTACAAGGATACACCCCTATTAGGAGCTTACGGCTCGTGGCGGGGTAAATGGGTAGAGATAAGGTAGGGAACGGATGGTGGCCACGGCCTGTTACGCGCGTCCCAGCATTTGCTGAGGTGAGACTAAGGGAACCATGAAAAATCTCAATCAGGACAGACACCTCTACTTTTTATCAATGGACCAAAGTGATGTCCAAAGCCTGGGGAACCACACACAAGTGTCTTTCTCGCCCCGCTCGATATCGCTCCATGTAAAAGCACCTTTACGCAACTAAACGATTCTCACAAAAAAATTTGAGTGATCTGATCGTTGTCATATTGATAAAAAGCTTTTCAATCCGCTGGGAGAAAGCGAATGACAGTGACGAACGTGTGTGTGTGTCATAATCTAACAGAGAGACGTCACGTGTGCGATGAATGTGCTTATGAAGGTCGTAAGCTACTAGTAACGATTTAATCCTTATTATTGAATTTTTGGGTAGATAGAGAGCATTTTCAGATATTTCAGATTTTTTGGGAACCGTTAAACCCTGAAAATTGAGAAGGAAAACGCTGTGACGTAATAGTCATTGAGCGTGGTGCAGTGCATTGAGCGGTTCTCTTTAAATCACCAAAGTCAAGCTACGCCGAGCGTGGTTAGTACTTGAATGGGTGACCGTTTCAAACAAAAATTACGTTGCTCGAATCTCTACCTGGGGTAAATTTATCTCGCTTTCCACCCAGTGCAGTGATGCACTTGTTTGTGGTTCCCTAGGCTTTGAACATCACTTTGGTCCATTGATAAAAAGTAGAGTTGTCCGTCCTGACTGAGGTTTTCCACGGTTCCCTCAGTTTCACCTCAGTGAATGCTAAGACGCGTAACAGGCCGTGGCCACCATCCGTTCCCTTTTCCTTATCCCTATACTCATTACCCCGCCGCGAGCTATAAGCTCTTAGGATCCTTGCAAAAAAAAATTAGCACGCAAATATAGGAGAAGACGTTACATGACTATGACGTCACCATATTTAAAATCCTGTCATGAAGATTGTCCATTAAAGATTTGGGCAATCTGCAGGGAGCATATGCAGGTCCCACATTGAGGTGATGGGGAAATATTTACATGACAAACTGCAACGACTTTCTACTCAGAAGAACAAGTTATGAGAAACAGACTGGATGCACTTAGGGAATTGAAATATATTTATGTTATTTAGATGCATGCCAAGAAGTTGAGTACTAGAAAAAATTAACATTGAAATTGCTGAAATTTTATGAACACGTTCGATACGAGCCAGTGGTGTATTGAGAGGGAGAGAGAAGAGAGAGAGAGAGAGAGAGAGAGAGAGAGAGAGAGAGAGAGAGAGAGAGAGAGAGAGAGAGAGAGAGAGAGAGAGAGAGAGAGAGAGAGACTCGTTACGGAACAGCCTGCCATATTATTGGTTATCACTTGATTTATGTCTATACGTCTGGTAGTTTGCTATAAAAATCACTATAGTTGATCAAGCGACCTTCAATTTTGGTACCCTTGGGTCCATTAATCACTTCCTTTGTTATCGAATCAGTCTGCTGTCAAAAATTACCATCCAAAATGATTTTTTAATAACGCACATCTCATACATAGTCATTCGATACAATAATATCACAGGGATTACCATAATCTTTTCCCTGATAATATGTACCATGTAATGGTCTTTTTTAATTGGATTCAATTTATTTTGCGTCAGGCATTGAATTATTTACACACAAAATTAATTGAATAAAAAAGCTATCAATATTAGTTTAAAAAATAATCGGTTTAATTTTATATTCCCTTCGGAAGTAGCCGGAAGTATGATGTTTGTGGCTATTCCGTTTGTAACAGTTTTGAAACTTTGTGAACGGTTTTTGGTTTTTGTAGTGTGGATACTGACCAATACAAGTGTGAAATTATAACGCTGAAATATGAATAGGAAAGACAGAAACTTCTTACTTCCGGCTACTTCCGGAGGGAAGATCCACAAGTTGAAAAAATTTTCATCTTTTATTCGCTATTAAGCTCTCTCCTCGTCATTTGTCCTCCTGGTTTGCACAATTTCCGAGGAAATAAGAGGGGAAAAGACGAGATTAAGTACTTTTTCTTCTTCTTGAGAATAAAATTTTAGAAATATTGGGTGGTATTCACGAAGAGGTAATTAAGGAGCGTTTTAGGGAGAGATATTTTAAGAAGCGTTTTAATTACCTGTTTTACCTGGTATAAAAAACGCTTCTTAAAATATCTCTCCCTAAAACGTTCCTTAACTCTTCGTGAATACCACCCATTGTCTCCATTTCATCCTCACTTTGAGCGTAAGGGAAATAAGATATGTTTAAGAGGTAAAAGGATTAGGTTTACACCTGTAGAGGATGAGTTAAAGACGTAATTTTTCAACTAGGGAACGTTGAAATATGAATTGCAAAGACAGAAACTTTGAAATTTCGTTTTCTTCCGGAGGACATTTTTTAGCAAAAATTTGACTGTAACAAATGATAATCCATTATTTTATTAAAATAATTTAACTAAAACGATTTAAAGATTACGATAAAGTTTTGCACGAGTTATATTTTCAGATAAAATTTACATACGGCACAAATCGTGGAGGGGGGAATAATTTTCTTGATATTTTTATCATCACAAAATTCGTGTTCTGGAAAGTTTAGTACGTTAATATTTAAATGTTGAGGACATAAAAATGGTAAGAAGGGTATTATAAGATTATGCCACGAAAATGTCTCTAATTTGGTGTTTTTAAAGCTACGTGGCTAAACATAAAGCTGCATAATTATCATTTTGAAAATAGAATTTTCAATCGGGTATTTGTAATAACAATTTTTAATAATTGGTTGTTCATTACACGATTCATGCCAAAGGGAATCAAATTACTTGCAAAAATCAATTATCATTTTTATTAACTAAATTTGCATACCTATATATAATGTATTTATATTTAAATACTTTATACCTAAACAATAATATTGAGGATAAAAATTACATTCCAATTACATTTATTGGTACTTTATTTTATGAATAATAATATAGTATTTACATTATGTTTTGATAAAATGTTTTAGAATAAATTCCAGTCTAAATCATAATCATAGAGGGTAGAGGTAACTCTTATTATTATTTTTTATTATTTTTTTTTTTTACCAACACCAAACAGTGAGAAATTATGCTAATTTTTTTATTCCTCAAGTGTTTTGGCGAGGAAAAAATAAACAACATAAACAAAGCAGTACACGACATTCTAAAAAAGTATTTCGCTTGACTCCAAACGTTTTTAACAACGCATGCATGTGACATTACAGCGATACAATCGTCACAGAATTCTGAAATGCTGTCAGCTGAAAACGTTATTTCATATCTTTCATTTGGATTTCAAAGGCGTGCTGTTACATGTCATTATCTACCTTTTGTAGTTCTTTAAACCTTTCCTGTTTTCTTTTAATCATTTGCACGTAAAAGAAATATGATACAGTTGGATAGAAATTGAAGTTAAGATAGATTCACATGGCGATTTTTATCATGCGACGTGACGCAAATAATGCGCACTTACTGCAAAATCCATTGACATTCATATTTGGCGATTAAAAGAAAGAGAACATCGTAATTAATGCGATATTCGGTGAATTCGCTCACCGCATAGGATTGTAGGTTAAAATTTTCGGCACATCGCCGTTGCCGCACATGAAAATCCACCTTTACACGGCGTACATATATACCATAATTATGTAATAAATACATTTTCAACTTGCTTCTGGCTATACAGCAAAAAAAGTGCAGCGTTGCTACCCTAGCATTACGAATGCACTTTTATTCACACGCTTTGCCAAGGGGAGAGAGGGGGATCTAAACGAGCAGCTATTTACATCAAATACTAAAAAAACATTTTTGTTCACTATTTTTTTGTTTTGTTTTGGAGCAATATTTCACACTTTTTTCCTTTTTCACGCTTTGAATAAGTTACCTATAGGTAGTATTGACCCTTTCCGCCCCCCCCTTCCCCCCGGCAATACTAGGGTTAACATGTGTTGGTGTTGTTTGTAATGATGAAATGAACAAAGATGGTTGCCATGATACGATTTTACAGCAAGTGTGCAATATTCACTATTCACGTCATATCGCTCTAAAAAAAAAAAAAAAAAAAAAAAAAAAAAAAAAAAAAAATCATCGGTTTCATTATTAAGTTTATATTTGCAGTAACAATCTGCAGTTATTGTTGTCAGAGAGAGAATATATTGATATATGTTTTGTCTGTGACGTTTAAGTTTTGAGCTTGGACCGAGTTGGAGAACATTCTTGCTTAGCATCCTGCATGACTAAAATCAAGTGCTTTTCCATGGAGCGACGTGGAGTGGGGCTTGATGGGTCGAAAGAGGTGAAATTGCTTCAATATCGTATGGCGGCCATGTTGGCGTGAAAAAAAAATCCATCAGAGATTTTTCCACACCAATACGACTGTTATATAATATTGAAGCAAATGCGCCTTTCTCTCTCCCGCTCGACATCGCTCCATGTAAAAGCACCTTTATTGACGGGAAATGAAAGTGAAATTTAAACTCGATTTGAAGGCTTGGTTGAGTGCCATACGTTGAGTGCTTTCTGCCAATAATATAATTGTTTCCAGAGAACAATCGAAATGTGTTTAAACTTTTAGTGATCATTGCAAATATCTAAATCTTCTCGCTGTTGACTTTTATTAACTTAGTTGAAAAATCACGTCTTCAACTCATCCTTTACACGTCTAAACCTAATCTTATTACATCTAAAACACATGTTATTTCCTCTTCACTCAAAGTGAGGATGAAATGGAAACAATATTTCTGACTTTATTCTCAACAAGAGGAATAAAGACGTAATCTCATCTTTTTTCCTTTTAAAATGGTGTAAAATAAGAGGGAATTAGATGAAGAGAGAGCTTAATAGCGAATAAAAGATAATATTTATTTTAACTAGGGAAGAATCTTAAGTATTGATCTTTATATTTAACCTTAAAAAAAAAATGAGAAACTTATTTCATTATTTCACTATTTATTAAGTTTGTCTCCGCTATGAACAAATTGTACGCACAGTTCATCAATATTTGTCATAAAATATCACATAAACTGGTGACGTCCTCCACTACTGATTGCTTGTATCTCTAATATCCTGGCCTTGATTGGTCGCTCGCGCCTCGCCATCTTTACAGTCTGTGATGGCGATGACGGGTCGCAAGATAATTGAATGGTGAAGGGTAATCACCGTCTGGAGACGTGGTGTTAATCTCTCCCCCCCCCCCCCAGATATTGCAAAGGTCCGATTGATCTTGAGACAGTCATCCTTGTTTACGTTCTTATCATGCTAAGAAGTCGGTGTGCTAACATGAAACTAAAATAAAAAAAAATCGCAAATATTTCTTAAGTTGGAGTTGTATAACACGCCCAATGTTAATAAAAATCCCATTCATGAAAATCATGAAAAAAATTTAGAATGTTCTCCTTTACATCCCCTATCAGTAGGTAAAATATCAGGTACACAAAAACGAGCTAGTTTTCAAGTTATTAATTTTTAAAGTTGACTAATTTAACATGGAAGTTCTCATTTCTCCATGTTAAATTAGTACGTGAACTTTAAAAATTAATAACTAAAAAACTAGCTCGTTTTTTGTACACCTGATATTTTACTTACTGATATTATATAATGTATGTACAGGAGAACATTCCATTTTTTTTTCATAATTTTAATGAATGAATTTATTAACATTGTTATCTCTACCTTAAAGGAGATGAACGGCTTCAACTTTTATATTGCTTTAAATTTGTTGATGCAATGAAGCACATGTCTGCACCAAAAGATCACCTTAATTCCCCCTCCTTCCCTGACTTCCAGCTGTTGAAATGCAAGACTTTTAAAAATGACGTAATTTTGCGCAAAATGGAAGCAGCCAATCGCAGCCCGTCTTTATAGAAACCTCTCTACAGTAGCCGCCACATTCAAAAGTCTCATGGTCGTGTTTGTAACGCTCTCAGTCATTGGTAGCCGGTTCCCACACAGCACACAATGGATATTTTTTAGATGATATCTAGATATAATCTGTATAGAACTTTTTACTTATCTAAAAATTATATAGATATTATCTATGAACTTTCATGGATATTTTCTAGCTAAATGTCCTCTATTTTTTGGATAAAGTTATCTTGTTAATATCTTATCCTATAATTATACATTTTTTATCTAGCTATATTATCCTCCTATATACTATGCTTCTATTTTTAAGTAAAAACACACATAAATAATTATATTAACATACATTTTTATTATTTATAACATTTCTCAATCAACAAACACATTATTGGAAATTTTAAAGATATTGTGATAAATCATGCATCATACTTGTACAATGATAAAAAAAATAATGACTAAAGTGGTTTTCAATTTTTAACAAAACTTAACTGCTGCTGACATATTATGACATCAACACATATATTATATAATACTGTATGCATGTTCATTAGTATTTCAATATATATAAATAATTACAATATTAAATCCATATATTATAGTCATTGCATCCAAACAGTATAACAATTTCTCTATAAAACAACAGTATGCATACAGTATGCATTGTATGTGTGTTTTGTTATTAAAAAAGTAAAAGAACCTTAATTGAGCAATACAGATGTACTAAATTTTTATATATATATGCAAAACTACATAAAAATACAATTAAAACAACTTTAATTTAGTATGCATACATTAAAAATTATCTGACTTATTCATTCTAAAAACATGATACACAGTATTCTCCCTACTTGCTTGGCTTCTTTTGCTGGTCAGCATTGCTGATCTGTAGTGATGATCTGATGATATATTGCCCATTACAGCTGGCTGCAGTTTTCAGAACCAAATGTTGCACTATATAAATTATGCCATGCTGGGTAGATGAGCTGGGTCTGGGTATTGGATGTTGTCACATGTCTGCACCTGTAAAGTAAAAAAAAAAAAAAAACATATTAACATCACTATATTTATGTTTAAGCAGCAGAATGGCTGCATTGGTCATTATAAATATATATAGCCACTGTATGGCCAATGTGAAATTTGCTCCTAGAAAACACTAAGGCCGGTGCTGAAAACTTATATAAATATGTATGCATTCTGCGCGCACCTCTGCATATGAAATACTGTACTGAAAATTTAAAATAAATATGCTGCTTAATTGTGACATATTGTTATAGAATTATACTGTGTATACAGTCATTACAGTATACAGATTTCCAGTAATAAATATTATAGTAAAAATACAGCATCCATAAATACACAGCTGTAAAACGTATGCATACGTATACTCCAAACGTACGTATACAGTATGCATATGATATCATTAGCACCGCGGTCGAGGATTACAACCTAAAATTGTTAATAATATATGCATATTATAATATATAAGTACAAGTGCTGGCCTGAAATAATGATAATTTTAACACTGGCAAAAACATTGTAATAATTAAACCCTGATTGCATACCTTATAAATTACTAGACGACTTGAAATCTGCATGGGATCTCCAATACTCCAAGGTGCAGCATGCAGTCAACCGCCACAGCCCATATAATCCCACTTTTCTGGACAAAAAGAACACACATTGTTAAAACTGACCAAAGATTTATGAGCAGAAAATACTCATAATGGATTTCTTACCTTCCACTTGAAGATATTTTCGGTTTTAGATGAGAAATTTACATATTTTTCACGAAAAAACCGTTGTGTTTACAACAAACATGCAGAATTTTCAAAGTGCGCATGACGTCACATAAAAATTGTACCCGCGATGCAAAAAAATCGCTCCAGATAGAGAATAGATAAAATTATCTATAAAATATCTAGATAAAAATATCCTCAGATAAATAATAGATAAAATTATCTATAAAATATGCAGTCAGTTTTAAAAAGTTTACATACGCATCAATTAATTAATTCATTAATTAAAGAAAATTTTAATTAATTTAGACTTCAAAATTTAAATAATTCAAAATTTCAATGGAATAAACAAATATGTACATAAAATTTATGTATTAAAATTATTATTTATAAGTATATAATATAACATTAAATAATAATAATTTGTGTTCATTTTTTTTTTATACTTTATATACAATAAATCTATTAAATCTGTATTATTGTATTAATTATTATAAATTTTAACTGTCATGTGCATGTTTAAAATTTGGATAATATTATCTATTTTATATCTCTTTCAAAATAAGCAAAGACAAAAGATAGCAGTATCCAATTTATATCTACATGTTATCTCGGCACTTTAGATAAATATTGTATAAATATTAGATATCGTTATCTTGAACTGTGGCATATCCACTTAATATCTGCATATACAAAAAATATCCAAAAAATATCTAGATATTGAGTTTTGTGTGCTGTGTGGGTTTGTAACGAAGGACATCACTAGCTGGCCGAGCAGAGCCGAATGACTCCAAGCGCTTCCGACCATGAGCCAGTTAAATGTGCAGATGGGGAGGCCCTCTGCTAGACCAGAATGATGGGAATCAAGTGCTAGCAATGTTGCCAAATTTCAGTTCCCAAAATTTTGCTGGAAAGTCTGAAAACAGCTGCGCGAAGTGAGAAGTGGTGATTATATCATTTAGGTTTATGAATTAGTGAAGTATTCTCATATAAGTTTGCTCATCAAGAAAGTGCAAGAACTTCAAAAACTTTTAAAGGTAATTATATACATAACTATGTGAGTCGGATCAGCGTTAATTAATGTATGTATGCGCACTGATTATACAACTGCTGAAAGTCTTACATGCAGTAATATCATATATCATATTATATGCATACATTAATTGTCAATGATAATGTTCATGCTTACATACACCAAATCATGCATCACACTGTATATATATGCATACATAAGTACATAAGTATGTATAGTATATCATACTGTATATATATATATATATATATATATATATATATATATATATATATAATATGTATATAAATTAATACAGTATAATATTCTTATAATTACTGATGTACCATAGATCCATGCATGCTTTACCACAAGCACCTACAGTGCACAGCCCAGTTTTGGATTTTAGCCCTGTTTTGGTTCCGACCTGCTTTTAGACTCCTTATAAGCAAAAAAAGTAAAAAAAGAAAATTGTAACTGATTATATATATAACCAAACCCTCCCTTCCGTGAAAATAACAACTGCAATACCTTGATAATTTTTTTACTGGTTCAAAAAAAATTGAAAACGAATAAAAACAGGGTTTATAACAAATAATTCGTTTTTATTTTATCTTAACTAGTAAAAAAAATATCACGGTATTGCAGTTGTGATTTTTATGAAAAGGCTGATTTGGTTAATGGGTTACAATTTTATTTTTTTACTTTTTTTTTGCTATAAGGAGTCCAAAAGCAGGCCTGGACCAAAACCGGAACATTTTTTTTTTCATGTTCCTCCACACAAATTTTTTTTTTACTCAAAGAGAGGCTCTGCTATGGAACTGAAATTATGAATAAACTCAATTGCTACATTCTATTGAATATTATATGTTAATAATTTTTGGAAAATTTTAAGAACCCTAAATATATGGCAGATGCAAAATTTATAACTGCAATATGTTTTAAAAAAATAGCTGATATTATATTATTATATAATCATTGTAAAATCATTGTTCAATGTTCACCTCTCTGATGCCCCGTAGCTTCCTACCTTCTTGGTATGTATTCACCTGGCCAAGAAGTATCGTCGAGCTCCCTGGATGACCTTGAGGGCCTCTTGACGGTAGATAGCTTTGAACAGATCGGGCAAGAGGGTCTAACATATGCAGCACCCTCGCAAAGATCGACTTCAAGAACTTCATGTGACATATAGTGACAACATGCTTTGGGGATGAGTCCGCCCTCTGCAGCCCAGCAGTGGTGGAGCTATGTCAGAAAGAACCAGCCACCCCAGAGTGCAATCATTTCCTCGTGCCTGCATGGTGAGAATTGACTCTGCAATAAAATTCTATAATCCATTTTCTGATTATTTATTTTTGCAGACATTTCAACTAACGGTAATGTGTAGATGTTCAGTTGAGCTAAAAATTTTCCAGTTCTGGCTGCTTTGAGGAATTAGCTAGCGATAAATTTATGACAAAAGCTATTTACTGTTTACACTTTCAAACTGATACACGTACTGTACGAAGAAAAATATACTAGTTATTTTTCAATTAATCACATATGTGTTAGATATTTTTACTCGATTTTATGAAGTACTTTCTCAGTCCCGAACAAATATATATGGAGATGCATGTCAAACTTTGAATGACAAGCTTCAACTTAAAAATGCCGCAGCGCCGCATTCTGACATCGCTCCATAAGGTTTGTTAGGAGAAAAATCTTATTTATTTTTTCATTCAAATTCTATGCTGCACAAAATCTCGAATATTTTTTATGTCGTGTAAAGTGATCTTTCCCGTGGCTCATATGAATTATTAATCTTGCCCTTCATAAGAACCACCGAAAAAAATTAAAAACCAGGTACCGCTGGGTTAAAGGATAGGAAGCTTGATAGAACATGTCGTCGCGCGCAGTTCGCGCGCTAGATTTTCATTGGCTGAGAGAATTGTGTCGTCAATATTAAAGCTTCTCATTTACAAGAATTCGATTTTACGAATTTACGAAGTGCTTAATAAATGGTCCCTGTAGATTAATCTCAAATTTACAAAGATATTTGTCATAAAAATAACATTTAAAGCTTCTTTTTAATTGTAAAATATGTGCGCCGTGTAACTTAAAATTTGTGGTGGCGAGAAAAAAAAAAAGAAGTAATGACATATTTTGAATGATCTCGAGTTAATCAATTCGGTGAGCAAATTAAGAAATCGTCCGTTCGCCGAGAGTTTGTTGTAAATTTTTTAAAGTAAAGTGAGCGATTTAATTTTTTTATATTTTATTTTCTAAAAATAGTTTGACTCGCCCTAAATTGAGAAATGAAAACTGAAAAATTCCATCTCAAATAGCTTCACTACAAAAAATTTCCAAATTTGGTGTTTCGGAAACCTTTATTAACATTGCATCCTTATGCCTTATGGATTATGGAACAGAAAACAGATTTTTACTCCAACTTCGTCTGAACTATGGTATGCATACCAATTAAAAAATACGTACATACGTAATCTATGATGAATTCTTTAATGGATTTTCATTTTTTTTTTTTTTTACCGATCCAAAAAATATTAAAAATCCTTATGGGAATTAACCCGCCAGAATTTCAATATTTTTTTTTTCGGAAAAACGGCTCCGTAAAAAAAAAAAAAAAAAGAAAAAAAAATTTGAAAATCCATTAAAGAATTCATCATGGATTACGTATGTATTTTTTAATTAGTACAATAGTTCAGACGAAGTTGGAGTAAAAAGCTGTTTTCTGTTCCTTAAAGGTGAACTGAAGGGATTGCTTTTTTTTCCCTTTAGGGAACCTTATATTACCTATCCCATCCATCTGCACTAATTTTTTCATGGCAGATACTTATTGTGCTGCTGTAGGACAATTAGTTAAAAAGTGAAGTTGTGACGTATCAGCGACGGTTGGTTGATAAAACTCGCCGCCGTGAAAAAACACACGAGCGACCGCGGAAACTGCCGAGGGAGCGGCGATCGGCTCGCGATCGCCACTCTCTCGGTAGTTTCCGCGGTCGCTCGCGGTAGCTCGTGTGTTTTTTCACGGCGGCGAGTTTTAAGTCAACCAACCGTCGCTGATACGTCACAACTTCACTTTTTCACTAATTGTCCTACAGCAGCACAATAAGTATCAGCCATGAAAAAATTAGTGGAGATGGATGGGATAGGTAATATAAGGTTCCCTAAATGGGAAAAAAAGCAATCCCTTCAGTTCACCTTTAAGGATGCATATTAAAGGCCTCCAAAACACCAACTTTGGGAATTTTTTGTGGTGAAGGTATTTGAGATGGAATTTTTTGGTTCTCATTTCTCAATAGAAGGCAGGTTGAACTATTTTTAGAAAATCAAATATTTACTCTACTTTAAGATTAAAAATAACAAAATGTTGCAGCCTGCGTTAACGCTCGCTGCAAAAGTGAAACAAAAATTGCTAAAGATTTTTTTGTCTGTTATATATCTTCAGTCGACGCTCGACACCTAGGGATTCATTATTAAATTAATAATGGCCTGGTACGAAATTTAAAAATGCTTAGTATTTCGTCCTACAAACACTTTCTGCTTTTATGTATAATATCTGTTTTTATAGCGTCGTCAACTGGCTTAATTTTTAACAGTCAAAACAGTATAATTATGATTGATAAAACATTTATTTCTATAGCAATTGCTTATTGATCTTAATACGATGTAAAAGTATGATCTAAAAAAATAAAGTGTTGAATCCTCGTCCATCGTCCAGATCGTACGACCCAAACGCATTGCCAGGCGTGGATCCAGCGAAAAATTTCGGAGGAAGCTGCCTCCATAAGGCCAATATTAAGGGTAAGGTAACGCCACCAATGTTATAAAAAATCCCTCACACAAAAATTCTAAAAAAAATTTAAAATGTTCTCCTCTACACCCCCTATCAGTAGCTAAAATATCAGGTACACAAATACGATCTAGTTTTTGAGTTATGAATTTTTCAAGTTGGCTACTTTAACATGGAAGTTTCATTTCTCCATGTTAAAGTAGTCAACTTAAAAAATTTATAACTCAAAAACTATATCGTATTTGTATACCTGATATTTTAGCTACTGATAAGGGGTGTAGAGGAGAACATTTTAAATTTTTTTCAGAATTTTTGTGTGAGGGATTTTTTTTAACATTGGTGGCGTTACCTTACCCTTAAAAAAAAATTTGGGGTTGGGGAAGTGCCTATATTACCCATGTTAAATAAAAATTTTCGGGGGGGGAGGGCTGGCTGCAGCCCCCTAGCCCCCCCTCCTTGGATCCGCGCCTGCATACATATATATATATATATATATATATATATATATATATATAAAATATATATATATATATATATATATATATATATATATTATATGGAGTACAGTATATTAAAAAACGTGATACTGTGATTTATACTCGCATATCATATAAATCGCAATCTTTTTTAACCCTGGCTATTTCATATTTTTCTACTGCTTTCATCTCTTTTACCACTCGAATAAATCAGGATGAATCTTAGAAATGAATTTTTATTACAATAACTTGTTAATTCATACGTTCCATATATTTTTTTTTCGATGATCTCAATTTTGTGAATTTACTAAGTCCCAGTTTTTGGTCCTTTTTTAACTTCGTAAAATGAAGGTTTTACTTTACTTCTAATTTTTCCTCACAATATACAGATTTTTTTTTTCTTTCAAAATCAACTTTTTTGTATTTTCTTGCTATATATATATATATGTCAAAAACAAAACAAATGATCATATAATATATATTTTTATTATCTCTTTCACGGGCACAAACATTGTTTACTTAAGAGAAAGTCTCTTTTATTGAAAAGTGGCTTGTTCCTAATTAAGAATGATTAACATATTGATTGATTTTTAATCATTGATCAGTGTTTAAAATCAGGACTTGGGACTTGGATAAATTTTTTTAAAGTATAATTTGTATGATACACACAAGACACAAGATATTAATGTATTTACTTCTCGCAGTACTCATTCCTGGTACTTCATCCCCTGCATATTGTTTCTTTATGACCTCCATGTCTTGGGACTTACTACCCCGATTTGTTGCAGGCTGTGCCGTTCTTTCAATCAGAGAGATGCCTAAGAGAATGTTCCATCAAGTTGACTCCATGATAACAACGCTGAGCTTCCACTCCTATTCAGCTGAACAGAATACACCATAAATTATTATGTTATAATATATATAGATATATAGTTAATACTTTGGCAAACTTCACAAGTGTAATAAAGCTCTGTTGCAATGTGTAATATATATTTTTTTTTTACTTTTGATCTATAGTTTCTATGTAAACATATATTATAGCTTTTTTAATGATTTGAAATTAAGGTTAATGCCGCATAGGGAATTTGTATAATATAGCTTAATTGTAATTAATGTAATGTAATCTTTGGGTTTGTTTACTGTAAAGTAGAGTGTTTTAAGATTTTTGGACCACAAAAAAACTGACATTGTATTACATTATTTAAAAATACTAAAACCAGTGTCTTTAAAAAAAAATCAGGGACCGGATGCACGCGTTTTTTTTTTTTCGTGCATCCAAGATGCGCATCCAGATGCAAATTAATTTTTCGTGCATCCAGATGCATTCATTTTTCCTCGTGCATCTGGGATGCACAAATGCGGATGCAAGCCCATTTTTATGCATCTTGCATCTGCATCCGATCCCTGAAAAAATACATCTTGCCATTAATTCATGGCTTCTAACTTCTAATACTTCTAAACAATTTAAACACAAAAATCCCAATGTCCGATTGAACCCATTGGCGCCTTATGATCAATCACTATACTATGATTTTTTCGCTTCAGAATTTCAATAACCCAATTTTTTTAAAAGAAAATTTTCGAAAATAATGAAAATATAATATTCTATGTTATATAATATAATTTAGTTAAAGAATTAATCTTCATTTTTAATTTATTTATTCATGATTCATTCTGAAAACCAAAAAGATTCATCTAAAAAAATCAAATTTGCTATAAATTGTAGAGCCAAGAATTTTTAATTTTTTAAATTTCCATTGAACTCTGGAGGCAAAAAGTATTGTAGTTCTCCTAGTAAAACCCTATATGTTAAATTACACGTTAACTTGGACTTTATTTTTTTTTTCTGTGAAAAT
Organism: Siphlonurus alternatus; assembly: GCA_949825025.1. Classification (NCBI taxonomy): domain Eukaryota; kingdom Metazoa; phylum Arthropoda; class Insecta; order Ephemeroptera; family Siphlonuridae; genus Siphlonurus; species Siphlonurus alternatus. Next base: position 7,491,319 of record OX463780.1, read on the forward strand.
TCTAGTTAAAAGAAGTTAATAAAATGAACCAGAATCAACTGCGCTTGAGCTCTTAAAACTTCATTTCATATTTTAAAAATAGTTATATATTTTGAGAATAAATTCATTAAATCCTTTATTTAAGCAATTAGCAGATACGTCTCTCAATCTCAATTAAAGTGGAGAGAGCGATTTCATTTTTCGGAATATTTTATTTCCTAAAAATTGTTTAACCTGCCTTATAATTCTATTGAGAAATGGAAACCAAAAAATTCCATCTCATAAATATAGCTTTATCACAAAAAATTCCCAAAGTTGATGTTTAGGAGGCCTTTAAACTCCAACTTCGTCTGAACTATATGGTTTACCAAATACCAATTAAAGAATACATATGTAATCTATGATGAATTCTTTTTTGGATTCTCAAATAAAAAAAATTACGGAGCCGTTTCCCCGAAAAAAAAATATTGAAATTTTTGGCGAGTTCATTCCCATAAGGATTTTCACAATTTTTTTCCGGAAAAACGGCTCCTTAATTTTTTTTTTTTTTTTTTTTTTTGAAAATTCATTGAAAAATTCATCATACGGTAGATTACGTACGTATTTTTTAATTAATACGAATAGTTCAAACGAAGTTGGAGTAAAATTAGGCTGTTTTCTGTTCCATAAGGATGCATATGTTAAAGGTCTCCGAAACACCAGCTCTGGGAATGTTTTATGGTGAAGCTATATATTTGAGATGGAATTTTATGGTTTTCATTTCTCAATAGAGGGTGAGTTAAACTATTTTTAGAAAATAAAATATTAAAAAAAAAGAAAACGCTCACTCTACTTTAAATATAGTACGTATATATGATCGACGTTGAATTACGATTATGATTATAAATTTATTATATTTATTATTATTACTAAATCATAACTAAAATAACAGTATAATTTCCTGCAAGTATATATGGCATACATTATATATAGAAAAGCTTCATAAAATATTTTCAAATCTCATATTCCGTGTTTCTTCATTAATTTAGGGGAATTGGCCAGCTTGGACATGAAATTCATCATTTTCTAAATTTAGCGCTCTTTTAACACTCATTTTTAGATTACATGGTTGCCGTGCAATTTCCATTTGCTTACGAAAAAAGGCACTTTTTTCTCATCATTCTGGGCTAGCAGTCAGATTAGCAGATGGGTGGCTACTGTAGAAATCTATCGCGCAATTGGCTGCTTCCTTTTGGCGCGAAATTACGTCATTGACGCAACTTTTTTGAAAGTCTTAACTTTTAACAGCCGGAAGTCAGGGAAGATGGCGTTTCTTTTGCTGCAGACATATATTTTACTGCATGCATTAAAAAAAAATAAAAAAATATAAAATTTTAAGATGTTCCCCTCCTTTAATTATTTACGTATGTTGTTCATTTGTACGTATGAAAAAAAAAATCACTCCAGTTTGGTGTATCTATGAGATAATAAACACAATACAGTCAAATTTATACGACATTCCTTCTGGAAGTAGCCGGAAGTGTAAGGTTTTTGGTCTTCCTATTCATATTTCAGGGTGAAAATTTCACACATATGTCAATACTTCTACTTTAAACCACTCTGTAAAGTTTCAAAACTGAATTACAAACAGAAGAGCTGCAAACTTCACACTTCCGGCTACTTCCGGAGGGAAATTCAAATTAACACGAGTGTAGTTACAATGTCTGGCAACGTTGGCGATTCATAACCAAGCAATACCTCAGACATCATGTAACATTTGAGACTCCTCTGGTCAAAAATAAATCTGAGTTAATGTAAGTGGTTTGACATTTCATTACGTTATATAAGTCGATACCAAGTTATGAGTTGGAGAATATTTGTGGAGCATCTACTTGTCTATGAGAGAGAGGCACGGATGTTAAAAAAAAAGAACAAATACAGCAGAACACACGCTCTCGTCTCACTCCCAATGGAAAACTGGGATTGTTTATATTAGATAGAAGAAAATAAGAACTTCTTGCATTTCAAATTACATTATAATGCTTAGGGAATTAAGTAACAAATGAGAAGAACATCTGTATATGTAATTACTGTATTTTAAACCTATTTACTCTGTCATATGGGAATCAAACATTTTATTTTTCAGTATCGTAAAACACATAAATGAGAGATGAATATAAAATGTTTATAATAACTTCTGTTTTTATTTATTTTACTACTATGCAGTATAATATTATGTTGCTAGCAGAAGCAGTATGTACTCAAAACGTAACAATGATTGCTATGAAACTAAAGAATGTACAGATGTGGCAGATGTATAATTATGAGAATACGAGCAGCCATAAAGCAACGTTCCTTTTACATCAGGTTAAACCATACCGAAAAGCGCTCAGCCAATCACATTCTAATATACAGGGTGGTTCATTACATTTGAACGATTTAAAGGGATAATTAAGGAATGAAGTTCGATGGTAATGTAAACGTGTTGTACATCAAATTAAAGCATACATTTTTACAAGTTCAAAATTCAAATATAAAATGACATGTGTGGATTTGTTTTTGTTTTTTTAGACCAAACGGAAACAAAAATTAGCCGATTTTTTTTTTTAAGTATCGGTGGTAGCATGAAATTAACTCTCCCTATAAAAATCCTGGCTTGATTACAAGTTTAATTACACCAATTAACTCAAGGTTCTGCTCATGAGCACCATTGATACCCTGGTACAGGTTCAGATGCAATGCACCTCTAGTTCACAACACGTTGCTAAGCTCTCCGGCATCATCCGGCATGAGCTAAATTGCTCTGATGCAGCTCTCTCTGACGTTTTACGCTGTGGCGTCTTAACTGAATCTCTCATGCAGCCTTTTCCGCTGCTTTACTTTGGTGATCTAACGAAAACTGGTCGAATGCATTACTTAACACTCCCATCAACCTTGCACTTCATGAGGAATTTAATAGGGACATTAATTTCATGTTACCGCCGATTCTTAAAAAAAAAACGGCTCATTTTTGTTTCCTTTTCGTCTCAAAAGAAGACAAGTCCACACATGTCATTTATGATGTAAATTTTGAACTTTTACAAATGTAAGCTTTAATTTGATGTATGACACGTTTATATTACCATCGAACTTCATCCCTTAATTATCCCTTTAAATCGTTAAAATTTAATGAAACACCCTGTAGTAGGCCCCATGTAATATGAAACTTTGCGTCAAGCTGCTTTTCCATGAAGAAATTTTAAGTGAGCTTGGCAGGGCGAGAAAAGCGCACTTGCTTCAATCTCGTATGGTAGCCATGTTGGTGACAAAAATGCTCCCCGCAAGACGAGGAAATTCTGAGCCTCTGATTGGCTGCGACAAGCGATTTTCTCGCTTTCCCCGCTGCATAGAAATGCGCTTTCATGCAATGTAAAATTTCGCGGTACAAGGCCCTAAAAAATTGACGCACGAAACTCACACGTGCATCTTAATACCCTGTGTAAAGAATCCTTGCCATAAAGGACATTTTACTGGAAGGACTCTCTAGGACGTCGAATTGAGGAACCTTGCCATGATACTCGACAATTTTCTTCAACCTTCGGGAAATTCCGCCAAATAAGTCACACGCTCGAGCAGTCTGTTTAAGGATGTCACAGATCTGACAGCGTAGCGCTAGCGGCTAAAGCGGCACGTTTGACAGTTAAGTAATCCTCCCATCATGCAGTTTAGAATTGACGAGCAGCCGTGACGGAACTCAAACTTCCCGGCATTTATTCGGCATTTGTAACGTGATGCAAAAGGAGTTATCCTGATAATTATCTAGCTTTTCACTAACCCTAGCATTACCAAGGTGTGGGGGGGGGGTCATTCCGACTCGTAAATCTTTTAAAGAGGAAAAAAGTGTGAAATATTTGCCAAAAAATTCTAAACAAATCATAATCCTCAGTTAGCCACCCATGCAGCAATATACAATAAAATTCCGCCAAAAAAAAGTGAGAAAAACATGTAATTTAAATAGCGTGTCGTTTTGACTCACCCCCCTCCGTTGGTAAAGCGTGGGACAAAAAAAAGACCTTAGTATTTTTAAGGTTAGCCGTATTTATTGACATTGTTTTAACATGGTTAACAGAGGAACCTCACACTAAATTTTTAGATGCTGAATTGGTTTCAGTACTTTATCTCAGTACAAAATTGCTCCAGTCAGTACAAAATTTCTCGAGTTTCGTCTTACATTCAGCATTTTTGACCTATAAAACACTTATTCCAAGTACAAATTTGGTACTGAAAAAATAGAGTAAAAAAAAGTACAAAAAATTGACTCTCTTTTTTCAGTACCAAATTTGTACTTGTATTAAGTGTTTTATGGGTCAAAAGTGCTGGATGTAAGACAAAACTGGAGCAATTTTGTACTGACATAAAGTACTGAAACCAATTCAGCATCTGAAAATCTTACTTCATGAATTACGCCCAAATTAGCTTTAGGAAAGTATGGAAACCTATAGCAGGAAGCCCGGAACAACCTATAATATAATTTTTATACTCTTAAGCCAAAAACACCCTATTATTATCACCTAAATTCTGTATATACTTCTAACTTTATTACAAAATAAATTACTAATGTATTTCAACATTTGAAATCAAGAATAATAAAATAATAATTACATATTCTCTTTACGGTGCTACGTATAAGACTAATATCGTGGTTTTAATATGTGAGTCTATTTATAACTAAAGCAAACTAACTCACCTCACAGAGCCAGGTAATAGCTACGTCTTTATCATGTTTTATCTTTCGGCACGAGCTATACTGTATTTACTAATATTACATAACGTTCGTAGCCCGAACCATTAGAGGCCTTGCAGTGTATCATTTTCTCCTCTGTCTCTCTCTCTCTCTCTCTCTCTCTCTCTCTCTCTCCTCTCTCTCTCTCTCTCTCTCTCTCTCTCTCTCTCTCTCTCTCTCTCTCTCTCCCTCTCTCCCTCTCTCTCTCTCTCTCTCTCTCTCTCTCTCTCTCTCTCTCTCTCTCTCTCTCTCTCTCTCTCTCTCTCTCTCTCTCTCTCTCTCTCTCTGCTTCATCCTCTCATATTTCAAATATGGCAACAATTTTTGAAAAGTGAAGAAAGTTAAGTAAAAACTTGTTATTATTATTATTTTTTGCTTCAACTGAACCCTTTTGTAGGGTACTGGTCACAATTAAGTGACTGAATTTAACCTCCCGGCTCTTCTTAGACCCTACTTTCAAGGGTCCCTTCGAAACCAGGGTGGTCATGGGCTAAGCAATCCATCCCAGCATTCGCTGGTTGTGACTGAGGAAACCATGGAAACCTCAGTCAGGATGGTCGGCAATTGATGGAGGATGCCATTCTGCCATAAATACCTGCAGTGCTAATTATTTTTGACAGGGCCGCAATCTTCTTTACTCAAAATCTAGTCTTACCTAACAACAATTTGCTTAATAACGAGTTTTTATTGTAATTGTTTTCAAAAGACTTCAATATTGTGTATTTTCTTTGCACTAAAATTTCATTTATTTCTTTATTCAAACTGTAAAAGCAAGGTAATTATGACAATTTTGCACACATTGCAAAACTTTACAAAGACTACAAAAACGTTGTACACCACAGATTTTGTCTGTTTGTTTGTGAAAAGTTGAAGTTTTACAACTTTTCACTCCTTCAAAAGTTGGTTTCTTACAGAAAACTGCGGTATACAACGTTTTTCGTTTTCTTTGTAAAGTTTTGCAGTGTTTGCAAAAATTATCATATAGCTTTTACAATTTGTATACAAATGAAATTTTAGTGCTTTTGAAAGAAATCTATAGTTCTTTACACACTTATTTTGTTCCAATGAAAATTACTACTAAAATAAATTATCCCCATCGCCCTATAATGGTTTTAAATTAACAGTATATATTTTTCACTCTTGAACATATCAGCTAAATCGTTAAATTTGGTAAAAGAAACTTGAACAAATAATTTTTTATATTATTTTATTAAATTAATTTCACTATACAAATAGCATAGAACAAGTCATAATATATACAGTCATAATAATAATTAATAACACAAGATAAAAACGCACAAAACAACAAAAAAAAAATTAATATATAAAGTAAAAACTATAACAGATAGCCAAGTAACATACTACTCTTTTTGTAAAATTCTTTAACACTATAAATTAAATTTTCCACTAAATATTTAAATAATTCTCTTTGATCAAGAATTTTTAATATAATCAAGTAAACCATTAAATATTATAGACAAAATGTAACTAGGATTATGATCACATAATGACAACTTATATATGAATGTATATAATATATAATAATTATACAGTCATTATAATATATGTGAGAAAAAAATTAATTCAGTATATGATTTCAATCATAACTGTGAAAATTGTGTTATATGTTATAGGTTGGAGATGTAATACATGTATCTCCATGTATTACTTTATTTTGGATAAAATAAACGAATAAAATATATACCCCACGCGCCTGGTCGGAGCGCCTGCAGCAAACGCAGTTATGCAACCCGCGTCTCTTTTGTGTTCAAATAGTTGCCGCTTTTACAGGGGCTTTGCCAATTTAGTAATAAATTGTATATTGTGTTTTTCTGATTAAAAGCCGTTTCAATTTGAATCAGCATGAAAAGAAATTAATTATTTTGCTAATAATGAAAGGAAAATAAGTAGAATAAATTGGAAAATTAATAAATATAAATAAATTCACCGTCCCCTATAAGACTATGCACACTGTACAAAAAAGAAATAGCTGGCCAATCATTATATTCTGGTTCACATTTAATTTGGTTTTCGTCATGTTTGTAACGCCTTCTGTCATTGGTGTGTTGTTTGTAACGAAGAATTTCATTGGCCGAGTCGAGCCGAAGGACACCCGAAAACCAAGTTAAATATGAACCTTAGTATAATCACAAAAATCAACAATTGGTCAGCTCAGATGACGTCATTGATAATGAAATCACGGTGATTGGTCACTACAGTGGCTGTGCCACTCTGAATTCCGACGAAACTGTATCAAAGTTGGTCAAATTCCTGGCCATATATCACGAAAGTTGTATGTTGTGAAAGTGGTAATATAATTCACATCGCTAGAGAGTACCGTGTTTTGTGTTCAATACTGTACATGTGCACCAAGTTAATGGTGTGTAAAGCGCCGACAATAACTCGTCTTTATGACGCAACAATCGCATGCAAATCACCTGCAAGTGTAATTAACTACGTTGTCACTTTACTAAATACACTGCAACTCATTTACAAAGATCATTAAATATTTATGCTCGGTGCAATAAACTAACGACAATTAACTCTGTAAAAACCTGTTACAAATTGCAACGAGGTAGCCGTGGGTTCATGCAGTCTGCTGCTTTAATAACTACTACATGTGAAAAAAGTCTAATATTGGAAATCTGTTGGATAGGTAGCTATATCGAACTTGGCCGCATTTTTTTTTATATTTTTTTTTTACAAAGATACGCCTTTTTGAGCTCGAGGCAAGGTAATGAGTAATGGATATATATATATACACTGTATATATATATATATATATATATAAAAGGGAGGGAAAGGAAAATATATATGTATATATTTAATATAAACCCCAAGTTGAAATAAATTTTACCTTTTTATTCACTATTAAAGCTCTCTCCTCGTCTAATTTCCTCCTATTTTGCACCATTTTAGAGGGGGAGAAAGAGGGAAAAAGACGACATTACGTATTTTTTTATCGTCTTCAGCATAAAATGGCAAAAAATTTATTCTTACCTTGAGCGAAGATGATATAAGATGTGTTTAGAGGTAAAAATACGTTATAAGATTAAGTTTAGACGTGTAAAGGATAAGTTGAAGACCTACTATGGATGTTAACAGCTTGAATGTGCATCTAAAAGGTACCATGTCAATTATACTCTAATGTAGTTCATTGATCCGTGTTTTTTCGTGTGTGTTTTTTTCTGGTAGAGTTCGTGATCTTTTAATCCAGCGCGGAAATATATTACCGCGCTAGCTTTTTTATTCGAAAGCTTTTAGGCTCAGCTTAATATAAAGTTTGGAGTTTACTTTTCTTATGAACAAACTCTGCGTACTTTTCCAGAGCAATCTATTATAATATAAATTATAAATATGTATGAAACCACATTAAGGTACTTCTTTTTACTAATTTCTCACTAAATCTGAAACTTTGAAGCTTCCGAAACCCTAACATGAGTGTTTCACAGACTTATTGGGAAAGGGTGTGTCCATAGCATGGCCTTTGCAATCCATTCCGGCATTTGCCTGTGAATGAGGGAAACGTGGAAACCTCAGCAAGGATGGACGCTATAGCTTTTGTCAATAAACTAGAAGTGCAATGATCCAAAGGCAGGGAAACCACATAGTGGAAAAGTTCAACATTTACACCTGGATGCATGCATGGAAAATGAGTTTTTTTGAAAATGTTCACCCATCCAACTACTAACCACACTCGACGTTCCTTGATTTCGGTGATTTGACGATATCCGGTCAAGGGCATTGCGCCACAATTCTAACATAATTAGGATGCTTTCAAAACTTATTAGCAACAATTCATTTTTACTGTAATTAAATTATTACATTTTTTATATACTGTTTAATCAATTTGTTGAACAATTTAATTATCGATGTATATCCAGCAAATGTAATTTATTGACTGCATGGTGTATTTAAATGAAAGTACGTCCAATAGCACTTAATTATCAAGTTAATTGGATCAGTGCATGAGGACTAATGAGAGGGTTACTCACTAGCTATGAACACGACCGGTCTCTTGATCATAATCATGTTATAGTTTGAATGGAGAACGACCTGCTACAGTGTTGCCAACTTAACTTTCCTGGATCTAGGAACAAGTAGAGGTCCTTCTCGATGGCACATTATACTGTATATTACCTGGAGCCTATTGGAAGGGTAGGTTACAAAGAAAAATCCCAAGTTTGAAATAAATTTCATGTTTTATTCGCTATTAAGCTCTCTTCTTCTCTAATTACTTCCTATTTTGCATATTTTAGAAAAAAAAAAAAGAGAGGAAAAAATACGAGATTATGTTTTCTTCTTTCCTTTTCTTGAGCATAAAATTTTAAATGTTGTCTACATTTTATCCTCACTTTGAGCAAGGAGGAAATAAGATATGTTTTAGAGGCAAAAAGATTAGATTTAGACGTGTAAAGGATGAGTTGAAGACTTAATTTTTCAACTAATTGTAAGATTAATTTAACTTCCCGGCTTTTCGTGAATACTAGCAGCAAATGAATAGGATTTCATAAATCCCTTCAAAACTGTGGGGTGCGCTTTGCATAGCAATCGATTTTAGAGCATTCGCCTGATTGTGACTGAGGGAACCGTGGAAACTTCAGTCAGGATAGTCAACAGAGAATGATTTGTGGCTTCTGAGGCCAAATGCAAAAGTAAAATTTTATTTATTACCCAAATATAGAAGGGGGCAAATTGTTACATCAAATCGTCCCTTTTTCGGAATAATGATTATAACGAACTATCTGCCTTTCAAAATTCATGTAGCAATATTGAGTTTATTGAGCTATCTGCTTTAACGTTAACCCTATAATTGCACTTACCTAATATAGCAGATAGCTCATTATTGCAAATGAACTTTGGTAGGCAGATAGTTCATTACTCCGGACGAGGGATGAAGTATCCAACTACACATGAACTGTTCACCCTCTTGCCAAATGTCCAGAGAAATGTAATTGTAAGAATTACTGGGAAATACAAACGTGTAGAATATTGAATGTAGCTAAATGTTAATGCAGGATGGACCCGCTTTTGTAATTACCAATGAATAATGAATGTGTATATACGCGAGCCCGCGGGGCATCAAACGAAATTAAAGACTAGTTTCACTACAGTTTCGCTGTCACTGAAATGAGAAAAAGAAACTAACCTGCAATAGTTTTCATTCCAGTTATTTTTTATTTTTTATTTATTTATTTTTTTTTTTTACATCTCCGTACTCTTGTACCGTCAAGACAGAGTCTTATCGTGCTATAGTTTGCACTGCGGCCATGGCCGACATAATTTATCCATCCCGGTATTAGCCATGTAGACGAGGGGGAACCATGAAAACCCAAAGTTAGGATGGTCGGTGTCATAGCACGGTTTTAACACCTCCCGAATGCATGATCGAGGCTTCTCTCTAAACAGACAGCGAAGGTTCTCTCGATCTTTTACCTCTCCCAGTAGGATTCGAACGCACAAGCTTCTGACTGTGAGTAAGACGCGCTACCACTGCGCCACTTTACTCCTTAATTGTTTCAAATATAAACCATTACATAGCTGTTGAAAAAGCATCGCTTGTAAGTTATAACTAACTCGTCCCCTTCTAAATCCCTAAACCCTCCACCGCCTAGTTCCGGTATACTCTTGAACCGGAAGTAACATGTCCCATGCTCTTGTACCGGAAGCATAACCTTGTTCTCCGCTTGCAGGACGGTGGCTGACGCCGGCCTCGAGATCCTGAAGGCTTCTTCTCTGCAACCCTACCGCTCAACCCTGAGGGACGTGTGAGTACCTTGCCACGTGCCATGTCTTCCTAGGTCACCTTTTATAGAAGACATAAAGGACCAATAGATGGTGCTGACGTCTGAAAATTTTGCTCTTTGCATCGAGGATATGGCAATACCTATAGCATGGGGAGAATCACAAAAATCATCAAATTTCTAGGAAAGAAATCACTTACGAAGTTGAAATATATTTTTTTTATATTTGTCCGAAAGTATTTGACAACTAATTATGGTGTTGTCATCCCTGTAAAATTATGCTGTAGCTGCTGACAGAGCATTTACATGATTTTACAATGTTAATCATAAACAGCAATCCTCGACAGACGCATGTAGTTCCAGCAGTTACCACTAGGTTTGGACTAACTTTATGACGCCTTTACAGACAAGGCCAGAAATGGTGTTCCGATTTTTTTTTTTTTTTTTTTTTTTTTTTTTTTTTTTTTTTTACAAGGATACACCCCTAAGAGTTTACAGCTCACGGCGGGGTAATGGATAGGGATAAGGTAGGGAACGGATGATAGCCACGGCCTGTTACACGTCCCAGCATTCGTTGAGGTGAGACTGAGGGAACCGTGGTAAACCTCAGTCAGGACGAAAACCTCTACTTTTTCTCAATAAACCAAAGCGATGTCCAAAGCCTGGGAAACCACACACAAGTGCATCACTGCACTGGGTGGAAAGAGAGACGAATTTACCCCAGGGAGGGAGCAACGTAATTTTTACTTTACTTGAAACCCGTCCAAGCACTAACCACGCTCGACGTTGCTTGACTTCGTGTATATATATTGTCGCGTCTAGTGTAGAGCGTCCTGAGTTGGGCTGGCCAACCTTCAGGTGACTGCGACAATATAGTCTTTGCCTCTTTGCATTATTAAGTGGAACACTTCGTTTTGAATGTGACCACTATTTTATATAATACGATCAAGGCGGCGCCGTATAATACAAGGTTCTCAACACTGCGTTGGACGTAATATTGTGTCAATGATTAGCAGTGCAATGAAATTAAAAAGAGATGGAGAGAGAGAGAGAGAGAGAGAGAGAGAGAGAGAGAGAGAGAGAGAGAGAGAGAGAGAGAGAGAGAGAGAGAGAGAGGAGTGTGATTGTACAGGTGAAGGAAGTGTTGCACCTCTCCAAACTCCTTTCGGCTTGATGCTTCCTACTGCTGTTACACTGATGGGGGTCAAGCTGAAACCAGATAACTAAGGGAGCCGCGAGCCAATGAAAAAGTGCGATATTGCCATTTTGCTGGCACAGGCACAGCTGGACGCCTGGCTGGAGCCGAGCAATAGCTGTACTATTTGGCAACGTCACTTGATTTTACGCTATTTCATTGGCTAGCGGCACTCGTGGCTTGATGTTCGGTTTTGCTTGGCCTCCATTGTACACAGTGTTGTCGACCTTTGCATTACCCGGGCATGAACTTGGTCGTATAGTGGTCACTCGAGCTTTCACGCAAATCGAAATGTTCCACATTATAATACAAAGACTGTACCATATCTATACTAACGTCATCTGTCTGCTAGTCCATCGGTGGTTTTGACTGAGAGCAAGGTTAATAACCTCTACTATAACCTTTGTAATACACTGCGTTTGATGTAGGGAGAATCGTTGAATGAGAGATATTCAAGTATATCTATAGAGTTAGATGTTTATATAGCCGTATGTATACTGTAAGTCTAAATACCCATCGCATGTAGGTGTGTTTATGAAGAGCAAGTTCTGGCAATGACAGGTCTGATGTGAATACTGAATAGATATATATATATAGGGGGGAGAGAGAGAGAGAGAGAGAGAGAGAGAGAGAGAGAGAGAGAGAGAGAGAGAGAGAGAGAGAGAGATGAACCAGCTATATGTATAACATTCTGAACATTTTTATGTACGTGAAGTCAATATCAAATAAATTCAAACAACAATGGTCCTTTGTTGTACGTCCAGTACGTCACAATACAAAGTTCAATTTTCTACTTTAAGCATATCATCACAGCTCTCTCTCTCTCTCTCTCTCTCTCTCTCTCTCTCTCTCTCTCTCTCTCTCTCTCTCGAGTTGAAATAAATGTAATCTTTTATTCGCTATTAAGGTAGAGATAACACGGATCAGCTAACCCAATGCTAAAAAAAATCCCATGCATGAAAATTATGAAAAAAAATTAAAATGTTCTCCTCTATACCCCCTATTAGTATATAAAATATCAGGTATATAAAAACGAGCTAGTTTTCAAGTTATTAATTTTTAAAGTTGGCTAGTTTAACATGGAGAAATGCAACTTCCATGGTTGATGTTAAATTGGTCAGCTTTAAAAATAAATAACTAAAAAAACTAGCTCGTTTTTGTATTCCTGATATTTTATCTACTGATAGGGGATGTAGAAGACAACATTTTAAATTTTTTTCATAATTTTCATGGATTTTTTTAGCATTGGGTCAGCTGATCCGTGTTATATCTATTCTCTCGGCTAATTTCTTATTATTTTGCTCCATTTAGTTTGTTCCATGGGATGCAAAAAAGAAAAAAAAGGAAAAAAGATTCAAACAACTTGCTTGCTTGTTATCTCGGACTCTCTCTCTCTCTCTCTCTCTCTCTCTCTCTCTCTCTCTCTCTCTCTCTCTCTCTCTGGCTGTCATCGAAGAGACAGAACACGAGATACAGAGCACTGTGATAAGATATAATATAGTAATTACTGTAATTAGAGAGTTCATCTTTGAACCGTGGAAACAAAGGACCATTGTGGTTCTAATTCATTTGCTATAATATTGACCTTACAGTACCCATGCACAATACATTATATTCCTTAGAGCCTCTCTATAAAAATGAATTGTGAAGGTGAGGCGATTGATCATTGAAGAATAGAAAAAGTAATGTTAAAATTTTGAGATGAAAAAACTTAAAGGATGAAAAGTTATTATTGAACTAAATAACGCATTGTAAGCTTAATCTCTTGAGACGCATTGGAGAGAAAGAGGTTGTTACTCACAGCTTCCAAGAATAACTTCATACAATTCATTAATTTTAATGAATAAATTAAACATTATAAAAACTTAAACATTATAGTTTCCCTCGACTTACCTTTATTGAGGTCGATAAAAATTCAGATCTGTAAACAATATATTTTAGCAAAGAGACATCGTTCCTTGCAATAATAAGCTGTATGCTTACCACGATTTTATTGCATCAATAATGAGCTATCTGCTATTTCAGGTGAGCGCAAATCAGTTTAAAATAAAACTCTTAATTGCGCTCACCTGAAATAGCATTACTGCTACGAGATCATGGTAGGCAGATAGCTTATTATTCCGGACGAGTGACGATATATCGATTTCAACACCAGAGGCAATGACCAGGTATTAAAGACAAACAGTCAAATTTACATGATATTCCCTCCGGAGGTAGCCGGAAGTGTAAGGTTTCTGGTTTTTCTATTCATATTTCAGCGTTACAATTTCACACATAGGTCAGTACTTCTACTTAAAACCACTGTATGTAAAGTTTCAAAACTGAATTGCAATTACAAGAGCTGCAAACTTCACATTTCCGGTACTTTCGGAAGGAATAAAAAGCACGCACAGTTTGGGAGAATAAGCAAGAATATCGGTTATTTTTTCCTTCAGTGTAAATCCTATGCATCATTTTCTTCAGTATGAATAAGTACAGAAAAGTTACTTAAAAATAAATAATTTATGGTCCTTGCTGATAAGGTGTACGTACATGCCGAGGGTTTCGGTGATACAGGTTAGTGCTTGTCTATCTTCCCAAGATTTAGGTAGGGTCTACTATGTGTTGTGACTCGACACACGCACAGAGTGGGGGCCAGGGATCAGCGGGAATATGTTTTTTTTTTTTTTTTTTCAATCTAAATCCCGTGCATTCTGAAACATACTGGGACATGTAACAGGCCGTGCAGGCCACCATCATTTCCCTACCTTATCCCTACCTATTATCCCACCGCGAGCAATAAACTCTTAGGGGTGAATCCTTGTTAAAAAAAAATGTATTATACTTATTGAAACTTCAAAATAGCCACATTCATAAATTTCATATTCTAGCTACAATAAATAAGTAAAAAATGATGCAATTCTAATCCTTATCTCACTAGAATATAAGGGTCCAAGTTTCATCAATTTTTTTGTAGTTACGTGATTTGCATTTTGAAGCAAAATAACAATAATAAACTCTGGTAACTATATAGAGACATTTCTAAAAACCATTCATCCTGCGACGTTACATTATTTATAATGTGCCTCGTTACGGTGATTTACACCGTCTTGCCGAGTCTGTCTAGCGAGCTCGGAGTCCCAGCTGGATGTTATGTTGTGTGACGTCGACTGCCTTGGTGGCGTGGGGTCTTCATTTTATGTTCACGTCGCGAGCAGCAAATTCGAGTAGGCATGGATCCAGGAAGGGGAGGGGGGAGGGCGATTGGGCCGATCGCCCCCCCCACAAAAGGTCCCAAAAAACAAAATATAGGTATTGCCATATCCTCGATGCAAAGAGCAAAATTTTCAGACGTCAACGCCATCTCTAGGTCTTTTTTATGTCCTCTTATTACAAAGTTCTTGATTTGGAGCAGCGAAGAAACGTCATCGGAAGAAACATGCAATGAAAACTTTTGTCTGGTGCTATTTTGTTTTATTTTCAGTTTTACGTTCCATGTTGTTGTAGCTGAGATTGTATATATGTCTCCCTCTGCTCTGTAATGTGACTTTTTATAGCTTTGTATGGAAAGTCACATGTATAGTTATATGTGAAAGAAAAAGGAAAGGCAAATGAGGAAAACATGAAAACAAAATATTTTAAAAGTGTCATTAAATTTTTTAAATCTGCCACCACTATTAAATTTTTTCGCCCGATTGCTTTTTCCAAATATCCCACATTTTTTTTAAGAGCACAGCTCGCGGCGGGGTAATGGGTAGGGATAAGATAGGGACTGTATATATATAACATAATTGCAATATATTTTTTATTTATATGTATTATACTGTTTGCAAAATTTGTAAGGTATAGCTTTTAACTAATTCTAATTTTTATTTGTGTATACATGAGTCATAGGATTTATTGAATGGATTATTAGTGCAATATTGTTCATATTTTCATGTTTGTGTTTTTTTGTTTGATAGTGCTATTTATTATACATGTGGATGTACATTGCAATATATGTGATTGATGAAAATTTATTGACGTGCTTATATTGTTATAAATGCAATCGAAAAGCAATAAAAAATATGAATTATGAATGGATATGGTAGCCACGGTCTGTTACGCATCAAAGCATTCGCTGAGATGAAACTGAGGGAACCGTGGAAAACCTCAGTCAGGATCGATGGACACCTTTACTTTTCTTTTAAAGAATAAAGCTGTGTGTCCAAAGCCTGGGAACCACACACAAGTGTAACAATGGGTGGAAAGCGAGATGAATTTACCCTAGGGAGGGAGCAACGTAATTTTTACTTAAAACGGTCACCCATCTAAGTACTAACCATGCTTGACGCAGCTTGACATTGGTGATCTAACGTGAACCTGTCAATACACTGCGTCAAGCTCGACCTAATTATTTCATTCTGGCTTGTAAGTTTTGAAGTTAAATGAAAAGCATCATGGGAAATCGAAGAACAAGTTCGATTGTTGAAAAAAGTTTAGCAGCTGAGAAAAGTTTAAATTTGCTGATCTCTCATCAAAAAGCAAAAAGTATGGCACTTCGAGCCGGCACTGGTGCAGTTCACTATAACGTTGTACTGTGTTATACTATTTCGTAATCTGCTTTATCTATATATGCATATATTGCATATAGCAGTGGATCGAGTTTGATAATAACCTAATTTGCATTTGTAATGCTCCAAAAACTCTTTGAATCAAGTGTCGCAATTTTGAAGTTCAGATTTTCGAAAATATAAATATACAAATCTATTATTTAGAGGTTCTACTGACCTCAAATATAAAATTCCTATAAATCTTATACATTATTAAAACTGTGTTTAAAGTTAAGCTAGACATTGATTAAAATCCAATTATTAACATTGCATTATTATTCATTCATACCTAGAGTCTAAGCTTTTTACAAAAAAAAAAAAAAAAAAAAAAAAAAAAAATCAATACTTTTTTTTGTAGCAATATTTTTTTGTAAAAATTACCATGATCCAATGGAAATTTTTTATTGCAGAAATGAATAGAGTACAAAATTATGCTTCTGTGATCTTTTTCAGATTTTTTTGATACCCAGAACTATTTTTAAATAATTATTGAAAGTGCGGCCACGCCCCCTAGAAGCGTCAATAGGCATCCAGTCTCTATCCTTTTTATTAAGGATTTAGGGGTGCATTTTAATTAACAGAACTTTCAATATTTATTTAAAATAAATCTGTTTCTCAAAAAAATCTGAAAAAATTCAGAGTAGCATAATTTGGTACCCTCTATCCACTTTTGCAATAAAAATTTTTCATGTAGGTTGTCCATTAAAAATTTTCTTGTTAATGGACAACCTACATGAAAAAATTTTATTGCAGAAATGAATAGAGGGTACCAAATTATGCTACTCTGAATTTTTTCAGATTTTTTTGAAACACAAGAACTATTTTTAAATAATTATGGAAAGGTCGGCCACGCCCCCTGGAGGCGTCAATAGGCGTCCAGTCTCTATCCTTTTTATTAAGGCTCCAGGGATGCTAACTGAAATCACAGTACTTTCATTAATTATTTAAAAATAGTTCCGGGTCTCAAAAAAAATGAAAAAACTCAGAGTAGCAAAATTTGGTACCCTCTATTCATTTCTGCAATAAAATTTTTTCACAAGTATGTTGTCCATTGGTGTAATAAGTGAAAGTTTCTATCTTGAACTTTGGTACCTTGAGTAATCTCACCGGATGTTTGTAAACCACATAATTAATTATCTTTACAAATTGCCAGTTAATCCCTCCCCCCTTCCTCAGTAAACACCACAAACCTCTCAGTGTCTGCGGCTTACAGGTGAATTCACATTAGTGAACGGCCGCGATACGACGCTGTTTTTTACACACAACACACAAGCTGTGAAATCCTAAGCTGCAAGCGAATTTACGCCAAGTAAATTGCGCATTTCAATGCTCTTTTTAATCGTCAAATATGGACGCCAATGGAATTAACATCAAGTGCGCATTAAGGTGCTTTTACACGGAGCGATGTTAAGCTAGGTTTGGTGGTGCGAGAAAGGCGTACTCACTGTATATGGCGGCCATGTTGGTGATAAAATCGCTCTCCGTAAGACGATGAAATCCCAAGTCTCTAATTGGCTGTGGTACGTGATTTTCTCGCTTTCCCCGCTCCATGGAAAACCACCTTTTAAGGCCACAAAGTTTCAACTCTCCAGGCAGAATCAAATTCTGACGTCCCGAACTTGATAAAAGTTCATCTAGTTGCCCCCCACCCCCTCTTCAATTCTACGAACACAATATTGACAAAACAACCGCAGCAGTAAGTGAGCTTGTTTACTACATAAATAAATAACAAACGGTAATTGATTCATGTGGTTTCAAATGTACATTATTTACGTAAAGTACGCTTAAAATATTCATAAATTAATTTTCAGTTATAAATTTGCGGTGGCGTCCATGTTTTTTGTTTTTGTATTATAATTAATTGTTTTCACTACAAAATGGTATGTTATTTTACTTACAATAAAATAACCCAAATATTATTATAGTGAAATATATTATTTATATTGAAATAATATATGTGAAATTATTACAATAAAGATGGCAAAGTTGCTAACAGTATAAATAATCAAATGTACACTTGTCGCCTTGGAAAATTTCCCACTTACAGCCTTGTTAATCACCATGCTCCTGTAATATTCTTACAAGGCATGTTGATTAACAAGACTGTAAGAGGGAAATTTTCCAAGGTGACGAGTGTACACTCACCCTCTAGTTGAAAGTTGGTAAACTACGTCTTCAACTTCAACTCATCCTTAACACGTCTTAACCTAATCTTTTTACCTCTAAAACACATCTTATTTATTTTCTTCCTAGCTCAAATTGAGGGTGAAATAAATGGAGGCAATATTTTTTAAATTTCGTGTTCAATAAGAGGAAAAAAGTGTCTCGTCTTTTTCTCTTTATTTTCCTCGGAATTTGTGCAAAAATATGTGAAATAAGTATGATGTCTATGATGAGAAATGTTAAAAAACTGTATTAAAAATTCAAAATTATTTAATAAATCCATATCTCATGCAATCAACAATAAAAAATAGATAACTGTTGAGGTTAATATAGGACAGGCCATGATGGCAATAAGGCCGAAGAGTATATAGTAGAGTTAATAGTTACATAATATTTATACAGACAATAATTATGTTTATTTCAATTCATGGTCTCTGTTAGCTTTTGACGCTACAAAGACATTTTTCAACTTTTTTAACAATTGAGTGGAAGAATTAAGAAACAAGCACTATATACCATTACACTTTATCAATTTGGGAGCTCAAATTAATATAAAGCCGTAAACAAAATTACACTAAGTTTCATTTCTTGTATTTTATGTGTCATGCTCTAGATGACCAAATGATGGAAAGTTAATTTATCTTGATCGTATCACCGAAGTCAAGAAATTAGAATTAGAAATATTTATTTATTTGATCATTTGGCAGTATACAGTAATACAAGCTATGTCGAGCGTTGTTAGTACCTACACACTAAATTTTTAGATGCTGAATTGGTTTCAGTACTTTATGTCAGTACAAAATTGCTCCAGTTTCGTCTTACATCCAGCACTTTTGACCTATAAAACACTTAATCCAAGTACAAATTTGGTACTGAAAAAATAGAGTCAATTTTTTGTACTTTTTTTGACTCTCTTTTTTCAGTACCAAATTTGTACTTGGAATAAGTGTTTTATAGGTCAAAAGTGCTGGATGTAAGACGAAACTGGAGAAATTTTGTACTGACTGGAGCAATTTTGTACTGACATAAAGTACTGAAAACCAATTCAGCATCTAAAAATTTAGTGTGTAGATGGGTGATCATTTCAAGTTAAAAATAACGTCCTGGGGTAAATTCGTCTCGCTTTCCACCCTGCATTGATGCACTTGTGCGTGGTTCCCCAGGCTTTGGACATCACGACATCACTTAATTTGGTCCACTGATAAAAAGTAGAGGTGTCCGTCCTGACTGAGGTTTTCCACGATTCCCTCAGTCTCTCAGTCTCACTTCAGTGAATGCTGTGACGCGTAACAGGCTATGTCACCATCCTTTCCCCACATTGTCCCTACCCATTAGCCTGATTCGATCGACGAGCTCGAAGCTTATTATAGGGGTGTAATCTTATATAAAAAAGTTTTTATTTTTTTGAATTTTATTCATATTCTGCCAAGTTACCTGTTTTGTATAAATAATACTTTGCTTAATGTCTTTAAAATCTCTAGCCAACACAAAAACAAACTTTAAATTCAAGACTTACATTTTTTTTTTAAAGAAAACTAAATTTAAATATTGTATATAGCACCTCCCACCCTTTACCAAAAAGTTGCTCTGTAATCTGTACGCATTGCAATGAAGATCCAGATTTAAAATGTTTAGGCAGACTAGTTTTTTTTTTCAAGTAAATTTATGTTTACGTTGTTTCTTCTCGTCTCCCAGACGTTACCAACTTGGCAGGCAGATAATTACGTTTAAAATATTATTTTATAGAAATATCTCTTAGAGTTTCTGTGCAGACAAAAGCTCTGGAGACGACCCATTTAACTTCCCGTCATGAAAGTGTCAACTGAGGTCTTCTCTCTCTCCCTCTTTCTTTCTCTTTCTTTCTCCCCCTTTTTTTCTCTCTCTCTCTCTCTATCGCTCTCCCTCTTTTTCTCTCTCTTTCTCTCTTCTCTCCCTACCTCTCTCTCCCCCTCTCCCCCTCTCTCCCTCTCACTTTCCATCCCTCTTTCTCTCTCTCTCTTCTCTCCTCTCTCTCTTCTCTCCTCTCTCTCTTCTCTCCTCTCTCCCTTCCCTCTCTCTCTTCTCTCTCTCTTTTCTCTCTCCTCTCTTGCTCTCTTTCTTTCTCTCACTCACTATCCCTCTTTTCTTTTCTACCTCTCTCTCTGTCTATCTCTCTCCCCCTCTTCTTCTCTTGTGGCTTAATTTGGAAAGTTGTTCAACAAGTAATCACATCAGTATCAAAACCAACAAAGACTTCTTAATTTGCATGCTAACTATGTGAAATAAATGAACAAAGAGAAGCCTTACTTTATACATTTTTTGTTTTCATTTGATGGCATGTTTTCACGAAAAAATTTTGATTCCTAATTATGTACTTTAATTTTACAACATAAATTAGAAGAAAAAAACTTGACTCAATCTTTTCTCGTAGAAGCTCATTGTGACCACAGACTTAATTACTTCCAAGCTTAATTAATAAAACTAATTTATGTTTTAACTAATTTGCATTAACTTATAAAAAAAATGAAGCGGCTTAATTAATTATAAGTATTCTTCCCTGTAAAGAAAAATTGTATATTTCTTGAGGCATTGTCAGTGTAGTTCAAACAAGTGACATGAACACATGAATGATTCTGCAAGCTTAGCTAGAACAGTTTAGGGTAAGGTAGCACGGATCAGCTGACCCAATGCTAAAAAAATCCCACACATGAATATTATGAAAAAAAAATTAAAATGTTCTCCTCTACATCCCCTATCAGTGGCTAAAACATCAGGTGTACAAATTCATAACTCAAAAACTAGCTCGAATTTGTATACCTGATATTACAGCCACTGATAGGGGTTGCAGAGGAGAACATTTTAATTTTTTTGTCATAATTTTCATGTGTGGATTTTTTTTTAGTATTGGGTCAGCTGATCAGTGTTACCTTACCCTTAAGGCGGATTCAGATGGCGACAGCGGTGATGCGACGCGATTTCAATTTCAAATTCGGATTAAGGTGTTGAATGCTCTGTTCTAAATTATTATCATTTTTTTTATTATTTTTCTTTGACAATGTATATAATTAGTGCATTACATTTAGATTATTATTATGAATCACATTTTTCTCTTTTTTCATGTGTGTGTAGTGTTGTCTGTTTTATTGTATTTAGTGCCTTGGTTCTGTAACTGTTGCTAAATAAATAACAATTTGAATTTGATTTTGTCACACAAGCTGTGAAATCCTAATATGCGGCGAGCGAATTCATCAGGTTGCGGCAGCAAAATCGCGTGAATTGCAATGCTCCTTTTTTTTCTTTTTCTTTTTTTTTAATCGCCAAATATGGCTGCAAATGGATGTTACAGCAAGTTCGCATTATTCGCTTCGCGTCGCATGATAAAAATCGCCATGTAAACCCACCTTTACATGAATTTTTTCAATTAAAGAGAGCACTTATAAAAAATACAGCAGGGATTGGTTATGTGAGCAAATGTTTAAAGAACAGTCCACTACAAACATAATGCAAATGTATATATAGTCAGTATCATACAACAAAAGTCGTAAGTTGAAAGAGTTAACGCCTGAATAATTCCGGAAGCGATGTAAATTACGTAGTTTCGTTTTTAATTAGTTCGTAATCGGAAACGGAAATCAGTAGAAAATGTGTCATTTCCGGAAATTCTTTCACTATTCTCTCAGAGTTTCCGGAAGGCGTAAACTCTCACTTGTTAGATGCACCATTTATTAATTTAATTTTTGATGACGTACGCGTGTACGCTTGCACGTAAAGTAATTTACATTGTTCTGAAATATTGATTGAATGAATGTGAATTGGCTTTCGGACTAATCGTTACATGCAGCCAAAATAGATATAGGTAATTATAACCTAGTTGAAAAATTACATTTCAATTCATCCTTTACACGTCTAAACCTAATCTTTTTACCTCTAAAACACATTTTGGGGACATTCACAAAGCACTTTAACCCCCACTTTAGCCCCGATTTTTAACCCTGGTGCTAAACATGGTACTAAACCAGGGGCTAACCATGTTAAGCTCATAGCTTAGTACCATGTTTAGCACCAGGGTTAAAAATCGGGGCTAAATTGGGGGTTAAAGTGCTTTGTGAATGTCCCCCCTTATTTCCTCTTTGTTCAAAGTGAGGATGAAATGGAAACAATAATATTTCTAACATTTTATGCTCAAGAAGAGGAAAAATACGTAATCTCGTCGTTTCCTCTGTTTTTTCCTCTAAAATGATTCAAAATTAGAGGATATTATGGTGGATTCACATGGCGATTTTCATATAAGGAGCATTGTAATTAACGCGATTCCCGGCGAATTCATCACCGCATAGAATTTCTCAGCTTTTACGTCACAATCGCGTCGCATCGCCGTTGTCGCCATCTGAATCCGCCTTTAGGCGAGAGGAGGGCTTAATAGCGAATAAAAGATGAAATCAATGTTTGTATTTGTATATGTGGAATTTGACGAATAAACCATTATTTGAATTTTGAATTTTTGAATTTGAATCATTTATTTCAACTTTGGGTATATATTATATAAAGTATAAAAATTTTCCCGTGTTATAGCTGGCTAGATCAGCTGTGTGACGTCACACGTATGTATTATACATCGGGCAAACCACACGACGCGTCACGGCTACTTGAACGACGCGAACGGCTCTCGGCAGCTCCCCCGGGGAATACGTTTTATTGACTTACTGGTTTACTGCTCTTTCATTCACAAAAGTACAGAAGGCTGCAAACAGATCTCTCTCTCTCTTACTATATCTGTCTAAAGTTAAACTTACACTGACTGTGAGATTTACGCGATTCAACTACTTATGCGCATTTACATCAAAATCCTGTAGAGTTACCATGTTTTTTCATGGTTGATGACTGCAGTGAATTTGCTTGCAGACGCGCATCACGGCAAGTGAACCAAAATCACGTCACCCTAGTATAACTCCAACCACCATTTTCTACACCCTTTCGTAGCCGCGGGCAGAACACACCTACCAATACATAACAAGCCCCCTCTCCGGCCTACCCCCCTTAATCACTCTACTGAACGATTGTAAACTGGGAGGATGACCTAACTTTCAAACCAGCCGTTTTTGCCAGCACCAACGCAGAATTACGTCACACAGCTGACTTTGATAAGCACATTTGATTGGTTAATAATCAGCAGAGGTGCCTCTCTGCCAGCGCTATAACGCTGTCAGATCTGCAATGTGACGTCACCACACAGACCGGCCGTCAGCTGCTCGAGCGCGTGACTCTTTTGGCGGACTTTCCCGAAGGTTAACGAAATTGTCGAGTAAAGAAGTTCCTCAATTCGATTTCCTAAGCCATCCTCCCAAACTATCCTTGTATGTTAATATCTGCTAACGATATGTTCCTTATGTTCCACTCTCCTCGAATCTCGCTCCTGCTAACAATATAACGTCTTCCCTTATATCCCTCATGATATTTGCTAACGATGCATAACCTGTTCCCTTGTGTTGCAGCACGCTGATGAACGTGCGGCACCTTCGCTCTCTCGAGCCTGGCGCCTTCCACAGCCTCGAGCGCCTCCGCACAATGTAAGTCAACTAGCACGTTGGTTGTGTGTCAGCTTCGCATGAAGAGGGTCCCGAGTTCGAATCCCAGTCACGGTGGGATACTTCTTACCAATTTTCCAGAATTCGGACAAGTACCCTGCATACGAGAGATGCATCTTAGGGTGTGCTTGGGTTCCTGGTACTGCAGATTTCATGTAGTTAATATTCTGAATGATGGGCTAGTTTGAATTCAACCATGGCCGTTTGTATAATACAGTACACGTCCTATTAATACTGTTTGAAAGTTTATAAATATAAGTTATTAGCATATTAGTATGCTGCAGTAAGCTATAGCATTGTGAAATATATATATATAAAAAAAGAGGAGGTCCCTTACGGAAGTAGCCAGAAGTTCGAAGCTTTCTGGGAAATTTGAAAGAGGTTGCCAAGTTTGAATTAGGAAACGTGGAAACCTCAAACTTCCGTTTATCTTCTCTTTATCGTGTGTTGCAAAAGGAACCATGCGCGGATATCCAGAAAAAAATTCGGGGGCGGGGGGGGGGGGGCTCTCTAATGTTAAAAAAAATGGAGTGAGGGAAACCCCTATATTGCTCACGTTAAATCCAAAATAAATTTCAGGGGGGTGCTGCAAACCCTCCAGCCCCCCCCCCCTAGATCTGCGCCTGCAAGAAACTTCGCTTGAATGGAATGTTTTGTGTATTCATTGATCAGAAGATTAATTGTCTCGTATGTTTTACAGAGAACTCTCGCGTCTGCACATTACAGTAAAGTGCTTCTCATGATATTGATCGAAATTTTTTCATTCTGATGCAACGGGATTTCTTTTAGTATAATTATATAGAACGTGAAATGCTACACTTTTTTTTTGTAACTTACTTCGTTAGGAAAACACAATCATAGAGCAATCACTGACTTCTTTGATGATGTGTTTTTATATTCCGGATTATAACAGGGAAATCAGCGTAGTATAAATTTTAATAGGCGTAATTATTTAATTAAAAAAAGGTTCAATTAATTAAGTAGTACGTTTTTCTCATAGTATAATATATTATTTTTAGAATAACAATAAAAATAATAATGCATATAATAACTTAATTTTACCATATATTTTTTTTATACGTCTATGGTGGATTTTTATGAGCGATTTCCAGACTGCGAAATGAATAATGCGCACTTGCTGTAACATCCATTCATGCTTTTGGTGATAAAAAAGAGCTTTGTAACTAACGCGATATTCACCGCCGCATAGGATTTCACAGATTTTATGTCAAAATCGCGTCGCATCGCCGTTGTCGCTCTTGAAAATCCACCTATACAGAAGTAAACATTACTTAGAAAATGTTTTAACATAAATTTATTTTGTTTGCACACTTTTTGCAAACTTATTCAACTCTATTCAACTCCGTGAATTAAACGTGATATTTATTTAACCTGAATGAGCTCCGTGACAACATTATACAATGTTATACCTATAGCTGTGACGCCGCAGTCTCTCTCTCTCTCTCTCTCTCTCTCTCTCTCTCTCTCTCTCTCTCTCTCTCTCTCTCTCTCTCTCTCTCTCTCTCTCTCTCTCTCTCTCTCTCTCTCTCTCTCTTCTCTCTCAGTATTGTTGCGAAGTCCCATATTATTTTATGCACACATTCAACACAATGTAAGTACCTCCATCCTGCTGAAATACGGCGTCATGAATACTTTCAACAGAAAAACAACAAAAACTACTACACGTTTCCACCGTATATTCACGTTATCGTAATACATACCGCAATCTTCAGACTTTTAATGTTTTTAGAAGCTTGTTGTCTGGAAATGTGGCAGTCATGCAAGCTGTAGACATAAATTATTGTTGCAGCCACCCTGCTGTAGAGAATGTTAACAATATATTTATTTTCATATTCTCATACATAATATACACAGTATATAGGAATAATGTCAAATATTACATATAGTGTATATTGTATATCTGCATTTGATAAATTAAGATAAGAAAAAAATGCTATTTAAGAAAAATATTTGTCGGACAAAACTATATAGGGCAGCGCCACGAGATTGTTGGGTTGCCTACTTATGCAGGATAACGCTCAACTGCTGCATATTTACCTCCCCTCACTTCCCCTACTGTTGTCAAACTATACGCTCTACATTAAAAAATAAATAAATGAATAATGAAAAATTAACTTTGTTGCAAGGTATAATTATTTAAGGACATAAAAATGTAGCTCATATATGAATTCTTTATAAACTAGCAGATGATATTGAAACAATATAAATGTAATAATTGCCATCTAAAATTTATAATTAATTTTTTTCTACATATTCTCCCTTACACGCTGCTAATTCAACACAACAATATGGCACGGCAGGCTCCTGTAAAGTATGCAATATGCATTGCAGTGACGTCACGTGGGTTTGGCCTATTATCAAAAAAAGATGTTGTGAGTTACCCCGTTATCCCGCACAGCATAGGATTTTAAGGTTTTCTATATATCTATACATTCCGATCTTCGAGCATCTCCGTTCTATCTAAAACTTAAACATGAAACTCTTGAATGTATATATTGATCACTTTTTTTCTATTTTCAATAAACTAAGATTCATTTGGTCAGGAAAATAAACTAACGCTGGAAGGTTTGGCTCTAGAAAAGACTCACAATCGAACATAAATATTTTGTGGTCCCTATCTGCTCCAACACGGACAGTTAATGATGGCTTGCTGTATGCAAAGGCTGGGATTTCCCGCTCTGTTTGGTTCCCGGGACCTTAGGGAACTTCCAAGGGTCACGACTGCCAGGTAGAATGAGGACCCTGCGGTATAGCCAACATCGCATAAGCCATAACTAGATCCTTCATATTGAAATATATAATTATATTGTATGGTTAATTTGAGCTGAAATTTAATGTAT
Source organism: Siphlonurus alternatus (assembly GCA_949825025.1). Classification (NCBI taxonomy): domain Eukaryota; kingdom Metazoa; phylum Arthropoda; class Insecta; order Ephemeroptera; family Siphlonuridae; genus Siphlonurus; species Siphlonurus alternatus. The sequence continues at coordinate 7,518,137 of OX463780.1, forward strand.
AATAGTCAATAGCAGATAAAATGAACCAATATAGCTTATAATCACAGCGCTCTATGCCTTTTTACTCCATCAACGATGCCGCTTGATTGATGAGTGGGCTAGCATCGTTGATAGTGCGAACAATCTAAAGGTGGATTCAGATGGCGACAAGGGCGATGCGACGTGATTTTGTCACATAATCTGTGAAATCCTATGCGGAAGCGAATTCGCCATTGCGGCGGCGAATATCACGTTAAATTACGATACTCTTTATTTAATCGCCAATGGATGTTACAGCACGTGCGCATTATTCGCTTCGCGTCGTAGGCTGGAAATCGCCAATGTGAATCCGCCTTTAGAGAGCTGTGGTAAGCAGAAGTAGGCAATTGAAACTTTGTATACCGTGACAATAATGGATCATTTTGTTGGTAGATATTTTGTGATATTGACTGTACTCTTATTTCAAACCATATTATTTATTAATATATTTATATACAAGTTTGATAACATAAAACGGATCACATTGCATGAATTATGGGAAATGTAATTGGTAAGTGCCATATATTGTTTTATTTCATGTTTATGTTTCTTATTTTAATGTATTATTTATTTAATATGAACGTACATTGCAACATGTGATTGCATGATGAACATTATTGACGTGCTTACATTGTTGTACAGTACATGCAATTGAAAGGCAATAAAAATTATGAATTATTCTTGCAACAAAATATATTCCAACAAATGAAAGATTACCATTGCAGGTGGGAAATTTTCCAAGGCGACAAGTGTACAGTACACCTTGGTACGTAACAACCCTGCTTGATTTACGGGAGTTGTACATTAATTGTAATTTAATGAAAATCCGCAACAGAAGCTTGCCGACACAAACATGATAAAATCAAAGCTAACGTTCGTGAGGTCCCGAGTTGTAGCTCCATGTTAAACTTTGCTGTGCGGGAATTAAATTAAATATATAATGAAGTTGTTATTAATTAACACGACATATTTCCGGACTGAGTAGCTTTAAATTTTATAACTTGTAAATTTGAAACAATCGATAGACGAGTATTAGTATAGGGTCCATTAAGATAAGAGTTAGTGCAGTAAAGTTCATCTTTCCTCTCTACAAGTAATAAAATTTAACCTTATCAACATACAGCTATTTTTTACTATGATGATACCGAAATATTGAGATAAAAGATATATATAGATATTAGGATGTGGTTCTCCTGGCTTTGGACCAGCATATTGCACTTTTGGTTCATTGACAAAAGCTGTAGCATCCATCCTGGCTGAGGTTTCCACGTTTCCCTCAGTCGCAGGCATGTCGGGATGGATTGCAAGGCCTTGGCCGCCCCGATTCCGAAAGAGCCTGCGAAACGCTAAAGTTAGCGTTCGGGGCTTCAAAGTAGTATGTAATTAGTAAGTATATACTAACCCAATAGGGTTTGCAGATTAATAAAAAAAAGAAATAAATATACAAAATAAATAAAAAAATAATATAAAAAAGATTTTAGGTAAAAGCGTTACAATGCATGACAGCACAGTTTTTTTGTAGCACATTTTTAAGGTGCTAGAGGCATATAGATATAGAGTTAAAATAGAAACTAAAAAAAAAGAAAAAAAATAGCAATAGCAATACGTAACTCGAATGCCTATAAGAATAAAAAAATAATAAAACAAAAAATATATGTTGTCCATTATAGGTGCTTTTCCATGGAGCGATGTAGAGCGAGGCTTAGCGGAGCGAGAAAAGCGCACTTGCTTTAATCTTGTATGGCGGCCATGTTGGCGATAAAATCACTCATGGGAATCCCGAGCCTTTGATTGGCTGCGGCACGTGATTTTCTCACTTTCGCCGCTCCATGGAAATGCACCTTAAGAAGATACCCAAAGTAAAGCTAGCTGGTCAACCATCTCTGTGTCATGCACACCCATCCTAATCAGACATTATGACAACCCAAGGTCACGTGTCTAATGACTGAACTTTATATTATTTTGATTAATTTAATCATCTGGTTGACGAAACACACACTCTGGCGCTGTAGTCGCTCTCAGCTCGTTGGGTCATGCGCTCGATTTATTATGAAGTTGAATGAAATGTCAGCGAGCATTGTACCGTACGGGTAATGCTTACTTTAACCATATTCTATGGGTAATGGCTACTTCAACCTCGTCTATTTTCAGACCAATTAAATTAAAGTGGAAATAATGTGATGATACTTGTAAAAAGTAATGTTTTTTATTAAAATATGTTATAAGTTGTCACTAAATATATTTTTATAAATGATGAATTGCGTGCTCTTCACTAAACAAACAAAGTTTATAAAATAATTACTATAAAATATTAAATACTTTTGAACGTTTTATATTACCGTCATACATTTTTTATTATAAAATACATAAATAATATTATATAATATTTATTTGCTTTATATATTACATGTAAATGTCAATATAATAATTGTTTAGTATTTATATATGTAAATAATACATTAAACAAAAATGAGCTAATTAATTAAAAGGAGTAAAAAAATAGGGTAGCAAATTTTATATAATGCAAGATATTTTAAAACACAAAACTGCCACATGAAGCTTTCTGTGGTTTCTCATGATTACTATTATCTATTATATACACACTGCAAGTGAACACCGGGGCAGTACCTAACACAAGGCCCAGCCGCATCCTTTTTTATCATTTTAGTAATATAAACTCGTTGGCTCCCTAGGGTCTTTCCTGACCGCCCTTCTACCCTACTCCTATAGTACTATAGTAGACAGATTAGACATATACCGGAAACTTTATAACCACATCATAACTTATTAGAAGTGAATGAACAAAATAAATACTTCACTGAAATGAAAAAAGCACTGCTTTATTATTATAATGGAAAACTTACATATAATTTTTTTCATCGTAGAGATAAAATGATAGCACCAAATTCTACTACCCTGATTTTTCAGATTTTTTATTGGCCAGGTACTATTTTTAATTTTTAAAAATTATTGAAATTGTCGAGAAAGGTGCTAATATGCCTAACTTCTTAATAAAAGAATAGTATTAAAAAGAGCGTTGTTTCAAATTCAAAATTTGCTTTAATTTTGCTTTAAAGACGAAGAGTCGAGACGTTAAAAATTTGCAACCGGTTTGAAAGTTCAGCCATCTTCCAGAGTATATAATGGTTGAGTCCTAAGTCCTACTAACTTAATATGACAGGCCCACGTGACGTCACTGCAACACATATTACATACTTTACAGGAGCCTGCCGCGCCATATTGTTGTGTTGCATCAGCAGCGTGTAAATGTAGAAATAGTTATAAATTATAGATGGCAATTATTACATTTATATCGTTTCAATATCATCTGCTACTTTATAAATAATACACAAACTACATTTTCACGCCCTTAAATAATAATTATACCTGGCAATAAAGTCAATTTTTATAATCTTTCATTTTTTTTTTCAATGGATTTAAGCGTACAACAGTAGGGGAAGGGAGGGGGGGTAAACAGCCGAGCGTTATCCTGTAAATAGGCAACCTAACAATCTTGTGACGCTGCCCTATTTATAATTTTTGTTGTCTAATTTTAAATTAAGTATAATGGAGTATTGTCCTCAATTTTTTTTATTGCAGAAATGGATAGAGCAAGTCCTATCTTTTTCTTAAGGAGCGGCGTCTCGTGACGTCACGAAAAGGACTTTCAATAATTTTTTAAAAATAGTTCCCGGGCTCTAAAAAATCTAAAAAAAAATCAGGGTAGCATAACTTTGCACCCTCTATCCATTTCTGCAATAAAAAAATTTGAGGACAATACTCCATTACGAAAGACCATTTCAAATAAAAAATTCAGCTCTGCAAGATAGTATTTGGTTTAACCTAATATTCTGTCTTTAAATAATGTAATAATATCAAGGGTGTCAAATGCTGCTTTTTTTTTTTCACCGCTTTTGTATCATCACATAAAAAAAGTGATAAAAACGTGGAGTATTTAACGTGTCTATTAAAACAGTATAGTCATAAGCAGTGACTTTATTCGAACATTATCACAATTCCATTGAGAGATGATTTTTTGTTACAATGGACAACATACATGAAAAAAATTTATTGCAGAAATGAATAGAGGGTACCAAATTATGCTACTCTGAATTTTTTCAGATTTTTTTGAAACCCGGAACTATTTTTAAATAATTATTGAAAGTCCTGTGATTTCAGTTGGCACCCCTGCAGCCTTAATAAAAAGGATGGAGACTGGACGCCTATTGACGCCTCCAGGGGGCGTGGCCGCACTTTCAATAATTATTTAAAAATAGTTCTGGGTCTCAAAAAAATCTGAAAGAATTCAGAGTAGCATAATTTGGTACCCTCTATTCATTTATGCAATAAAAATTTTTCATGTATGTTGTCCATTTTTCTCATGAAGTAATTACCCTTCCCGATTGTAACAAAAAACAAAAGAGTTCAATGAACCGTCACGACGTGAAATCGTTATGACTTCATAACAATCAACTTTGTCTTTTCGCTAAAAAAAGGGTCAAAATAAAAATAAATTATGAAAACAGATGGCTGCCATGATGTAAATAAAATAATTACCGGGGACAATTCGGTGTAATTTCCGCGCTGTGTCCCAAATAACTGTTTTGATGGCAAAGAGAGGAAGGGAAGGAGAGAGAGAGGAAGAGAAAGGGAGTTGGGGAGAGGGATGGAGAGAAGGGAGCAAGACAGAGAACACTCACTGCGATTACATGACGATGTTTAATACGCATTCGTTGACGACGTATAATGTTATTTTTATGAAGCGTCGTCAATGAATACGTATTAAACACCGTCATGTAAACGTAGTAAATGTTTTGTTGAACACAGTATATAGGAAACACTAACAGGCGCGGATCAATGGGGAAGAGTGAGCTGGCCCCCCTCCCCCCCAAAATGTCAGATTTAACATGAACAATATAGGCAATTCCCCCACGCCAACTTTTTTTTAACATTGGCCTTATGAAGAGCCTCCCCCCCCCCCGATTTTTTTTTCTGGATCCACGCCTGAACACAAAAGAATATTGATATACTTTTGAACAAATTTACTCACAAAGTATAAAACGTTTAAATTGGAATCTGCATTGTGTCTATTGGTTTTATTTATAATGGGGAGCATTTACAAAGCACTTTAACCCCCATTTTAGCCTCAATTTTTATCCCTGGTGCTAAACATATGGTGCTAAACCAAGGGTTGATCATGTTAAGCTTATAGTTTAGCACCATGTTTAGCACCAGGGATAAAAATCGAGGCTAAAGTGGGGGTTAAAGTGCTTTGTGAATGCCCCCCAATGTATTTAATTTGACTTATTCTATAAGCATACAATGTACATCAGAGAACTTAGTAAAATCTAAATCACAAAATGCTGAGGTGCCATTTACATGGTAATGACAAGCAATGTCAACATGTCATTTTTGCGTGACAGGTGACAAGACTGTAGAAGAAATATTAAACGTTTGCCACGTCAAAGTAACAATCTGTTTGATGTGCTGCCTTGTTTCAGATACATCTACAAGGCTCCCCAGCTTCTGTTGATTGACGCCAGGGTGTTCCAAGTGTACCTGCCCAGCCTCAGGATTCTGTGAGTACCCTCCAAGGGCGCGTTCAAAAAGGCGCATTTGGCTCGCACAACATCGGAAAGTTCTTACTTTTCATAAGAAACGTGCGGCTAGAGATGTAGTTACATGGAGAAATTTTCTTAGAGCGACGTGATCCGAACAGTATATATTATATTTATATTTTTATTTAAAAAAAAAAAGTAACCAAGCTCTTGAAGAGCTAAATTCCTAATTGATTAAATGTTATTATGTGTTTATTTTGTAACGCTTGTAGCGTCAAGTGTTAAACTTTTATTGGTTGAAGTATATGAGATTCATAAAAAAATAAGCTTTTAATACACGTTTGATTAAAATAAAAGGTTATATAATAACTTCATTTTTCTCTGTGTACTTTGACTACTTTGTCATTTTGGACGACGCTGTGATGAAACGGCAAGGCTAAAATACAAGCTTTCATAATATGTGGCGTTTTTTTTCAAGCCATCATGCAAATTTGGCACATGCCTATAATATTATTGTCAAAATTTAGGTTTGTTAGTCATAGTTGTGCATTTTCTACTGTTTGGATTTTGGCATAGCTGGATCACGCTCTTGACAGAGGGAAATTCAATCAGAATTCGTGATTACTGAGCTCACGCCAAACGGACAAAGCTTATATTATCACCTATTACATCATTTCCATTAATTCTCATAAAGTGAGCAATTTCACAGTAAGTGTCGTATCATTATGGATCATGTAACCACACCTTATCTCGCTGTGTGCGCGATCGACCGCGTGGCCTTTCACTTGTTTTGTTATCTTTATATATTTAATAACAATGCTGCAAGGATCTTTAAATAATTTCTTCTTTTTTTATTAGTTTATAAATTTTTACTGCCCCCTTCTATACTCAAGCTAGACCTAAGTATAATAGTGACTAAAGTATAATCACCCAACTCTTAAAAAAATTTGGCTAAATTTTTGACATCTTATAATTAGTATATTTTTAACGCCTTAAATCATGATATTTCAGATGTTTCATAGTCAATATTCAGCAGTCAGCATATACTATCAGTATATAGCTTATATATACTAACTACTATTTATTGCATAAATGCGGTCTAAGTCTAGCTCGAAGTTAGCCCCGGCCTAACTCTGAAAACCCTTGCATAGATCAAGTTCAACCCTAGTCCAAGTTAAGCCTAGGCTAAGTGAGAGACCAACCTTGAGCCAAGCTCTGACGTCATTTCGAAAATGGCGCGGACAGTATACCAACCCATTTACTGTTATCAAGTTTAATTAATAACAAATGCAATTTAGCACTATGACAAATACTGATTTTTTAATGATTAATGACTTTTGTACTACGCATGACTTAAAGGGGTACCAAAGTGAATACTTTTTTTTACATATTCGGGCAGCTAAGAATTATTCTGATATCCCTGTGGCTCAATATTTTCGTACGATGCCTAGTTATTTTACAATTAATTATTTAGTTTGAAAAGTGAGTTGAAAAGCCGTTGGTTGATTCAAGTCGGTGCGCGCCCGCAGCAGCCGCTGATACGACGAGAATTTCCCACGAATCATGGGAACCTCCTCCCGCCCCTTTCTTGTCATATCACCGGCCACTGCGGGAGCGCATCGGCTTGAATCAATCAACGGCCATAGAACTTACTTTTCAAACTAAATAATTAATTGTAAAATAACTAGGCATTGTACGAAAATATTGAGCCACAGGGATGTTAGAATAATTCTTAGCTACCCGAATATATAAAAAAAGTATTCACTTTGGTACTCCTTTAAGTATCGAAACAATAAATTATTATTTACATTATTTTCATAATGTGTTTAGTTAAACCTCATATTTAACAATCATATTTTTTATAAATAAATTTATTTTATAGGGAAGTGCAGTATTTACCCTAGTTGAATAATTACGTCTTTATTTCGTCCTTTACACGTCTAGACCTAATCTTTTTACCTCTAAAACATCTTATTTCCTCTTCGCTCACAGTGAGGATGCGAAATAGTGACAGGATTTCTAACATTTTATGCTCAAGAAGAGGAAAAAATACGTAATCTCGTCTTTTTCACCACTTTTTTTTTTTTTTTTTTTTTTTTTTTTTTTCCTCTAAAATGGTGCAAAATTATGGTCTAAAAATAGACGATAAGAGTGCTTAATAGCGAAGAAAAGATGAAATTTATTTCAACTAGGATATGGTTATTTGCAACTTCCCATAAAACTAATTTGTTTCTCCTCTCAACCTGTTTTGAAATCAACGTTTACATCTAAATTACTACTGACTTTTTGTCCCGAATATTCTCAGGTATGATAAATTTTTTAATGCATTCTTTGATTTAATTGCCTAATATACTGAAAAGTCCAGTCAGTGTGTCTGATTCATTCTGTCCCTACGTTCTCATGGCCTAGTTAATACGGTCCAATGACGATGCCTCATAAAAATAACATTATCCGTCTTAGTGATACATTCAAATTAATTTGAAATTTCTTCCGGAAGTAGCCGGAAGTGTCAAAATTGCAGCTCTTCTCTTTGTAATTCAGTTTTGAAACTTTACAGAGTGGTTTGAAGTAGAAGTACTGACCTATGTGAGAAATTGTAACGCTGAAATACGAATAGGAAGACCAGAAACCTTACACTTCTGGATGAAATATCATGCAAATTTGACTGTATTCTTCAGCTGAGTGACCCTGGTTTTGCTTACAGTCGAGAGAATATGATTCCAAATTTCAGCTGTGTACAGATATTTGCATTGTAAATGAATCTGTTCGTATAACTAAAGTGTAAAATAAATTACGAAAAATATTGTTATTATAGAACGTGATATTATTTCAACATGTATAAAATATTCGCTGAATAATATGAGCCTAGGTTCGTTAGAAAATATTGACTACTAATTACGTATTGTTTGAAAACAAAGACACTAACGTAAGTCTGAAGGACACATTCAGTGCGCACTATTTTTAGTCTTGAAAAGTTGTGTCTAAAATTGGACCTTAACCCATTAGAGCCTGAATTAATTTTTTGTTTCAAATTTAATTTTTTTTGCTATAATTTGAAAGTATTAGGTCTCTAAGTGAGAAAAATCAAAATTTTAATTTTTTTAAATTTTAATTGAAGTTTTAAATGACAATTAAAGAGTGATGCTAAATTGCATCGCTAGGCTCTAATGTAGACAATTTCTGCTTTTTTGCTGTTTTGAGGTTAAGGTAGAGATAATACGAATCAGCTGGCCCAATGCTAAAAAAATCCCACTCATAAAAATTATGAAGAAAATTTAAAATGTTCTCCTCTACATCCCCTATCAGTAGGTAAAATATCAGGTATACAAAAACGAGCTAGTTTTCGAGTTATTAATTTTTAAAGTTGACCAATTTAACATGGAAGTTCCATTTCTCCATGTTAAATTAGTCAACTTTAAAAATTAATAACTCGAAAACTAGCTCGTTTTTGTATACCTGATATTTTACCTACTGATAGGGGATGTAGAGGAGAACACTTTAAATTTTTTTCATAATTTTTATGAATGGGATTTTTTTAGCATTGGGCCAGCTGATCTGTATTATCTCTACCTTAAGACCTCTTACAGTCCAAAAAAGTTTTTTGGGGGTCTCTAATGGGTAAGCCCTTCTGTTTTATGCCAAAACAGAAATTCAGAGGGTCCCAAGTGGGCCCTAAAGGCAAAGGACCCATACTTTGACATCACTTGTAGAAACAAAATAAAGTGTCAGAAAAGGCAATGGCTATTCAAATTTGTTATATCTGTGTGTTAAATATAACTTTTTATGTTACTTGAAAGCATATGAAGGGACTTCAACGGGTCCCAACAAGGGGTCCCAAGGGTCCCAGAGTAGTTTTTTGCTCCCTATTCTTTTTATCGTTGTAATTGAATACCATATTATAGAAAGTATTATTTGAACTTATGGCATTGCAAGTCCCAAGATGCAAGTTACATGTTGGGGCCCATGCAGGGCCTCATATGAGACCCAGGGCCCATAATACTCTTGCTCCCATTTTTTAGTTTGGTATTTTATATATTTTCTAATGCGGTCCTCAGTGTCTTTATTCCAGTAAAGTGTAACCCGTACCCTCAAGCTAGCGATAATTTTGTAAATATACAGTTAGCTCTTTGAAAAAACCGGTCACCCTTTAGTAGCGCAAAGGCAATGAGCATTACATTAGAAAATAATCAAATTATGTAAGATGCCAAAATACATTATAAGAGCAAGCGTATTATGGGTCCCTGGGTCCCATGTGAGGCCGTGCATAGACTCCGCCATCATGTTGGGATATACCTTGCAATGCTAGCTCGAGTGTATTGTTTGAGCTAGCGTTGCAAGGTATGAACATGATGGCGGTGTCTATGCACGGTCTCTCATGGGACCCAAGGACCCATAATACGCTTGCTCTTATATTGTATTTTGGCATCTTACATATTTTCTAATGTAATGCTCATTGCCTTTGCGCTACTAAAGGGTTAACCGTATTTTCAAGGTAACTGTATATTTACAAAATTATCGCTAGCTTGAGGGTACGGGTTACACTTTACTGGAATAAAAGACACTGAGGACCGCATTAGAAAGTATATAAAATACCAAACTAAAATATAGGAGCAAGAGTATTATGGGCCCCTGGGTTTCATTTGAGGCCCTGCATGGGCCCCACCATGTAACTTGCATCTTGTATCTTGGGATTTGCAATGACATAAGTTCAAATAATACTTTCTATATGGTATTCAATTACAATGACAAAAAGAAAAGGGATCAAAAAACTACTCCGGGACCCTTGGGACCCCTTGTTGGGACCCGTTGAAGTCCCTTCATATGCTTCCAAGTAACATACAAAAATATATTCAACACACAAATAACAAATTTGAATAGCCATTACCTTTTTGGACACTTTATTTTGTTTCTATAAGTGATGTCAAAGTGGGTCCTTTGCCTTTAGGGCCCACTTGGGACCCTCTAAATTTTTGTTTTGACATAAAACAGAAGGATCTACTCATTAGAGATCCCCCAAAAAACTTTTTTGGGCTGTAAGAGGTCGTAACCTCAAAACAGCAAAAAAGCAGAAATTGACTACATTAGAGCCTAGCGATGCAATTTAGCATCACTCTTATTTGACACGGCATATGACCCAAAATATTTATGTCAACCAAATTTTTGATTTTTTACTTCAAAGTGTAGTATGTAGGGAGCATTTTCATAGAAGAATGAAAATTTTACTACAATTTTTAAAAAAGTTATTAAAATATTTGCAAAATAACTTTGAGCAGAAGGCGAACAAAATTTGTACCCCAACTTTGATTTAGCGTCTGATGGGCAATTTTTTAAAAAAAAATCGAAATTGACATATTAGCATATCTATAGGGTCAATGCAAATAGTTATTGACTGTTTTTAGCAATATAGCATCGTAGCTTTATTTTTAAATATTTTTTTGCCAGGGAGTGTTTTGCGATGCTAAAATGCATCGCTAGGCTTTAATGGGTAAAAAAATCTGCCGAATCCGTCATTCCACGCTCGTTTAAATAAAAATTACATATATTTAAGATTTAATTTTAGCCACAAATTTTCAAAATGCTAAATAGTGTGCCCGAAATTTAAAGTTTTGTGAATGCCCAATACGAAATTGTAATTTATTAAGTTTAATTCAATTTTTTTTTTATCCTTTTTTCACGCCCCGTTCGCGCCTGAAATGTTTGCTGCGCCGCTGAACAATTGTGTTTAACATTTTGCCTATATGTCAAGGCGCTTCTAGCAAGCGAAAATCCTTGTGCAAACTTTTCTAATATATATTTTGCCTTTAATGGAAAGATTTTGTTTCATATTTTCTTCAACAATGAGGAAAATCTGATTTTTCTAATTAACATTTTCGTTTTAATAAGATTTTTATAATATAAAATTATGAACGTGCTTTGCAAAGTTTGAAGTTTATTATATTTTGGAGTTATGAGAGGGCTTCAGTTAATGCAACTTTTATATATAGACGATGTTCATCCCCTCCACTCAGCTCTATCTCGGCTGTTATTCCGCCATTAGATACGTAAGGCCTATTAGCGAAAGCCCGTAAGCAGGTAAAGAAATTCCTAATAAAAGAAAAAAAAATGAAAAGGGGAGAAATTTACGACTTGCAGGGGGATTATTAAAAGTTTCACTCATCACACTAAAATTTTCCATTTAGTCTTAAGCCGGTATTACACCATACAATTTTGCATATAATTTTCCCTTACAAGAAAATTTCATCTCCATACAAACAAATGGAGTTCAAGTTTTCTTGAAAAGAAAAATTGTGTGTAATAGTTAGAAAAATTGTATCATGTAATACCAGCTTAACATCAATTTTTAAGACAGTTGTTCAATTTTATATTCTCCATTTAAATAACACTGCGCGCATCTGCAGGACGTAGGTTATGGAGGCGCGCATGGAGGCTGCCTGAACATCGTGTATATGAGAAGACATCAACTTCGCAACTCATTTTAATTTAAATTTTTAAACGTTCTCATATTATTATCAAGGTTGGCTTTATACAGGTTAAGCCACCAATTTGACCAATGATAAAGAACTTAGCCAATCACGGTCAAGTATTTTAGGCTCTATCGTACCGCGAAACTTTAAATGCGCCCATCATGCAATGCTATAAAATTTCGCGGTGCAATGTGGCCTATATTATAATTGACGCACGAAATGCGTGCGTGTCTTATTCTATGTTAAGAATCCTTGGTTATTACAATATTTTACCTGAGGCGAATCTCCCTCAATTTAAATTCGATTATCATAACATTCGCAGTCTCTCAGATAGAAATATCAAGAGATATCCATGCTAGGATCAGATTGAAAAAAAAGAAAACTCATACCCCGCCTGAGGGTGCCTGCATACTACCAATATCGATTATATTACAACAATATTATCTTTCAGCAAACCACGTTGTAATAAGACAAATATCTGTGGGCATCAAATTCTACTCCCTGAAAAATAAAATCATTTTGTCTTTATGTCAAAGAAAGAGTAGTGATGGGAAATTTAAATAGTAGGGGCATGATTGAATTTGCAAAGAAAATCATGAAAAATGTTTTGAAATTTCTCTATGTACACTTCGCCTCTGAAAAGTACCCTTCTGCAGCCTCATTAATCATCATGCCCCGTAAAAAAAAAAAAAAAAAAAAAAAAAAAAAAAAAAAAAAAAAACGGAATGATGATTAAATAAGGCTGCCGAAGGAAATTTTTCATAGAAGAGGAGTGAAATGGAGTATCGAATGGAGTATCGAATGGAGTATCGATCTCATTTTTTTATTGTAGAAATGAATAGAGGGTGCAAAGTTATGCTACCCTGATTTTTTCAGATTTTTTAGAGCCTGGGAACTATTTTTAAAAAAAAAATTGAAAGTCCTTTTTGTGACGTCACGAGGCGGCAAGTCCTATATTTTTCTTTAGGAGTGGCGCCTCGTGACGTCACATAAAGAACTTTCAATAATTTTTCAAAAATAGTTCTCACACTCTCAAAAAGTTGAAAAAAATCAGGGTAACATAACTTTGCACGCTCTATCCATTTTTGTAGTAAAAAAAATTTGAGGTTGCTACTCAATTAAGGAAATCATTTCAATTTTTATACAAATCTTCAATTGAGACAAAAGCTATGACTGCCTATATAAGAGTCAATGACGTCATAATTAAAGATGTAACCGCGAGCTTCCCCTCAGCTGTGTTATACTTCGGGACTCAGTGTATGTTACTGAACACACTTACTTGGAATGATTGGGACTAGCAAACCAGAGACATTTTCAAAAATTGCACATCAGTGACTGTCACTTTGACACAACGTTCAAGTTTTCCTGATGTGTGCAAGTACAAATTGATATTTCAATTTTTCAAATATTTGTATTTTCAACCCTTAAATTTTTAATTTTTTTTGTAATTTATCTCAGTTTAGAATATTTGTATAATGTTTTTAAATTTCTTGAATAATTGTATGTAATATTGAAATCTCTTACGAAAAATATACGTCAGTAATGGCGAACTTAATCTTTATGTTAAAACTTGAAAAAGTCACCTTACAGCAACACAGCTTCTGCTGAGCTTACAGCATTGCGCTGTCAACAATTATAAAAATAAAATGAACAAACAGATGACAATTTTAACGTGCAACTAGTTTAGTAATTAAATATTTCTAATTGTTGTACCACCTCAAGATAGGTGTCAAGTATGCCTTATTCCGATAAACTCCATGCATCTGGACCAGGACCAAAGATCTTAGTTTGGATTGATCTATTCCAATAGCATTATAGCTGCTGAGTGCGGAGGCAAACAGTCATGGTATCATGCATGCCTGCCTAGCGCAACATTTTGTATTGTTTCAACTTCACAGATGGAGGATATTCTATTGTTCTACCACCCACTTCCTCCTCACAACCTTGCCTCATGCACTGACGATAGTATCCATGGTATACAAGATTCTTGACCAGAACTCATGTTTTACCTACTTGATGATCATCACTGGACGTCACGTGACTAATTTTGTGATCTGCGCAGGCGCGTGGTGCACACAGGACTCCAGGAGGTGCCTCAACTCAGCGAACTGCACACCGAGGCCATCCTACACATGGTGTGAGTGGAACCTGTTTTGTGTGACACCAACCGTTCTACGAGTTTATTTATTTTATAAATAAAAATAAATAACAATCAGAATAATATAAAGAATAAAGACTGTCCCAATATTATTTGTAAATCAATTTCGATTTTTGATTATATATATTTTTTTTTTTTGGAGACCTAGGAACTTGTATTTCCTATAATTTCGAAATTTTTATCCGATATTTTTGTGTCCATTTGGCGAGTCGCACACAGACATTTATTTCTGCAATCGTAGGCATGCGATCGTACGTTTCTCATTTAGAACCGGCTCAAAATTTCTTATCATACGAAAGCATATGATATGATACAAAGTTGTGCATGCGCGGCTACACCTAATATAATTACATAAGTTCTTATGTTTTTTATCATACGATGCGAAATCATGCGACCTAGTGTGAGACAGCCATTAAAAGTAAAAGTTTAGGGTGCTAAGTAATCATATTACCATCATTTTATCAATGCTATTCAATTATATATTTTTTAATTACGAGGGTTGTATGAAAAGTTATATATGCTTGTCGTATATAGGCTTGTTGTCAACACATTATTTTAAATTTACTCATAATATAATGGAATATCGACCTCAATTTTTTTTATTGCAGAAATGGATAGAGGGTGCGATGTTTTGCTACCCTGATTTTTTTCAAATTTTTTAGAGCCCGGGAACTATTTTAAAAAAAAAAATTGTAAATTCTTTTTGTGACGTCACAAGGCACCGCTCTTTAAGAAAATGTTAGGACTGGCCGCCTCGTGACGTCACAAAAAGGACTTTCAATAATTTTTTAAAAATAGTTCCTGGGCTCTAAAAAATCTGAAAAAAATCAGAGTAGCACGGTACTCTCTATCCATTTCTGCAATAAAAAAATTGAGGCCTATACTCCATTTTATGTTTAAGGGATGAATTTTAAATTCTTAATGTTATTAAGGTAATAGGGGTGGGGACAACATACAAGCATCAAATTAGGCGTTATTTCGCCATGTGTTGTATTTATCCGTACTAAAATTAAAAATATTTGGCACAGAACCAACGCTAACAACATACTTCATTTACCAAGTTTGTCTTTGCTGGGAATTTTTCTTTTACGATCGATGCGGCACTTTTAAACTCTCATTACTTGGTTATTATACTCCCTCTTCGGCTCGAGATTTTATAAATTATGCATTTTGTTTTTAAACCAAAACTTATAACACAAATTTATAAGCTAAAAACATTAAATATTTATCCACAAATATTTTTTCGGTACACTTGAGAATTTATTTGTATAAAGTTGAAGCAAGTATAAGCAGTCGTAAATATAACTATTTACTTTGCTATGATAATCGTAATGAGAGCTAAAACGTAATTACTGATATTTCGATAGCTATATAGCAAAATTATTCAAGTCGAATAGAGATTCGGATTAACTAAATTTAAGTACTCTCCCTCATTGCAAATTGCAATAAAAAATTTAAAATATAAATGTCATGATCCACAATTTTAATATAGACCCACAAAAGCACCACAAAACTTATAAGCAAAATTGGCGTTACTAAGGTCTGCCTCACACAGGATAGCATGATATCGTAGTGTATGGTTTAAAAATTAGAAATCTATGCAATTAGATGTAGCCGTGCACACAGCTTCGTATCGTATGCCTTCGAATAATAATTAATTTAGAATCGGTTCAAAATGAAAATGTACGATCGCATATATGCGCGTATAAATGCGAGGCTGTGTACGATCCATTTTAAAGGTACTTTTCCATGGACCGATGTCCAATATCCTATGGCGGCTATGTTGGTGATAAAATCACTCACCACCACTTGGGAAGCGATTTTCTCTCGCCAAGATGGCTACTATATAATATTGAATCAAGTGCGCTTTTCTCGATGTGTCAAGCCCCTCTCGACATCGCTCCATAGAAAAGCACCTTAAAAAAATGGCAACAATAGCGGCAATTTTCATGGCCTCCGCTGAACCAACTCGATGCTATCATGACCAATACTGATACACATTTACACCACGTACTTGCACTAATCAACTTGCAATTGTCTTTATTTGCTGTATATTAAATCACGTTCCGTCGCAATTCAATTATTCTCGCCAATTCTTTCTCCGCGTGCAGAATTTTAATCAGAAAGTTAAATGAATCAAGCTACAAAATTAAATTAATCAACACTAACGAGAAAATGGTGTGGAATGAATTACTTCTCGTCATCATTTGTAACATCCTTTTTATTATTATATGGTCTGCCAAGTTAATTCACACTTGGAATGTTCAAATTAGTAACAATTTATAAAACTTCTTTGAATAATTTATTGAAAAATAGCACATGAAGTGTTAGTTTAGGGAAGTCTCCCAAATTTTTCCAAGGAAATCATCATAGAAGGTTCAGTAGCCAGTCCAATGGAACCAAATCGTCGTCAGGAGTGTATTGAACTGGCTACTGAATCTTCTATGATTCTATGATGACTTTTTCTATTTTATCCATTGAAGCAATTGTAATAAGAGGTTTAGTAGCCAGTTAAATGGAACCAGCTCGTCGTAAGAAGTCTATTGAACTAGCTACTGAACCTCCTATGATGACTCTTTCTTTGTTATCCATGGAAGGAATTGTCATAGAAAGTTCATTAGTTAGTCCAAAATGGAACCAACTCATCGTCAGGAGTTTATTGAACTAGCTACTGAACCTTCTATGACTATTCCTTCCATGTAAAATATCCACTTCTTTCCACAGGGATGATACAATTTACGTGTTGTTTCAGAGACCTGGACAACAACCAGATCCGAAAGATTGCCTCTCGCTCCATCGCCGTCAAGGCCGAGCAACTGTGAGTTGACCTTGACAATGACCTTGACGACTTGTGGTGACCTTGAATTCGTTAAAACTACAATCTATCGATTGCTGATCGATTATTCATTGTGTTATATATAATTTAATTATATTAAAGAAGGTTTTGAATAATTTTTACAATTTTGTTGTAATTTTATATGCTTTAACAGAATTCTCATTTTAATCAACTTAAATCAACTGCATTTAAGGGTAAGGTAACGCCACCAATGTAAAAAAAAAAAATATCTCACACAAAAACTCTGAAAAAAATTTAAAATGTTCTCCTCTACAACCCCAATCAGTAGCTAAAATATCAGGTATACAAATACGATCTAGTTTTTGAGTTATAAATTTTTAAAGTTGACTACTTTAACATGAAGAAATGAAACTTCCATGTTAATTAAATTAGTCAACTTTAAACATTCGTAACTCAAAAAATAGATCGTA
The DNA here is from genome assembly GCA_949825025.1 of Siphlonurus alternatus. Classification (NCBI taxonomy): domain Eukaryota; kingdom Metazoa; phylum Arthropoda; class Insecta; order Ephemeroptera; family Siphlonuridae; genus Siphlonurus; species Siphlonurus alternatus. The sequence goes on from OX463780.1 coordinate 7,535,602, forward strand.
TTTGTACACCTGATATTTTAGCTACTGATAGGAAGTGTAGAGGAGAACATTTTAAATTTTTTTCAGAATTTTTGTGTGAGGGATTTTTTTTAACATTGGTGGCGTTATCTTACCCTTAACAGTTGTTAGAAAATTAACACATCATTAATATTTATAATAATTTTTATTTTTATTGTACAGTACATTCTAGCTTTTAACGTGTACAATGGAATATCGACCTCAATTTTTTTTTATTGAAGAATGAGAAATGGATAGAGGGTATAAAGTTATGCAACCCTGATTTTTGTTAGATTTTTTACAGACTGGGAAGTATTTTTAAAAACTTATTGAAATTCCTGTTTGTGACTTCACGAGGCGTCTCTCCTTAAGAAAAGGATATAGGACTTGCCGCCTCGTGACGTCACAAAAAGGACATTCAATAATGCTTTAAAAATAGTTCAAAGTCTGTAAAAAATCAGGGTAGCATAAATTTGCACCCTCTATCCATTTCTGCAATAAAAAAATTGAGGTCGATACTCTATTCAATATACAACTAAATAAAAAATATCATGCACCTCTTCCACAATCCCCGCCATTAACTCTTATCTATGAGGCCTCGCTGCCCCCACGATTCCGTGGTCTCCCTCCCCCCTGCCCGTCCTTGTATTCACGAGACTGATGTGTTTCGCAGACTGCTGAACTACAACGAGATTGCTGAGGTGGAGGGTCACGCATTCGAGGGGTCGCAGGTTGGCAAACTGTGAGTAGGAACCTTTGTGGCCACGTTAAGGCGGATTCAGATGGCGACAGCAGCGATGCCACGCGATTTTGACGTAGAAGCTGTAATATCTTATGCGGCGGCGAATTCACCAGGAATCGCGTTAATTACGATGCTCTTTTTCTTTACATCGTCAAATATGGCCGCCAATGGATGTTACAGCAAGTGCGCATTATTCGCGTCGCATGATAAAAATCGACCATGCAGTGAATCCACCTTTAGGAGAGACCCTAACGGGTTTTATGTATGTAAGACATAATGAGAGAAGATCCGAAATATCCCGTCTGATTAGTTTCAAGGCGTATCTCGATCGAAAATGTGTGGACTTCATGAAATTAAATCAGAGAAGAATATTAAATTTTTTATGCTCCAATAATTCATGCGGGAAATTTTCAAGGTGCATTGATGGTCTATTCTCAAAATCGGAATCAGAAGCCCTCCATTACGGTCGGTTCTCCAGCTTCCCCGAGTTTAAATTAATTTCATATTTTCTTTGCTATTAAATTCTCCACTATAGTTTTTTCTCCTCTTATTTTGCACCATTTTAGAGGAAAAAAGATGTGAAAAATACGAAATTACGAATTTTTTTCCTCTTCTTGAACATAAAATTATAGAAATATTGTCTTCATTTCATCCTCATTTTGAGCGAAGAGGTAATAAGATTAGGTTTAGACGTGTAAAAGACCAGTTGAAAATGTAAATTTTCAACTAGGGTCTTCTTTTTGTTTCAGGAGCCTCAAGGGCAATCGAGCGCTCACCAAACTTCACTCAGAGGCCTTCGTGGGTCTTAAGAGTCTCCGCACGCTGTAAGTATACCCTGTGCCTTGATTGTATGTTGATTAAAAATGTGTACATCTGCAGCACATTGTGAGGGTTTTAAAGGATTAAAAAACTAATAAAAGATTTATTAAAATTTTATTGGTTCTTTATCCAAATATTTATCTAGCAAAAATTTCGTGCAGGTTGCGCTGTTCCACAATGTGGTTCCCCTGGCACTATTGCACTTCCGGTTCATTGACAAAAGCTTTACCGTCCATCTTGGCTGAGGTTTCCACGTTTCCCTCAGTCGCAGGCAAATCCCAGCAAATGCTGGGACGCGTAACAGGCCGTGGCCCGGCCCCATCATTTCCCTCCCTTATCCTTACCCATTACCCCGGCTTGAGCTCCAAGCTCATAGGGGTGTAACCTTGTAAAAAAAAAAAAAATGCTGGGATGGATTGCGAGGCCGCGGCCGCCCCCGATCCGGAAGAGCCCACGAAACGCTCAATTTAGGATTTCGGAAGTTTTGGGATTTCAAAATGGTGTGTAATTAGTAACAGCCACAGCCGCCTTCCTATCCTAGTATCCCACTGTTGTTAATAGTGCTGTTATGTTAAATGCTTACACTAATAGCAGAATATGCTGTAGTAAGCTAACATTGTAAAAAAAAATAAAAAAATAAATAAGTAGAAACCCAATAGGGTTTCATTAAAGAAATAAAAATAAATAAAAAATTAAAAACAAAATATATATCACATTTATAATGATATACTCTGTCAATATTTACAATGTAGCCACACTAAATAAACAGTTTGGTTATAACCCGCTAGCTATAAAATAATATAATGTTATATTATGTAATATCATTATACATAATTTTGAGCTCATCAAACATAATTATGGATCAAATTAAAAATGCTGCACGTTGGCCGTATTGGCTGGGGGCCATATATTGCCGCGAGTTGTGACTGATGCTCGTTTTATTATGTTTTGAAAATTTTAAATTAAAAACCATTTGTTATCTTTACCGTCGTTATAATGAAATGTTGCCAAGTTAACCAATCGGAAAAAATGTTATTTTATTTGTTATTTACAATTTTTTACTGCATGTATATTAATAGATCGTCCTTCGCCTGGATTAATGATCTATCTGTTATTTCAGGTTAGCGCAATTATGAGCTGCTGTAAATCAGTATAAAATAAATTTCATGTGCAGTCACTCGAAATAACAGATAGCTCATTATGTAACGAGATCATGGTAGATAAATAACTCATTATACCGGACGAGGGACGATATGTTTATATTTTTATACAAAAATTTAAAAGTTTACAAGCATGCATGATAAAATATATTTGTAATTGTGGTGAAAATAAGATCAGAGTCTTGAAAAAGATATTGCTTGCTAAGTAAATTCTGAAAATTGTAAAGTATTCAAATGATTGGATGATTTAAGACTAGCTTGGTTGTAAATTACTTAATTTTGATGCACGGTCATAATTTAATTTTTAATTTGTTTATTATTGTTGTTCCAAATAAATAAATAAAATAAAATTTGTTTATTTACAAAACAGATAACAAGACATATTCACTGCGTATACAATAGGTTAACTATATAATCAAATTAATGTTTATTATATGCATGAAGGTAAAAAGTTTGAATTCTTGAAGAAGAAAAAAAAAAAAGAGAGAGAGAGAGAGAGAGAGAGAGAGAGAGAGAGAGAGAGAGAGAGAGAGAGAGAGAGAGAGAGAGAGAGAGAGAGAGAGAGAGAGAGAGAGAGAGAGAGAGAGAGGGAGAGAGAGAGAGAAAAAAGAAAAAGAAAAAAAAAAAAAAAAAAAAAAGAGAAAAAAAAAGTTGACTTAAGAAACTATTTCAACTTGAAAGAATTTCAACTAAAATTAAAAACTTCTCCAAACTACGTCCATACATTACATTAAGTTACGCTGCTCTTTTAACTATGCCCTTGGGGCAATTTGTTTGAAATATGTTGGCTCATGTAGTACAAGTACATTATTAAACATACACGTGCGACTGATGCATGAGGTTTAAAAAAAGTTCTTCCGCCATGCAGACATACACTGAAACTTGTAGATGTACTGTACACTAATTTACAGGAAAAATGTCCCACTGTATTCATGGCACCACCTGCTCTTATAGAAGCGGCCCACCTGTGTTGTAATGCTAACGTAACATCCGGTGTTTGCCGGCACAGCTCCACCTCAAGACGAGAGGGAGGGTGAGTCGAGTCAGTCTTGGTGATCAACTTGCATACGTTTGTATGTATGAGGTGGAGCTGAGCCCGGCATGTGACATTAACATTACATCTGATAGGCTGTCTCTGTGGGAGTAGAAGGAGCTTTGAATACAATGGGACATTTCTCTTGTAAATTACTGTACAGTACATCGTTTGACAGTCTTGAAGAGTTTATTTCCTGCATACCCTTACGAAAAAAGTTGTCCAGGCCGCTCTACAGGTGTATGAATCAATGGATGGAGTCGGGGGTAGGAAGGGTCCTTGTATCTTCAATCAACAGTTTCTGGAACTTACAAAAAGAACTTTACCTCTACTCCACATAATAATAAGTTACAATCAAGTCTTTTACACTATACTTGCTGCCATATATATTGAACATCTGTGCATGTGTATGTTGTTTTTCTACCCAACGTAGGGAGCAATGAATCATATTGTTCTTAGCGAGTTCTTACATTCTGCAGAAGCAGCGCTAGCAAAGAACATAAATATCAATGAAACTTTAATGGGAACTGTATGCAGCAACGTAAAATTCAGTTTTATCGCTATAAAGTGGAAAGAAGACATAAACTTTGTAGCTCGTTTTTTTGTAATTTACATCTTAAGAAATTAGGAACGTTATACTGCATTATTGTCAGAGTTGTAATGGAGTATCGACCTCAAAAAAATTTATTGCAGAGGGTGCAAAGTTATGCCACCCTGATTTTTTTTCAAATTTTTTAGAGTCGAGGAATAATTTAAAAAAATATATATTGAAAGTATATAGAGAGAGTTTTGCCTCTGGACACCTCTCTTAATAAAAGGATAGGACTAAAAAGGGGCGTTAGGTTCAAACCTGAACTCGGTAAATATTTCCCGGGCAGGAAAAAATCTGAAAAAAATCAGAGTGGCACATAACTTTGCATCCTTTATCCATTTTCGTAATAAAAATTTTGATGTCATACTCTATAGTAGAAAAGGGCTCGGTCAGAGAAAGGGAGCGGAATTAACATCTCCCATGTATTTCCTTGAAATGACCCTCTTCATGCAGGGCCGTCCCATGCGCACAGTGCATACGTTTATTTTTTTCTGCTCTATTATAAAGTTTTCCGTAAATTAATAGCCACGGCTTAGAAAAGCTGCGCAGAAACGAGTTTTAAATGTTAGTAGTCTACTGCGCATGGCTCCGCAAAGTGTGCATGATAAGAAAGCTTGAATCCAAATAAAGCTGCGCAAACGCTAGGTGACTAATCTGCGCACAGCCATGCAATAGCAGCTTTGTATGTTTTATGAACAAAGATACGAACTTCTACCCCAGATTGCTTGCGAATTGCAGTGTTTAAAAATTCTTTTAATACGTTACTGCAACCGGATTGGCTTGTAGTATTGCAAATAAATATCAAATTTGAGATGAGATAAAAAGCAACGTTCTCGCTAATGTTGAACAAAAACTCTGCTCCGGTAGGGGCCCCTCGTGCAGCGAAACAGCTGTTTTGAGCTCACTACGTGACGTCACCTTGGGTGTTTTTGGCCAAAATGCGCAGATCAGTCCAAATTCGTAGGGCTGATGGACCTATCTATTATAGTTGTATCATGCTCTTCATGTATAGGGATATAGGGATCTTCTTAGGGGTCATTTTATGGGTGAGAAATGCACCCAACGACTATATACTGGGAGTACGGCCTAGGACGACTTATTGAAGAACCTCGATACTCGACAATTCTCGCCAACTTTCGGGGAAGTCCGCTAAATAAGCCACATGCTCAGGCGGTTTGTTTGAGGACGTCAAAAATTTGACAGCTTCACAGATTCGACAGATGGCTAATAAAGCGGCATCTTTGACCGCGGAATCTTTGTAGTCGTCTCTAGGCCAATCAAATGCGCTAGAAAATTCAAGGTCGTGACGTCACAGGGTTGAGCAAATGGCGCGCCGTTGGTGGCAAAAGTAGCCGGTTTGAAAGTTAGGATGTCCTCTCACAATATAGTTCTTGGCATGCACCACCACCATTATTCCTGCATGATTTTTTGAGAGATAAAAATTTACAGATTTTGGGGAAAATCTAAAGATGCCAATCCTCATTATCGTGATGGTCCTGGCCCTTACAAACACAGAGTTGCCTCCCCGAGATTTTCACAATAGATTTAGCGTTGCGCGTGTACCTCTCTAGAATTATGTACGGAATTATCACTCCCCTCACGCTCCCCCCTTTTTTATGTGTGGCAATGTGCAAGCCATTAAAACATATGTTGAACTAGGTAGTTTACGAGGAGAAACGTTTTTAATATTTTAGTCATGTAAAATATTCATTTTCTCCCCATCGTGCATGCTAAACTAAATATGAGTTCATTAAAATAACATGTTTTAAACTCAAGTTCACGAGAAATTGTTATTAAAAATGGTGTAAAATGTGACTCTCGCACAAATTGTTAACATTGTGAATATGAAGTGTTATTAAAAGAAAGTACATAGATGTTTTACCAGTTAATTGTACTAAAAGTATGTTCTTTTTATAGCAAACTTGTTTTTTTCCATCATAATTGAAAGTTTATGCAATGTATATAGTTTTAATTATGATATTATTATGTGTTTTATTTATTTATTTATTTATTTATTTATTTATTTTTTATTTTTTTATTTATTTATTTATTTTTTACCAAAGAGTCTATTTAAGGCCTATTTAAACTACAACACGAAGTAAATACATGAAGAAATTCAATCACTCTCATACCAATAGTAAATTCATAAAATAATAAATTAATAAAAATAGCAGAAAATTATGAAAATTTAGGACCGCATCATTAGGAATTTAATGCCTTCCCTTATTTGAATCAGTAAAACCACAGTATGGCACATATTGGGGTCATTTTTTTTTTTTTTTTTAGGTGGTCGATTTTGGCTGTACAGCATAGACCTGGTCAATTTCCTCACAAAAGATTTCTCCAAAATGTTATTCAAGTTTTTCACTAATCGCGGTTAGCACCAGCTTAATTCAATGACGCATGGTTAAGGTTAAAATACGAGCTTTTCATTCTCGTCTATTTTCAGCTTATATACAACTTTTGTAGACGGTACTCTGATGGGCTAAAACTCGGCTTGCGCCCAGGAGATTCGGCGCATTCCTTCTATGTCTGCCCTGCTTTTGTCAGGGTAGAAATTAAACTCGTCATATGCCGAAAAAATGCATTGCTTGCTTAACTTAAAATTTTAATTCGGGGCGTGGACTTTTTACGACTTACAAACCACGCCGCGAATGAAAGCTCGTATTTTTAACCTTAAATAGAATTATAGTAAGAAGTCAGAATAACTTCCTTGCTGAACCTATATGCAACCACGTCAACTAACATAACCCCACGTGCTGCAGGGACCTCTCCGAGACGTCCATCACGCAGCTGCCGACCCGCGGGCTGCACGAGCTGGACGTGCTTCGCCTCACCGACACCGAGTCTCTGCGCACCTTCCCCTCCATCTACAACTTTGAGGTGAGCGCACCAAAATTCAAACCGGGGTCAGGAAATTACACAGACCCTACAGAGACCTCCGTGTCTTATGGGTAGGAATTTGAAGAATCTTGAATTTAGTTCCACTGGAATTCCAAGTGGCCACGCTACCATCGACCAATCGATCGTCATGGTTTCATTATTAATGACGTCATTCGAACTGGCCAATCGCTGATTAAACAATCGCCGATTGGCTATCTCGGATGACGTCACTGATGACGAAACCAACGGTGATTGGTCGACAATAGTGTGGCCACTCGGAATTCCGGTGGAACTAAATTCAAGGTTCTTCAAATTCCTACCCATAAGACACGGAGGTCTCTGTAGGGTCTGTGTGTGATTACCAGAGATCCTTAGAGACCTCCGTGTCTTATGGCCAGGGATTTGATCAGAGTTTCGCTGTTTCTGAGAGTGGCGGCCCTGCTAAACGCACAGCACGGCCCGGTTCTTGCTGGCTGAAATTGCGCGCGCAGCTAGCGAGAACCGGGCCGTGCCGCTGCGATTCAGTGCATGGCGCCGCCACTCTCAGTTACAGTGAATTTAAGCTCAGCCCAGGTTGTTCAAATTCCTGGCCATATGTCACGGAGGTCTCTGTAGGGTCTCTGTTTTATAAAATTATTTAAATAACAATTAAATCAAAAGTTCCTGATTCCAACTTTTTCTCTACGACGTTTGTAATTTTCAACAGTTGTTTCTTTTCTGAACAATTAATGCAAAGTTAAAATTATAAATTAATAACTATTTATTAAATAAGTTATTAATCAATTTATAATAACTTAATTAATTAATAATTAATACTGTACACTGTCTTTGTGTTCAATAAATAATTTAAAAACAATTAATTAATAATGGAAGATTTTAAAGTAAAAATTGAAATCAGGAATTTTGACCTAGCTTGGTTTAATCCCTTTCCCTTTAAGCACCGAAGTCTCAGACGGCCAGAAAGTTGATAAAAGTTTCAAGGGTCACCAGAATTTGTTAAAGATCAACACGAACAAAGTATTCCACAGATCAATAGAAGGACACTACCACCACATGTAAACAAAACTTTGCATGGCTACTTTGACTGCAAACTGAAGAGAAATGAGGAGTAACTTTGCTTTAGAGAGTTTGCATATTTATAGTGAGTAAAAAATTAGAATGTGAAAAATAAATTTATTGAAAAATATATCGTATTTATTGTAACTAATCCTTAGTTTAAAAATTACTTCCTCAACTCATCTTGTACACGTGTCGTATAAAAAAATCCTTTTACTTCTAAAACACATATACGAGTATTATTTCTTTCTCACTCAAAGTGAGGATAAAATAAATATAATATTTTTAACATTTTTTGCTCATGCAATTGAAGAAAAGAAAGCGTAATATCGTCTTTTATCCTCTAAAATGTTGTACAATAGCAGGGAATTAGACTAGGAAAGAGATTAAAAGCGTACTATAGATGAAATTTATTTCAAATCGAGTATTTTAATTTATAATTATAATTCAATCAATTCCCTTTTGATGGTGTAAGCACGTAAAAATGCAATATTTCAGCAACATTGGAAATATTGAAATGTAATATTATATAATAATATTATTTAATAAACCTCAACATGTACATGGAAACATGATTGTAGGAAGAAATGGAATTAATAAAAGATTTTGATAATTTTTTTAATTTTTTTTTTAATACATACAGGCCAACACGCTCTTGAAAAATTATAAAGATGAACACAAAATATGCCATTTTGCTGAATTCTTCAACAAGGTACACTCGTCACCTTGGAAAATTTCTCACTTTTCCCAAGGTCTTGTTAATCACAACGCCCTGTGTTATTCTTACAAGACTGTAAATTGAAATTTTCTGAGGCGACGACTGTATATAAACAGCCACGTCATTTGGCTAATTACCTGTTGCAGTACATCAAGGAAGCATCCCTGACGTACGCCTACCACTGCTGTGCGTTCAGATACCCCGCAGCACACGACCCGGCAGAATACGCGCGCCATCAGGTGAGCTTTCGATGAACTTCTGTTTTGTGTACAGAAGGGACCATACAAAATGTCTATTTGAAAAATATGCTTGTAAACATAATATCGACCAAAGTCTTCTGCTCATTGTTAGTAAACAAAGTATTGTTGCAATGTATAATGTCTGTCGCGTGAAAGGAAAAACATGGGACAGTTGTTGATTTACATATATGTTAACTTATGGAAAATGACCATTAATTATGAAAATTGTTGTGTCTACTAGCGCCAACAATGCCATTACGTTCTCTTCTCGGGTGGCAAAATTCAGCAATACATCGTCCCATATGTTTAACAATGAAACAGTCTTCATACGACAGACATTACAAACAAAATGGTTTGTTACAACCATTGCGAGTAGAGGACTTTGCGTGAGGTGGTAGAATGAATAACATTCATGATGTGTGATGGATGTGTACAAATAGTGGGAGTTATTAGTGCACTGCATCTTTCAATTATTAATACAAAAAAAAAATCAACATATTTAAACTGATCATGATTACAACGATTCTGCCGACAGTTCCATGAATGGATGTATCAGAACTTTTTTCAAAGTCATAGAGAGATTGATTGATTATTTAAGGTAGAGATAATGCGGATCAGCTGGCCCAATGCTAAAAAAATCCCATTCATACAAATTATGAAAAAAATTTAAAATATTCTCCTCTACATCCCCTATCAGTATAAGGTAAAATATCAGATAAAAAAACGAATTAGTTTTCGAGTAATTAATTTTTAAAGTTCTCTAATTTAACATGGAGGAATGGAAATTTCATGTTGGATTAGTCAATTTTAAAAATTAATTACTCGAAAACTAGCTCGTTTTTGTATACCTGATATTTTACCTACTGATAGGGGATGTAGAGGAGAACATTTTAAATTTTTTTCATAATTTTTATGAATGGGATTTTTTTAGCATTGGGCCAGCTGATCCGTGTTATCTCTACCTTAAAAGCCTTTTAAAAAAATAAAAAATACTATCGAACTGACAATTCGGAAGAGGGGATAAAAGTTTTAACGTAAATAAATCGCCTCTATAATAATTTCAAACAGCATGCAGAATTATTGTTCCTCATCCTCTGTGGTATTTATGAAACTGAAAGTTGTTGATTAGATTGTCCATTTGATAACATGATATCGAGTGACCGACATTTCTTTATCACAAGAACTTTCTCTTTACTCTCACTTTCCCCCGATAAACCAAAATAAATAATATTTACATTTGAAACAATAACAAAATCAACTTGAACGGGGTACATATAGTCAACAAATTTTGAAACTTAATACTGCGATGTTATTATACATTTAATTTTAATTAACGTATTAGTAGTTTAAACAACGCCTTTATTGCTCTATAATTTCAAGATTGCATTTTTTGTTAATGGCGCATTGAAATATTAGTTATTTGAATAATACCAAATTTAATTTCAAAGTGATATAAAAAAATGTACATCCATAATCATAAATTGTAATTAAAATATTGCCTGCTATTATTTTTCAATTATTATACTCACTCGTTACATTTGACTTTTGACTTCCCACCGTTGGTTCGCCCATGCGCAAGTAAGGCCATGTACTGACATTAGAGCTGTCAGTACATGGCCTTACTTGGGGGTTGCAACCCAGGACTCCCGCCTCCTAAATTAAATTTACTGGGAAAATATTCCCTCGTCAAAACAAATATTTAAAGAGTTTCGCTTTAGGTTGCAACACCAACTTAAGTCGGTATTCGTACACGATATAACAATTTTTGTAACTATTTCATACAATTTTTCCTTACAAGAAAGCTTGAACTCCATTTGTTTGTGTCGAGATGGAATTTTCTTGCATGGAAAAATGTTATGCAAAATTTTATGGTTTAATACAGTACAGGCTTTCAAAACTAAATCCAAATTGATATTTTTGTATTTTATATTTTTATACGCCAAAACCACCACCAACTAAACTATTTTGGTGATAATATTATTTACATCACCAGTAAAGCGTAAAAATATAATTTTAAAATGTACTAGATAATAAATAAATATACGAAATTTGTAGAAATACAAAAATTAATTATTAGCTAAATATCAGCGAAAATATTGCAAAAAACATATACCTATATAATATAGTAATTTAAATTGATTTAACATAAATATGAATTACGAAAATTATAATAATATTGTTACATGCACCCACTTACACTTTTAAATCTTTTTCAGTAATAATAATTATAATCAAAGAAACACGGCGCACTTTTTAAATACGATAACCATTTTCGTTTACTGATTAAAAATCTAGAAAACACAACACTCTGACGACAGTCACACATATAGTTCGAGAGCTCATGCAGAGAACTGAATTATAGTTCACCGTGTGGCGAGTGTACAGAAGGTCAACCTTTGAGATAGCCGAGTAACCTCATCAGAGATATCGGTCATATAATAATATGAACTGTCAAATATAATCAACTTCCTTTCAAATATTGAAAGGAAGTTTACATGTAAAATAAACACGCAATTTACATGATAACATTCAATTCATTGACATGATCAAAATGCGTTCGTGTTCAACCATATAGTGATTTAATAAAGAAATTGTATTTACTAAAAAAAATATGTGGACTCTTTGGCTTGAATAAATTTACATCCCAAGAATCAATTAAGAATAATAAATATATTATTTATTTAAAGTTTTATATAATAAAAGTTATTATCTTATTATAAAAATTAAATTTGTTTATATTGAGATAAATTTCTAAAATATTTTTATCAAAACAAACTTTGAATTAATCCAATTACATAGTTACTCATTAAATTTGAATCAGTTTGAAACCCCGAAACCCTATAACGAGTTTCGTACCACAGGTTCTTCCGTAACGAAGGATGCTACGTTTATTACAAAATGCAGCACGAGAATTAATTGTTTGTGAATATAAAGATTAACATGGAAACTTCAACCAGGATGGACGCTAAATTACAGTATTACAATGAGAATGGTCGAATAACGTATTATGTGGAAAAATAACATTAAAGAATAAAATTGCTAATTAATTATTAATAATTTAACCTATACTAACATTGGTGAGTAAATATTTTCACTTCTGATGACGAAAAAATTCATTTTACTTTTAAAAAATTTTGCAATATTTGTTATATTACTATAAGTTAATATTAAATAGAGGCTTCAAGTGATGCGCTTTCGCTGCGCAACTGTTTGTCGCTAAGGTTCATCTTGCACTTGAAAATAAAGCAAAGTGTTTTTTTAACTTTTCTCGGTTATAAATCAAGTAAAAAATCTAAATCTTGACTTATGTACTGTATTTTTCAGTTTAGACCAAAGTTCCGTAAAGGATTTTTTCCTGAAAAATCTTATTCTTAGTGAAAAAACGAATTCACGTTTTTTTTTTTAACATAGGTTTGGTATAGCGGGTGGGATCACAGAAAAATCAGCTGACTTGAAGCCTCTATAGATGATTTCTTCAATCCGCCATAAAGAACTGGAGTTTTAATTCAAAAAAAAAAAAATAGTGGAATGCGTTGGCAGCAGATGTTGCTGAGGCGGAGAGTTTTGATATGTTTAAAAAAAAAAAACTTGAGAGTTTGTGAACATTGGCGAGCCACCGTGGCATTGTCACATTTGTCGTGTTAATAATATTATTATTACTATTTATCTTCGAACTACATGCAATAACAAAAGAAATATTAAATAAATTCATTCATATTCGCAGAAAGAAATCGAGAATATTATGTTTAAATCAAAACTTAATAATGAAACCAACAATTGTTATATTCACTTTATACGTCGTGTACAAAAAACTGTATAACTGATATAATTACCCATAAAATCTACTAATCCAGCCTTGATTTGACCATGCGCAAGTAAGGCCATGTACTGACATTTGAGCTGTCAGTACATGGCCTTACTTGGGGGTTGCAACCCAGGACTCCCGACTCCTAAATTAAATTTACTGGGAAAATATTCCCTCGTCAAAACAAACAATTAAAGGAGTTTCTCCTTAGGTTGCAACACCAAATTAAAAACTAAATCTAAACTAATATTTTTGTGTTTTATATTTTTATACCCATACCACCACCAACTAAACTAATATTTTTGTATTTTATATTTTTATACCCAACCCACCACCACAATTATGTACAATTAAAAACGAATACGATTATTAGAGGGCTTCTTACACCTATACGGTACATACGGAGAACAAGGAGGGTTTACTTTCCAATGTTGCAAATAATGCACCATCGGCACCTGAGCTCCGTAAACAAGAGCCTGAGAGGGCGGACTTATATACCGCGCCCTACCCAAGTCCCGTCCACGGACCCTAGACCGTACCTTCCTACTAACAGGGGTTACCATTAATACACTAGGCTGGTAATTTGGGCTCCTCCCACCCCCGAGATCCCGAGAGACCATCAAACATTTCGGTCTACCCAGGTCCCGGGTTTTGGGAGTTGAGGTCAGGATAGGATTCCACCTCTTACCAAAACCAGGACTTAGGATAAAGGATGGGAAAGGATCAGGTTCAGGGTTATAATCATCCATAGGAAAACTTTCATGAAAGAACCACACGAGAATCGCAACAATAATATCCGTGATTATGCTCATGATTGTTCTCGAGACACTGAGCTAGTATCTGTGTTGTTGCGCTTTATATACCCTGGTAGTGAGATGAGAGCCAATCAGAATTAGGGGCTAAGAGGCATCGGCCAATTAAAAAAATAGACTACGGGGATCAACCAATTAGATAATTAGGATAAATGGTCAGTTAATAAGATTGAAGGTAGCAAATTTATGTAATAAATTTGAAATAATAAAATTAAAGTAAAAAAGTACATAATCGCGGTATATACTAAACGATTACAGAACTTATGTTTAAAAATGTAATCAATATACATAAATAACATGATAAAAAAAGAAAGAAATTAAACTCCCAGTATTAGAGAAATTTGGAACTTCGTCATTATATTTTATGTCTATCCTATACAACCCTTAGTAATAATACTATTTGCGTCACCAGTTTAGAGTAATAACATTATTTTATAATAAACTACACCAAATATTTAGATATTCTAATATTAACTTCTTCTTCTTCTTGATCCGTTTATGAGAATAGCCCGAACAGGCATGCACCCAATACTAGTTTTATTGTTCTTGTAATTAACTAATTAAAGTTAGGAGGGGCTTGTAAAGGATTATGGATGAACAATGGGTAGAAATTTTGATTATGAGATGTGGTGTGCAAAATGGGAAGGTGATGATGGGAATGCCAGCATGCAAGGTATGTGGTGGTGATTTAGGGTCAAGTATGACTATGTGGCGTGGGGTGCAAGAATGTAGGTTGATGATGCAGGCGCCAACATGAAAAAAGATGTAACAGGAGGTTTGAAGCAATCACGTGTCGTCCTGTGGCGACCGTGAGCAGGGAAAAGTAGTGATTGTGGGGGTGCGGTGAGGCGAGAATGATAATTATGAATCAAATTGACTAGGGATAGGGGTATAGAAATCAAGACGATTAATATATAGAATAGGATAGGGATAGTTACCAGGATAGGACAGACAATTTGAGCGGAGAGTCACGTCGACGTTGCTCACTATGGCGCGCCATCTTGATATCCCCGATATTCTAATATTAACAAATTATCACAGAATAATATTACAAAAAAATCACCTAAGTAATTATTTGCATTTTGTATTGATTGATCGAAATGATTCACTTGAAGGATGGAAATTTTATACACCCACACTTCTAAATATCAAGTAAAAAATTATCATAGAAATCAATCATGGAAACACCATGCACTTTTAACGTATAAAATATTTTATTTTGTATGTTAATTTTACTAAAAAAAAAAACATATAGAAAATGTAAAATTGCAGAAGAACACAACACTCGGACGACGGTCACATACAGCTCGAAGGCTGCAGAGAACTGAATGTTTATTATCGTTCACCGTGGTGAGTGTACGAAAGGTCAATCTTAGAGACAGTCGAGTAATATTATTTTTATATTTTAATTATATAGTAATTACCTCATCATAGATATCGCAGTCTACCTTTATCTGATAATTTAATATCATCGATACAAAACAAGAAATATAAAGTACAGCATTTAGGTCAATTCATTAAAAACATTGCACCCGACTTTTGTTATAACATATATATTACAATTTCATTTTTTTATTAGAGCATGTGGAACCATCGTGATTAAATGAAGAATTCGAATATATTTTTAATTTTAACGCTTTGTTTTGAAAAATTTTACATCCCGTACAAAAATAAAACACGTATAACCAATATACGTACTTTTTAATTATTGTTTATTATTTTAATTATATTTATTTTGTTTATTTTGATAAATAATAATTACAGTATTAGAATGAGAAAGTGCGAGTTAGTATATTATTACATTATAACAAAATTGATCATAATGAATAGATACCAGTATAGTTTAATTTATTAATGTAACGAATCTGCTAAATTTTCCACAAGGCGCTTCTCAATGGAGGAGTATCGACCTCAAGAATTTTTATTACAGAAACGGTAGAGGGTGCAAATTTAAGTTATTCTGATTTTTCTTTTCAGATTTTATTAGAGACCAGACCAGGAACTATTCAAAAAAAAAATATTGAAATTACAGAGAAAGTGAGAAAGCGGACTTAAATGGGCCGACCTTGGCAGAACATTTTAGGATTTCTTCCCGGGCTCTAAAAGAACTGAAAAAAAGAGAGTGGCATAACTTTGCATTCTCTATCCATTATATTGCAATAAAACAATTTGAGGTCGATACTCCATTATGCTTGAAACACAAATTCTTGATAGACGTGACGTCATTGACAACAATTTAAAAGTCTTCTTCTTTTTTTTTTTTTTTTTTTTTAATATCGAAATGACAATTCGAAGGGGATCGGATATAAGTTTCGCAACTTTTTGTATAATTCTTGATCCAGCATGATCCATTTAACGGTAGCTAAATAATCATCGATACAATATTTTCAAACAGTGCATGATCATGAATAACTACAATTTAAGTTTAAAGTAAAATTCTCTCGTTGAATTTATGAAATTGAAAGTTGTTGATAAGATTGTCCAATTTGATAACATGATGTCGAAAGACAGAAATTTTCTTATTAGTTATTACAAGAATTTCCTCTCGAGCGAAAACAATAATATTTACAATCTGATGATACACATTATAACAAAATCAACTTTAACCATATTATATGAAAGTTAATAACGCAATAATACTACATTTTTCACAATCAATTTTTATTTGAAACAAAAACAGTTCAAACAAAGTGTCTATTTCCCTTATATCATGCAATTAATTATAATTAAATTAGCATTAAATATGTTGGAACGCGTATTTGTTTAACATAACCAAATAGAAGATGAAAAAAATAATAAAATTATTGTATTTAACAATTATTCTAAATTCTCACTAAATAAATATACTATAATTATGTAATAACATTATCTTTTCTATTTGACTTCCCAGCATCGATTTACCCATGCGCAAGTAAGGCCATGTACTGACATTAAAGCTGTCAGTACATGGCCTTACTTGGGGGTTGCAACCCAGGACTCCCGCCTCCTAAATTAAATTTACTGGGAAAATATTCCCTCGTCAAAACAAACAATTAAAGGAGTTTCTCCTTAGGTTGCAACACCAACTTAAAAACTAAATCTAAACTAATTTTTTTGTGTTTTATATTTTATACCCATACCACCACCAACTAAACTAATATTTTTATATTTTTTATTTTTATACCCATACCACCACCACAATTATTTACATTTAAAAACGAATACGATTATTAGAGGGCTTCTTACATCTATACGGTACATACGGAGAACAAGGAGGGTTTACCTTCCAATGTTGCAAATAATGCACCATCGGCACCTGAGCTCCGTAAACAAGAGCCTGAGAGGGCGGACTTATATACCGCGCCCTACCCAAGTCCCGTCCACGGACCCTAGACCGTACCTTCCTACTAACAGGGGTTACCATTAATACACTAGGCTGGTAATTTGGGCTCCTCCCACCCCCGAGATCCCGAGAGACCATCAAACATTTCGGTCTACCCAGGTCCCGGGTTTTGGGAGTTGAGGTCAGGATAGGATTCCACCTCTTACCAAAACCAGGACTTAGGATAAAGGATGGGAAAGGATCAGGTTCAGGGTTATAATCATCCATAGGAAAACTTTCATCAAAGAACCACACGAGAATCGCAACAATAATATCCGTGATTATGCTCATGATTGTTCTAGAGACACTGAGCTAGTATCTGTGTTGTTGCGCTTTATATACCCTGGTAGTGAGATGAGAGCCAATCAGAATTAGGGGCTAAGAGGCACCGGCCAATTAAAAAAATAGGCTACGAGGATCAACCAATTAGATAATTAGGATAAATGGTCAGTTAATAAGATTGAAGGTAGCAAATTTATGTAATAAATTTGAAATAATAAAATTAAAGTAAAAAAGTACATAATCGCGGTATATACTAAACGATTACAGAACTTATGTTTAAAAATGTAATCAATATACATAAATAACATGATAAAAAAAGAAAGAAAACTCCCAGTATTAGAGAAATTTGGAACTTCGTCATTATATTTTATGTCTATCCTATACAACCCTTAGTAATAATACTATTTGCGTCACCAGTTTAGAGTAAAAACATTATTTTATAATGTACTACACCAAATATTTAGATATTCTAATATTAACAAATTATCACAGAATAATATTACAAAAAAACTCACCTAAGTAATTATTTGCATTTTGTATTGATTGATTGAAATGATTCACTTGAAGGATGGAAATTTTATACACCCACACTTCTAAATGACAAGTAAAAAATTATCACAGAAATCTATCACGGAACCACCACGCACTTTTAAAGTATCAAAAATTTTATTTTGTATGTTAATTTTACTAAAAATCATCTAGAAAATGTAAAACTGCAGAATACATTGATTATAATAATAATAATAATAATAAAATTAACGCGGCAAATGTGGCTACGCCACGGTGGCTCGCGAAGGGTTTGCTTGTCTCAAAACCCTCTTAAAGGCATACAGGCCTCAAATTAGAAATTAGATAGTCACCAAGTGGGTTTAGAGTAAATAATCAACATTCGCATCATTTTTTTCCACGCGTGATGCATCCGTGCGAAGTCGCAGTTCAAAGTAAGAAATTTAGTCCTTGATGACGTCATGAAGTCCTTGATGACGTCACAACTCAATGCTAATCGGTGCTAGCTGTGAGTTGTGACGTCAGCAAGGACTTTCTTTACAGCGCGACTTCGCACAGACGCACCGCGCGAAGGTAAAAATAATACGAATGTTTATTATAAACTCGAGCAACACTTAATGTCTGTCTAATTTGTAATTTGAGGCCTGTATCCCTTTAAACAACTCATAACTCTCCGCTTCAACAACTTCTGCCTTCAGCAAATTCCACTCTCTTACAGTCCTGTTAATGAAGGAATACACAACACTCGGACGACGGTCACACACAGCTTGAAGGCTGCAGAGTACTGAATGTTTACTATCATTCACCGTGGTGAGTGTACAAAGGTCAACCTTAGAGATAGCATGGGTAACATAATAGAGACTTCATCAGAGATATTGATCTAACTTTATCTGATAATTATAATTTAATATCATTGATACAAAACATTTAGGTTAATTCATTAAAAACATTGCACCCGACTTTTGTTATAACATTTTAACTTCATTATATTATTTAAACATGTGCAACCATCGAGATTGAATATAGAATTCGAATTTTTTAATTTTGACGTTTTTATTAAAAAAATGTACATCCCGTGCAAAATTAAAACAAGTATAACCAATTTTCATATTTTTTAATTATTGTTTATTATTTTTATTATATTTGTTTATTCAGATAAATAATATTATAATGAGAAAGAGCGAATAAATGGTAGTGTGAAACAATAACATTAAACAACAAAATTGCCCATAATAAGCTGAAAATCTGCAGAGCAGGAATTAACGTTCGTGCTTTCCCGAGGTGTATGTGGGAGTTAGTTGTTGCACCGTCTCCTTCAATGTAAATAGATACCAGTATATTTTAATTTAATAATGTAACGAATCTGCTAAAATTTCCACAATTGAGTAGCATCGACCTCAAGATTTTTTATTACAGAAACGGATACAGGGTGCAAATTTTTATAACCCATTTTTTTTCCAGGTTTTTTAGAGACCAGACTTGGTACTATTTTTAAAGAAATATTGAAAGTACAGAGAAAGTGACGTCTCTCTTAATAAAAGTATAGGACTTAAAAGGGGCGTGGGTTCAAACCTCGACAAAACTTTTTAAGACTACTTCCCGGGATCTAAAAAGGATCTGAAAAAAAAAAAGAGTGTACCATAACTTTGCACCATCTATCAAATTTTGTAGTATAAAATTTGAGGTTGATACTCCATTATGTTTGAAATATAAATAATTGATCAACGTGACGTCATTGATAAGAAATTAAAAATCTCTTTTAAATAATTTCCAAGTGACAATTCGGAAGGGAGGATGTACGTTTCTTAGCTTTTTGTAAAATTCTTGATCCAGCATGTAATTTGATAACATATGATATCGAGTGACTGACATATTGTCGGAAGAACTTTCACTCGGGCCGAAAACAATAATATTAACATATTGATGAGACCCATACTAACAATTAAAATCAACTTCAACAATAAAATATGTGAAAGTTAATTAATACCGCAATAATACTAGATTTTTTTTTTCATTTCATTTTTTTTTAAACAAAAACAGGTCAAACAAAATGTCTAATGCTCTTACATCAAGATTGCATTTTTAATTAAATAATGTAGGTATTTATATAACACCAACTTAAAGGTGAAGAAAATATAATTATTAAAATTATCATTCTAAATTATTAATTATTAAAAATATCATAATATTATTTTTTCAGTTATAATGTTTTGTTCTTCCCAGTCTTGATTTGACCATGCGCAAGTAAGGCCATATACTGACATTAGAGCTGTCAGTACATGGCCTTACTTGGGGGTTGCAACCCAGGACTCCCGACTCCTAAATTAAATTTACTGGGAAAATATACCCTCGTCAAAACAAACAATTAAAGGAATTTCTCCTTAGGTTGCAACACCAACTTAAAAACTAAATCTAAACTAATATTTTTGTGTTTTATATTTTTATACCCATACCACCACCAGCTAAACTAATATTTTTGTATTTTATATTTTTGTACCCATACCACCACCACAGTTATTTACATTTAAAAACGAATACGATTATTAGAGGGCTTCTTACATCTATACGGTACATACGGAGAACAAGGAGGGTTTACCTTCCAATGTTGTAAATAATGCACCATCGGTACCTGAGCTCCGTAAACAGGAGCCTGAGAGGGCGGACTTATATACCGCGCCCTACCCAAGTCCCGTCCACGGACCCTAGATCGTACTTTCCTGTTAACAGGAGTTACCATTAATACACTAGGCTGGTACTTTGGGGTCCTCCCACCCCCGAGATCCCAAGAGACCATCAAACATTTCGGTCTACCCAGGTCCCGGGTTATGGGAGTTGAGGTCAGGATAGGATTCCACCTCTTTCCAAAACCAGGACTTAGGATAAAGGATGGGAAAAGATCAGGTACAGGGATATAATCATCCATAGGAAAACTTTCATCAAAGAACCACACGAGAATCGCAACAATAATATCCGTGATTATGCCCATGATTGCTCTAGAGACACTGAGCTTTTATCTGTGTTGTTGCGCTTTATATATTCTGGAAGTGAGATGAGGGCCAATCAGAATTAAAGGCTAAGAGGCATCGACCAATTAAAAAAATTGGCTACGGGGATTAATTTTTTCCTCCAATTAGATGATGAGGCTAAATGGTCAGCCAATAAGATAAGTTAACAAAATATTACGGAGGAATTTTGAAGTAGTAAAATTAAAGTGAAAAAGTAGCTGTACAATAAAACGTTTAAAGATATGTTGACAAATATATTCTGGATACAAAATATAACACACAGTATTGCAGGAACCCACCGTGATAATATTATTTTATATCACCACATGCAAAGCGTGAGAAGCGTGAAAATAGAATTTGAATTAAAATCTACTACAATATTTGTAGAAATACAAAAATTAGCTAAATATCTTTGAATAATGTTACAAAAAACTTACATGCATTTAATATATGTATTTTGTGTCGATATATCGAAATGATTCACGTAAGTAATAAATTTAAATAAGTAAAATATTACAGCCACACTTTTAAATAATATAGTAATGAATTATTACAGGATTCAAGCACGGAATCCACCACGCACTTTTTAACTACAATTACTATTTATACTATAGCAAATTTCTTATTAAAAATCTATAAAAACACACGAGAACAACATAACACTCGGTCGACGGTCACATACAGGTAGATGACAGCAGAGAACTGAATGTTTATTATCGTTCACCGAGGTGAGTCAACGGAAAGTCAACTTAATTATTATAGAGATAAGTAAATAATAATAATACAGTGAGCTCATGAATCATGAATATGTGAAAAACGATGTGTTGAACTTCAACTCACAAAGGTGAAGGTTTGACTTGGACGACGGCTTACATAATTATATTTATATTATTATATTGTATTCTCCTTCTTTTTACGTTTTTCGAGATAAGCCTAAGGGCTATACATCCACGTTCGTATTATATTTTATATTTTCGGATCAATGAACTTGATTGGACGAGTGCGAATATTTAAATGTAATCTTAAGCCTATATTACACGATACAATTTTTCTGATTATTGTATACAATTTTTCATTGCAAGAAAATTTCCTCTCAATACAAACAAATGCAGATTAAATTTTATTGTAAGGAAAAATTGTATACAATAATCAGAAAAGTGTCACCTCCTTACAAACAAATGGAGTTCAAGTTTTCTTGTAAAGGCAAATTGTACGCAATAGTTAGAAAAAATGTATCGCGTAATACCGGCTTAAAATCCTAATGCGTAGCAATGTTTTGATTGCTTAATAAATTCTGTTTACCAGTTTAAAATTACATATATTCACTAACTTTTTACATTATAATTGAAAGTACTATAAAATTATTCCTAATATACTTAATGCATACAAAAATTCGCAGTACTTGTGTTTGTGTTAGTTTGAGGGAGCAAGCATGATGTTTGAATGAAAAATCATCCTCTAGATAGTTAAAACAATAATAAAAATGGTAATTATATTTTATATAAATAAAATATAAAGCATTGCTTTTTAGGTTACATTAATCATCTCTCATTGTTATTTTAGCGCTTATTATAAAAGAACTACGTTCATATTTTTTTAGTACGGATTTGTTTATCTTCTCATTTTTAATGTTTTCACATTAATATTATTTTTACAGATCAAATGATAAAAACCACACTATATAGTTAAACGATGGGTGAAAATGCTCCCACCCTCCCCTCTTTTTTACGAAATTCTTTTAGAGTTGTCATCGGCTCTGTTTCCAAGAGTTTCATTAAAAACATTAATTCTCTCTTACAACGAAGAACCGCGTTCTTTCGCAGCATCGTACAGTCAAATTAATTTGATATTCCTTCCGGAAGTAGCCGGAAGTGTGAAGTTAAATTTGCAGCTCTTCTGTCTGTAATTCAGTTTTAAAACTTAACATACTGTATCGATTTGAAGTAGAAGACAAGTACTGACCTATGTGTGAAATTGCAAAGCTGAAATTACAAATAGGAAGACAAGAAACCTTACACTTCCGGCTACTTCCGGAGGGAATATCATGTAAATTTGACTGTAGGTACTGTACATGTTTCTAAATGTATTTTCTGTATCTTCGTTTATTCATCTTTTTTTTACACTACTGAGCTGGGGACGATAATTTGGCAGTGGATTCATTTGCATTTTTTTACTATACACCCACGTACATAGTTACAGTTCAATAAATGCAAAATTACTACTGGAAATAGCCGGAAGTGCGATGTTTCTGAACTTTCTAGTTCAGTTTTGAATCTGAAACTTTGCAGAGAAATTTATGTAAGGGATTTGAACCTATCTGCAAAGTTTTAGAGTTTTCATGTTCATAGTTCAACCAGAATCCCTTCATTTCTGGTAGTAATCTTAGATTGATTGATCTATAATATAAACTGGCTGAATCAATGTTTGGCACACATCCAAAAGGTCCCATGTGGTGCGAGATAACGCAGAATGCACCAAGCTGAAGTGTATAATAAAAGGTCTCTTCTCGCCGCGGTGGTTTGAAAAAAAAAACATGTCCATTGGGAAAGAATCACTATATGTTTACATGACGATGTTTAATACGTCTCCGTTGACAGGCGCGGATCCAGGGGGGAGATGGGGGGGCTGCAGCCCCCCCCCCCGAAATTTTGGATTTAATATGGGCAATATAGGCAATTCCCCTAATCCAAATTTTTTTTTTAACATTGGCCTTATAGAGGCTGCAGCCCCTCCCGAAATTTTTTTCTGGATCCGCGCTTGTCCGTTGACGACGCTTCATAAGAGTAACATTATCCGTAGTCAACGAATACGTATTAAACACCGTCATGTAAACGTAGTTTGATTATTCGCTATTATATCAATGGATCCGCATTAAACACACTAAACACGCATTTTGAACTTAACGATTGTTATTTACCCTAGTTTGCAACACATCTAAACACGTCTGAACTCTAATCTTATTACCTCAAAAACACGAATTTTTTCTTCCTCGCACAAAGTGAGGATGAAATGAAGACAATATTTTTAACTTTTTATTCTCAATAATAGGAAATAATACGGATATAATCTCAATCTCGTTTTTTTTCCACTAAAATGGTGCAAAATAAGAGAAAATTAGACGAAGAGAGAGCTAAGCGAATAAAAGATGAAATTTATTTTAACTCGGGGAACATCAAAATTTCTTTTCTGTTAGCCTATACACGTGTAAAAAGTGTCGATTATAAGAATATTTTCATGGAGCCTTGAAGAATCAAGTATACACTCACTTTTCAGTAATTTTTTCTGTATTGTTTATTGCAAAAGAGATATAAGACAACATATTATTTCTAAAAAAAATATATGCAAAATAAAACTCGATTGCATTCATGATCCATAAATTTTCTTAATTATTTTTACATTTATAATTTGGGGAATGATATTCTTCAATTTTAACTCTATGATCTCTCTGTCTCTCTCTCTCTCTCTCTCTCTCTCTCTCTCTCTCTCTCTCTCTCTCTCTCTCTCTCTCTCTCTCTCTCCCTCTCTCTCTTTTACATTCCTGTGATAGCCAAAACTAAAGAACAAACTAAGTTAAATAATGTTTCTTGAAAGAAATTTTACTCGTGCAGAGTGGATAAAGGCGACTGCGTAAAAAAATTGTTTGAATATTTTTCTCCGTCGTAAATATTTCCTATCAAAGCATCAAGACAATTTTGTTTACCTCGGCTGATTACAAAGAGCTTTGACTATCAAATTTGATGGAAGTGCGAGGAGGAATTTTACAAAGATAAGCTGACGTGGGGGGAAGTGAAATGTCGTGATAATTTAGAACAAGGTTCGTTTGAATATTTAATTGCTTGGCAATTCTTAATGAGCCCCAAGTTAATTATTTTGAATTATTTCTTTGACATTTTACAAACACAGGAAAAATGTGTATTTTTATATAATAATCATAAATTTTCACTTAATAATTACGGTTATGTCTTAATATTAGCACACTTCCTTCCCTCCTATTAATCAATGCAAGAAAAGTTTCGAATAAAATATATAATCTGATCATTGTAATTGTGAAGTTAATTTTTAGATTGTGTAATGGGGTACTGACTGGTATTTGAGTTAACAATACTAGTAATAAGTACTGTGAATTCTATGAAGAACGAACCCTATTAGAGCACTCTATGACAATTTGCTGATTTTATATGAATTTTTAAAACTTTTTTTGATGACGTCATAGCATTGAATCTTAAATGGGGAAATGCATCAGTTAACATTGCTAAAATGAAAATTTATTGAGGTAGGAATTTGAAACCTTCATTATCGTGATTCCAGCACCTGAAAACCTTGCAAATTAAGGTTTGGTTACATTTCAATATGAAGTATGGGATTTGGCAATGTTAACTGATCTATTTTCCCATTTAAGATTCAATGCTATGACGTCATTTTTAAAAGGTTTCAAAAATTCATATAAAATCAGGAAATTGTCGTAGAATGCTGTAATAGGGCTTGTTCTTCATGAAATTCTCGTGCCTTTTGAAATGTGGACTAAAACTTGAAATTTATTTTTTGGTCAGTACCCCATTACAAATTAAAGTAAATCGAGTGGAGCTAACATGTATTGATATAATGTCTTCATCGGTATTTGAAATATTCTAAGGAAGAAATAAATATCTGCGACCGTCAACTGCAATATTTACGATTTGTGCTGATATTAATGGGCACGACGATTCAAGAAGCAGTTAGCCAGGTTTCTAACCACGTTTAGCTTAACCACGTTTAACTATGTGGTTTAACGCGTAAAACAGGTAAAGTTACAAAACGTGGTTAAGCTAAACGTGGTTAGAAACCTGGCTAACTGCTTCGTCTATCGCACTCATTATGGACTATACATTTCCTTATCACCATGACTCTTTATATCAAAGTATTTGTTCAGTTTTCAATGTGATCGATGGTGTCATTAAGTTCCCAAAATGTACAGTAATGAACAAAAAAAACTGGAACACGTCACATGTGAAGTGAGCACCGTCACTCACTTGGTTGATCTGGCAACACCGTCAGAATTCAGGTGAAGTTACTCATTGTCAGTCCTAAGTCTACCTGAATACTGTAATAGACAGTGTTGCCAGTCAGCACCAGCTGTGAGTATTCATTACAGCACGTGTTCCAGTTTTATTGTCCATAACTGTACAACAAAACACACGAGGCGTTGTTTACAAACAATCAGTGTCAGCAATTGAAATCTGCGGTAGTTAGCGAAAAAAAACTTCCATCTACTTCGTCACTTCCTATTGTCTCCACATCGACCATTGTATATGTGGAGGATCTGCTTTAACGAGACAGCTGCATTCTTGACAAGCCAGCGAGCAAGGAATCTCCCGAACGTCTCACACAAAATAAAGCAAACATTCCCTGGCAGCCTTCTCAAAGAAATTCACAGACATTTTGTTGGTACAGCCATATAGTCAGTAAAACTGGGTCACTTCGCACGCTGGAATGACAAAACTCAAAGAGTGCATACGGGAGTTTCATATTTCATAGCACGGAAATGCCCGAAGCCGTCCGCAGATATGCTGTGCGGGTTAACGTAACTCACAACATCTCTTTTTTAATAATAGTTTTATGGTCACCAAATATTTTTCTTCAATCGCATTGGTTTTTCTTGTCACTATTTATGGAAGAAAGTTCTAAGAAAAATGGTACAAATATCCAAGAGAAATTAATTTCGAGACCAACTTTAACAAGTATCTGCAATGCCGCTGACAATGTTTTGCCTACACATTCGTGACGTCATAGTGTATTATGACGTATTATATGGTGAAAGACCCGTATACTGGAGGATGGCTTAGGACGTTGATTTGAGGAAACTCGACATTCGACAATTTTCGTCAAATTCCGATGGAAACCAGGGAGTAATTTAATTGTATACATATATGGCGTTAAAGGCATACAGGCCTCAAATTACAAATTAGACAGTCACCAAGTAAAAGTGTTGTTAGAGTATGTAATCTTTAATCAACATTCGCATTATTTTTATTCACGTGCGGTGCAACCGTGCAAAGTTGCTCTGTAAGGAAAGTCTTTGCTGACGTCACAACTCACAACCAGCTCCGATTGCCATTGAGTTGTGACGTAGGCAACAAGGCAACGACTAAATTTCTTATATACCTTGGAGCGCAACTTCGAACGTCTGCCCCACGCGTGCAAAAAAAATAATGCGATTGTTGATTACATTCTCTATACAACACTTGGTGACTGTCTAATTTGTAATTTCATGGGCCTGTATGTATTTTAATTTAAGTTAACCCTAGCATTATCAAGAGGAGGGGAGGTCGATACGACCCATAACTATTTTAAAATGGAAAAAAGTGCCAAATATTGCCCCAAAAATTCTGAAAATAATTGTATAGGGAGGCACTCAGTAATGTATTTCTGTGAAAAAAAAAAAAACTTTTTTACCATATGATTTAAATAGCAGGTCGTTTTGACCCCTCCTTCCGCCCTCCTCCCCCCCCCCTTTGTAAAGCGTGGGATATCAGAACAGTGTTTTGGTAATGCTACGGTTAATAATGAATTACAGCATGTTGCAGAGTGTATATTATAATTATGTAACTTTATCAAAAAGAGTTTCTACAAGGAAATTGCAATAACTTGTTGCAATAACTCCTATTATCAATTAGAATTTTATAAGCGTCCTGCATGAGAAGAAGTGGAAAATACTCAATGAAAGATAAAAAAAAGACTTTGAACTAATTTTTTTATTAATATTGATTTGTACTTTTTTAAAACTATTACATTAAAAATTAATAAACACACGATAAAGTGAAGAAAATAATTATCGTCATCTGCAGGACAACAAAGATTAAAAACCACTACTTTTTAATTATCTGGATTGATGATATCCTAAGTCGTTCTTGCAACTAACTAAACACTTAAAGGGCAGCACCACGAGACTGTTGGGTTGCCTACTTACAGGATAACGATTAGCTGTTTACCTCCCCATAGTCCCCTCACTTCCCCTACTATTGTCAAACCGTGCGCTCTAAGGAATTACAAAAATTAGAAAAATTGACTTTGTTACCAGGTTTTAATTATTTAAGGACACGAAAATGTAGCTTGTGCATTCTTTATAAGTTAGAAGATGATATTGAAACGATATAAATCATATAAATGTAATAATTGCCCTCTATAATTTATAATTAATTATTTTCTACATTTTCTCCCTTACACGCTGCTGATGCAACACAACAATATGGCGTGGCAGGTTCCTGTAAAGTATGCAATTTGCTTTGCAGTGACGTTACGTGGGTAGTGATATCTCTTTATTCCATCCAAAATGTAATATAATATATATATATATATATATATATATATACACACATATAATATATATAATATTCATCACATTTAATATCTTTGTAACACTTATGTATGAATATATTTACCTTACAGGCTATGCTTATCATTTTGTTATTATTATCTACAATCCGTTCATTTTTCCGAGCTTTCGTTACTTTTTTCGTCTTCTACATATAATACAACATATAACAGCTAGCCAAAGACCGCAAAACGATGCGGATGTATTATAATATTTTTCAGCTATATAATGTCACAGGGTCTCCTCAATACCTTAATAAACAATATAATTTGTTTTTACAAAGATATACCTCTATGAGCTTGGAGCTCATGGCAGGGTATTAGGATATTGGGCTACAGAGAATAAGGGGGAGGGAAAGGATGGTGGGCACGGCCGGCTTACACAGCCTGATATTCGTCCCAGCATATCTTCGTTGAGGGGAATAAAAAACAGATAAATTTACCCCAGGGAAGAAGCAACATATTTTTTTTCTTGAAACGGTCAACCATCTAAGTACTAACCACGCTCGACGTTACTTAACTTCGGTGATATAACGAGAACTGGTCAATGCACTGCGCTCAAGAGCGTAAATATTATGAACAACATTTGACAGAATCTGTCACATGACATTGTTTACATCACGTTATATTGACTTCATGAAGTTACTAATAAAACTGCATGCGCTATATTAAAGATGCCCCCTCTTGTATGTTTTTTTTAACTGTTTATTCGAAAAAAACAACAACATGCATATGACACTTTACCAGTGGCGTGCGGTGGGTTTAGCAGGCAGTAATGCGGCGGCAAAATTATGGGACTGGACATAGCAAAAGGGGGGTCCGGATAGCCCGCCGCAGGCGAAAAAATTTTTAAAAAGGGGGCGTGGCAGGCGACTTTTTAAGCATAAAAATAACACAAAAATATATTATATTTCGACGTTTTATACAATTCTAAAATCAATCACAAATAATTTTTTAAATCAATTTGTAAGACGAGTTAAATTTTTTGTCGGTAATGTCTTTTTTTATATCGATCGTATGACAGTTATATTCATGATCGATCAGCACATAATTACAATATAATATAATTATTTTCACTAAAAACAATACGTATAATTTTTGTATTGTGATTCCGACTATGTACAGCTGCAATACGTGAAAAAAAAAATACGCATTTTATTCTCTGCAGTCAATTAAATTCTAATTGTGATCCGCGACGCGGATTGATCAGGATAGCAGTCGATAAATCAATATTTTATTTTCTAAGAAACGTAAATTTCTTTCAAATAATTTGTTGTTTTGAAAGGTATAAAGTCAATTTAAGAACATGAGTTTAATCGTTTAAAATAATTATAGTGTGGATTTCATAATTGTGAAACTATATATTTGTTTTGCTTTAAAAATAAGAGATAAAGTTTTCGAATCTTATATTTTTTTTCCCCGGCAGCATATAATTTACGATAATCCACGAGGCAAAAACATCGGCTCCTCGATCGTCGTCGCTCCCCTCCCTCAACTCCCTCCCAGGACTGAAGCTCGCCCCCACCTCCTAAATCGGTAGAAAGCTCAGCTTTTTCTTTGATGATAAAACTATACGAAAAAACGGGCGCGGGAGGGGAAATGTAGATTCACGCATGGGGAAAACAAAGCTGAGTGAGTGTACCGCTTTCATGCAAGAGGGCGTCTTTGCATTGCACCGCGAATTCATTTACGTTTTTGCGG
The DNA here is from genome assembly GCA_949825025.1 of Siphlonurus alternatus. Lineage (NCBI taxonomy): Eukaryota > Metazoa > Arthropoda > Insecta > Ephemeroptera > Siphlonuridae > Siphlonurus > Siphlonurus alternatus. The sequence goes on from OX463780.1 coordinate 7,565,664, forward strand.
TAAACGCTTCAATAAATTCAAACGAAGATTTTCACATAGACAAAGATAAATTATTTTTTTTTTATTGAAATTTGACGTGATGAAATTGAAAAAGAAAATATTTATATTCTTTAGAAAAAGCTCAAATTTTCCCTAGATGCGCCGCATCCAACGCATTAATGGACCGCACGCCACTGCACTTTACATAGTCTAATACAATAAACCCCAAGAGTTTGGAGAAATCGTAAACGTTAACATTTTAAAATCTTGTAAATGCTGACAGCCAGCCACAGTACAAATTAATCAAATTAATGTACTGAATTGACAACATACCATAATTACTTGCGACATAAATAACTTCGAAAAGTATGAAAAAATATTTCAACATTAAGTTGAAAAAGTAATAAGTAATAAATATCTTTCAAAATGACGTGATCTATGATGTAAAGCCAACGATCGAAATAAAATTATTATTATTATAAATTTTGCTGGTTTTGTGATTCTCCCAATGCTGTAATAATATAGGTATTGCCGGAGCTAGAATTTCTGCTCACAGAGCCATCTATTTTATTTTATTTATTTTATTTTATTATTTTTCCCTCATGAGTACATAAATAACAAGTCAGAGGCAGGAAATTCACAAACAGTCCAATAAGAACAAACCACTTCCCGAAGGTTGTGCAGTGAATCCCTGTAAACACAAAAATAAGAAAATAAACAATTAATAAGTAACATAATATGTAAAATAAACACTATAGAGTGTAGTATATATACAGTATATATACTACACTACACTAATCATAAATTTTCACTTAATAATTACGGTTATGTCTTAATATTAGTACACTTCCTTCCCTCCTATTAATCAATGCAAGAAAACTTTCGAATAAAATATATAATCTGATCATTGTAATTGTGAAGTTAATTTTTAGATTGTGTAATGGGGTACTGACTGGTATTTGAGTTAACAATACTAGTAATAAGTACTGTGAATTCTATGAAGAACGAACCCTATTAGAGCACTCTATGACAATTTGCTGATTTTATATGAATTTTTAAAACTTTTTTTGATGACGTCATAGCATTGAATCTTAAATGGGGAAATGCATCAGTTAACATTGCTAAAATGAAAATTTATTGAGGTAGGAATTTGAAACCTTCATTATCGTGATTTGTGATTTTGTCTATTGTTCCTTTTGTGAACTCAATTACGTCCCATGTGTTTTAGGAGTTCATCCAGATGATGGAGCGTCGGTGCTCTGACGTCACGACGGTGGGCCCCCCAATCTTGGTGGGCCGCCACCCCCGTTCTCTGCTGAGGGCCGGGGGTTGGGGCGCACTCAACGAGAGTTCCGAGGGCGGTTGGGGGCAGTGGGGTGGTGCGGCGACTGGCTCGGGGGCGGGGGGCCGAGCGGGGGCGGGCGAGGAGGAGACGTTCCACCAGACCGGGGTCACCTTGAGCCCCGTGCACGCCCTCTGTGGGGCTCTCTCGAAGAACTACCGGGACGTGGCGTGCAAGCCCATGCCTGACGCCTTCAGGTATGAAGACAACAAATTAAAGGTGCATGCCATGGTTTTAGGTTTTCTATGATGCGATGTCCAGCGGGACGGGAAAGACGCACTTGCTTCAATATCGTATGATAGGCCCGTATAATTCTGTATAATACGGTTCCCGAGATTCAGGTTACATTAAAGTGCAGGAAGTTTGGTTTTGGAAGGTGGCGTAAGGAGATGGGTTACGTCATTAGGGGATACATGTTGCATGGGGGTGACTTTTTTAATTTAAATTTTATAAACAGTCAATTTGCATACTGATAATATGCATTTTTAACAAAATTTGTGCATTCTGATTCATTGATTTCAGACATATATTTTAGTGTGATCCAAATCAACTTGACACTTTTCACGTACCTCTCTACGTTTCTTTGTTTGATCAACCAACTTTGTTATACAAATATCGGCTACTCATATTTTCGAACTGCATGCAAAGAACAAATTTCATCAACTTTTGTTTTGCATATAAAGACCTCGTTATTCATTGTAATTTGTTCAGTCCCCCCCCCCCAATTACAATGCAGAACTCTATGACGTCATAGTCATGTCAATATTTAATACGAAAGCAGAGACTATGACGTCTCTCAGTGAGGGTGATAATATAAAAAGGATTTTTTATACATAATAAAAAAAAATGTTATCTTCTATTCGCTATAATTATATAGTTCTCTCTCTCTCTCTCTCTCTCTCTCTCTCTCTCTCTCTCTCTCTCTCTCTCTCTCTCTCTCTCTCTCTCTCTCTCTCTCTCTCTCTCTCTCTCTCTCTTTTTCCTCCTGCTATTTTGCACCCTATTATATAGAGGGAAAAAGACGAGATTATATACTTTTTCCTTTTTCCTCTTCTTGAGCATAAAATGTTAGAAATATTGTCTTCATTTCATTCTCATTTTGAGTGAAGAGAGGAAATAAGATGTGTTTCAGAGGTAAAAAGATTAGGTTTAGACGTCTAACGGATGAGTTGTAGACGTAATTTTTCAACTATTAGGAATGATATACTCTCAAGTCAATGTGCTTTGTTATATAATGTTATAATACGTTCTAGATATTCATAAATACAAATAGGTCATGATGCATTTTTCCTAAATCTAAATGCACTTCTAAAATTATGCAACTGCATGAAGAGAAAACTCTGGGTCCTTGCTCAAAATGAACACCATCAATTTTTGGCACCAACATGTAACCGCATGAAAGTAATCCGTTTTTAAAAGCTTTCTCAATCAGCCAACTTGGAAATGTTCCACCATTTGTCCCCACCAACCACTCATGAGATATAATGTGGGGAATAAAAGTCTAGAAATTATTATTTATGTTTTGTTGTTTTTTCCGACTCTCTGTATAAAATATGTTATAATCACATTTTAGAATTGAAAGAGTTAAAGGCATTCATAAAATGTTGAGCAATAAACTAACATTAAGTTTCAACTGATCACTAATCCCCTGGATAAAATAATTTAATCCCCGTGATGTTCCTAAACAAACAAATAAATAAACAAACAAAGTTACGATCTCACGGATTTTGTGGCGAGTTTGTTTTTTAATTTTTTTCATCGAAAACATTCTACATGGTCGCACATGTGACTGTTTTATAACATCCTCTCTCTCTCTCTCTCTCTCTCTCTCTCTCTCTCTCTCTCTCTCTCTTCTCTCCAATGCTCATATAGGTATAACATTACAACAACAGTAAAACAGCCCGCAGCTTTAAAACGATCGAATAATAATGAATGGGAGGGGAAAGTTATGACAATATTAAGGATGTACATTTAAACAAGACGATAATATATAATGCATGCACTTTCTGTTAAAGCTCTAATATTTTAACCTTTTTCTAAAATTTTGAAGTTCACCGCAAAATCATACATGCCGGCCCTGTATGTCAAGAATAATTATAGATGTAGTGATGATGGCTCATAACATAACCGATAATTGAAGAAGTCAGGTCCTCCATTATTTTCGTTTAATTTTTTAACAATTCCTCATAAATTAATAAAAGGATTACAGCAGCTGCATGTCAATAGTGCTGCATCAGTTAAAGGGAGAAGATGTTATAGAAACAAATTATTTATAACTCGTAGGCGCCAATTATTATACATTTATATCGTTTCCAATTTCCATAATATATTATATTAGCCATAGTTTTGTGTCCACAAATATTAATTATATATCCGTCAAAAAAGCCATTTTTTTATTTGTTTCAATTCTTTAGAGATATCACACTTAACTTTTAGATACTGAATCTAAGGACAATTTTTGTACTTAAATTGACCCTGTTTAATTCAGTACAAAATTTGTACTGAAAAGAGTGAAAAGTACTGGTATTAAGGATTAATTCAGCCATTTAATGTACTGAATTCTAAAAAGTCCTTGCTGTAAGGTGAAAATAAAAGTACTGAAAACCCATTCAGTATCTAAAAAGTTTAGTGTGATACAGTTGGACTAAAGGAGGGGAGGTTAAACCAGAAAGTTATCCTGTAAGCAGACATGTATAAAGCAGGCGTGGGGCTGCCTTACTGGTGCTAACATCCTGCTGTTTTTTCCAGCCCGTGCGAGGACCTGATGGGAAACTGGTGGCTTCGCGCGGCGGTGTGGGTGGTGGTGGTAGCCGCGGTCTTCGGTAACCTGGCGGTCCTTCTGGTGCTCATTTCCTCGCGGTTCCGAATGACGGTGCCCAAGTTCCTCATGTGCAACCTGGCGCTCGCAGACCTCTGCATGGGCACCTACCTCCTCCTGATCGCAGCCATGGACGCCAGGTCCATCGGGGCCTACTTCAACCACGCCATCGACTGGCAGACAGGTAATAATGACTTTTTAATTAAGGCGGGAAATTTCTTGTTTCTATTTATAAATTAACTTAATGTTTTTCATCACTCTGATATATACCTGAAATATAATTATTTGTTTAGTTTAATTCATTGAGCTTAAAGCTAGAGGTCGCGCGTGCGTATGGGTGTAATGTGTATATAGGGATAAGGAATGGAAAAGATGGTGTCTACGACCTGTTATGCGTCCCAGCAATCACTTAGGTGAGATTGAAGAAACCGTATAATAGAAACCTCGGTCAAAACGGACTTGTATCGATGGACCAAAGTGATGTACAAAGCCTGGGGAACCACATACAAGTGTATCACTGCACTGGACAAGGGCCATATATTATATATGGCATACAAATTGTTCTGCAGTAAAAATTCAATCAGTTTTGACCTAAACTGTTGATTAGGTAGATGTTTTAAGGTATCAGGAAGATTATTGTACAGCTTTGGGTCTAATAAATATAAGCTTCGCTTTTCTTTACTTCTTTTCTTTTCTTCTTCCGATTTCTTCTTCTGCTTTTCTTCTTACTTTGATGAGTAAGGAAGAAATAGAATGTGTTTTTTAGGTAAAAAGCTAAAAAGACGTAATATTTAAGATTAAGTTTAGAGGCCCACACTAAACTTTTAGATGCTGGATTGGTCTCAGTACTTTATATGGTATATAATTTTTCTAAATTAATCTTACATCCAGCACTTTTGATCAATTAATACAGTACCAAATTTGTACTCTTGGGATAAGTACTTTATTTATCAATAAAGTACCAAATTTGTACGTGGATGAAGTAGTTTATTGTTTATTGGTCAAAAATGCTGGATGTATAAGATGAAATTATATACATAGCGCAGGTATACTGACAAAAATTACTGACACCAATTCAGCATCTAAAAGTTTAGTGTTTGTAAAGGAGGAGTTGAAATGTTATATAATTTGTCATTTAGGGATGAATTTACCCCATTATATAGGAGAGCAACCTAATTTCCATTTTGACCCTGTTTGTCAGGCGCGGGATGTCAGATCGCGGGTTTTCTCACCGTGTTCGCCAGCGAGCTGTCCATCTTCACGCTGGCGGTGATCACCTGCGAGCGCTGGTACACCATCACGTACGCCATCCACCTCAACAAGCGACTCAAGCTGAGCACCGCCGCGCGCATCATGGCTGCTGGCTGGGCCTACTCGCTGCTCATGGCCGCTCTCCCGCTCCTTGGAATCTCCGGATACGCCAAGACCAGGTACAAGCTCTCTCAGGGTCATAAGAGTGGTCCAGGGATTTTCGACTGTGCCTAGGTTTCTCTCTCAGGCTTAGGTTCAGGCTATTAGGCTCTCAGGGTCAGATTGGCCCCATGACAGTGAGCCAGAATTCTATAGACGTCTTTCTTCCCCCTCTCAACCTGTTTTCTAAGCAGGACCAAAAGTATGGACAGAGTCTATAGGTTCAGTCTCTTAAGGCGGATTCAGATGGCGACAACGGTGATGTGACGCGATTTTGTCACAAAAGCTGTGAAATCCTATGCGGTGAGCGAATTTGCCAGGTTGCGGCAGCAAAATCGTGTTAATTACGATGTTCTATTTTTTTAATCACCAAATATGGCTGCCAATAGATGCCACAGCAAGTGCGCATTATTTGCGTCGCATGATAAAAATTGCCACGGGAATCCACTTTTATAAAGCCTATAGGCTCTAGTGTAAATACGAGGTTTTTCCGTTTGGCTTTTACGCCAAGTATACAGCGCTCTGATTGGCGAAATCTGAACCCGAAAATCTCGTACTTACTAATTTGTTAATCCCCATGCACTCCTTGGTAAATATCGTCCCTTGTCCGGAATAATGAGCTATCTGCCTACCACGATCTTGTTGCAATAATGAGCTGTCTGACAATATCTGATATTTTTGCAACGAGATATATCATGCATGGTGGGCAGATATAGCTCATTATTACGGACAAGGGACGATATATACGCATTTTTACCTTAAGTCATGGGCCTAGCAGAAGCACTTTTATACTTCTATGCACCAAAGTATTCTACTCGCAATATGGTTGCAACAAACCATTGTTTATAATGTCTGTCGCACGAAGACTCTTTCATTGTTAAACATGGGACGACGTAGTGCCTAATTTTGCCACCAGAGCAGAAAACGTAATGGCATTGTTGGCGCCAGGCAACCGCTACAACTTCATAATTAACGGTCATTTTCAATAAGTTAACATGTAAATCAACAACCGTCCCATGTTTTTCCTTTCATGTATGCGACAGACATTAAACAACAATACTTTGTTTACTAACAACGAGCAGAAGACTTTGGTATGCACCAATAAAGAACACAAAGAGAGTGTATACAATGTCTGATCCAGCTATGCTTTAACATGGACACATCAGACATATTTATTCGAATGGAATGTATAGTCGTCGCCTCAGAAAATTTCCCTTTGCGACCTTGTTAATCACCATGCTACATAAGAATAACACAGGGAATGGTGATTAACAAGGCTGCAAGTGTTAAAGTTTCCAAGGTGACGAGTGTACATTGTCCCCTATGATCAGAATACTGAAGTCAGTTCCTCATTGTTTCAGCATCTGCCTACCAATGGACAACACTGATGCCTCTGACCGCGCCTACCTGGTTATCCTACTCGTATTTAATGGACTCGCCTTCGTCGTGATCTGCGCCTGTTACGCTCGAATGTACTCTTCCATCCGAGGGGGAGGGGGTGGGTGTCGTGCGGGGGTCGCTCCGGGGGCGACGGGGGCTTCTGGAGCTTCCGCAGCCACTACAGATCTCACCGTGGCCAAACGGATGGCCCTGCTAGTATTCACTGACTTCGCTTGCTGGGCTCCCATCGCATTCTTCGGTCTAACTGCAGTGGCTGGCTACCCCCTTATTGACGTCACAGATTCCAAAATCCTTCTAGTATTCTTCTATCCTCTAAACTCGTGCGCCAACCCTTATTTATACGCCATCCTTACCAAACAGTACCGTCGTGACCTTTTCATACTCCTAAGTCGATACGGATTCTGCTCGCAGAGGGCGGCAAGGTACAAAGGGGCCTCAGGATCTACCCACTTGGCTGTGGGGGCGAGAGGTGGCAGTGCCAAGGGTAACGGTGAAGGTGGTGATTTCCACGTTGGTGCAGCCACTAATTCCTCCGGGTGCGCGGGTTACGCCAGCATGGCAGTTCCGGTTTTAGACTTGGATCACCGCGGCTCACTACTGCTCAGTCAGCTGACGGCTCTTGAGCATAGTGAGGCCCACGACGCGGCCCTGGCGAGGCTCGATGATGACGTCACGAGCAACGGGCCCGCTACTAATGGAACTAAACACGCCGAATTGGAGTTGCGTCCCGTGTGTGTCATCCAGACAGAGTGAGTCGTGCAGAGAGAGTGAGCTGTGCAGACAGAGTGAGCTGTGCAGAGAGAGTGAGCTGTGCAAACAGAGTGAGAGCCATGCAAACAGAGTGAGAGCCACGCAAACAGACTGTCACAGAGACAAATAAAGTGCAGGGAAGAAAATGTTTCATGCAGATCGAAGGAGCAGATATTTCGCAAACCTCAAAAAATTTTACTACAGATATATATAGAGGATGCAAAGTTATGCCACTCTGATTTTTTTTCACATTTTTTTAGAGCCCGAAAACTATTGATAAAAAGTTTTACCGAGGTTGGGTTTGAACTCACCTTACGCTCCTTTTAGGTCCTATCCTTTTATTAAGAGAGGCGTCACTTTCTCTGAACTTAATAATTTTTTTAAAAATACTTCCCGGTCTGTAAAAAATCTGGAAAAAAATCAGAGTAGCATAACTTTGCACCATCTATCCATTTCTATAATACAAAATTTTGAGGTCGATTCTCGATTTTAACAATTTAAAATCCGGTTGTTTAAATTGTCGTGAGAAGCTGTAAAGTACCATCAATTAATTTTTTATATGTGCGCAATCTTGATTCGCTTGTATCTAGACCAGAGATCTGCAACTTGATATTACTGGACCTTCAAAAAGGGGAAAAAAAAAAAAAAAAGAAAAAAAAAAAAAAAAAAAGACTTGTGACCAAACTGAAAAGACGGTATTTAAATTTTATTGTGAGATTAAGTGCAATATTGCTCTGAATATATTATAATTAGGTGTGTATGTGTTATACTTATAATAAACACATTTTGACGTGATCCATGTTGTTATACGGACAATTGTTTGAGAAAAATAAGATATAAGCAGGTAAATAACAACTGTTTAAACATGAAAAAATTTAAATCTCTGCATCATAAGTGTGCAAAATCTTTGAAATAATTGTAAGTAAATTCAACAAAACTAACTAATTTGCTCAAATTGGTATACATTTTTTTTTTTTATATTTCTGTGTCGTGGTTGATACCAAAGGTGGGGGTAGGTATAATCAAAAGGTTATGCTATGTATGCTGGACAATCATGGATGACCCCTACCCCCCTTCCTTATAAGAAACTGAAGATCGGCTCAGAGACAAAGTGTGATAAACATGCAGTCAAGCAAAGTCAGTATTATTAATTTCTTCGCTTCGAAGAATTGAAATTAATATAATTTTAAAAACTGTAAATCTGTGTTCTAGTGGTAACCAGATTTAAATGACATTGATCAGTATTATCAAATGGACAACCTGCATGAAATTTTTTATGGCAGATATGAATAGAGGGTACCAAGTAGTGTTGTAAAAAACGAAAGGAACTTGTGATGAGTGAACTTTCACAAGTTCACTTCGCGAACATTACAAAGTTCGCGAACATGTAAAAAACCGGGAACGTTTGAATTCTGTACAAAAGTACACTTAATTAATTCAATATTCTGCAGCAAACCAAACAGCAAGATGTTCACATTTAATGCCAATTAACTTCATGAAAGCAAGTTAAAGATATAAATTGAATAAATTTACCCTCGCAAAAAAGTAATTATTATTTTTTGTCCTGTCATAGCCTTTGGGAGTTAAAATATACATTTAGTATCGTGTCCTTTCATTTTTGGCACCCAAAATAGTAGTAATAGTTACAAATAAGGTGTTTTAATTCAAATTTCTATTTAATTTTAACTTTTTATTTAAGAACACAGATGTAACCAATCAGAACGCTGAAATTTACGCGGGATTTTTGAATTAGGTTTCACAAGTTCGCGAACGAACATTGCATGAGTGAACTTTACATGTTCGCGAGCGAACTTCTTGAATGTTCGCAGTGAACTTTCACATTTTTACAACACTAGTACCAAGTTATGCTACACTGAATTTCTTCAGATCTTTTAAGTACTGGAACTATTTTTGAATAATTATTGAAAGTTCTGGAAGTTAAGTTGGCAATCCTTAATAGAAAGGATAGGGACTAGACGCCTATTGACGTCTCCCAGGGGGCGTGGCCGCACTTTCAATAATTATTTAAAAATAGTTCTGGGGGTCTCAAAAAGATGCGAAAAAATTCAGAGTAGCATAATTTGGTACCCTCTATTCATTTCTGCCATAAAATTTTTTCATGTAGGTTGACCATTCTTCGCTTCAAAGAACTTAAATTAATTAATTTAAAAAAACTGCAAATTCGGGCTCTATAACAAGATTCAAGTGACGTTAGTATTATCTAATTCTTCTCGACGTGTATTCTGTGATTGTGTCCGAGCTTTGAGCTGAAAGTGAGAGAGAAATGACTGTTTCAAATGTTAATTATTTTAATGTCCGCATGATGTCGCCTCGATGTTTTCCTGTGTTAATCTTTGTTACATGTAAATAAAACGTACTTAATAATTAACAGGAATTTTATTGAAATATCTGACGAGATAGTGTGTCGTCCAAAATGGCTGAGTGCTTGCAAAACTGTCGTCCGACCCTCCGCTCAAATTGTTTGTCCTCATCCTGGTACTTATCCCTATCCCAGGATATGTATAAGGGGTAAGCTATTGTGAGAGTAAGCGGAATTGCGGCAACCGCAAGCGGCTTGGCGCTCTACGTCACTGGTGTCGAGCAGGTAGCTGAGGATACAAAGACTACATGAAATGAACACGAATATATATATATATATATATATATATATATATATATATATATATATATATATATATATATATTAGTTTCTGTATAAACACAGAACTACGATATCACGTTTAAACAATTTTACAAAAAAAATCTCATTTTCTGTTACATAATTATTACTTTCTAAATTCACCCAGTGATATGTTATTTTACAATATATGATATTATTACTTATTTTAATTATGTTTCTCACAAAATGGGTGCACACATTATTTTATATATATACATCAAGGTATATACATACATCAAGGTATATATACATATACATATATATATACATATATATATATATTATTATATGTATATATATATATATATATATATATATATACATCAGGCCAAAATAATTGCATTGAATATAATTATGATGTAAATATATATAACTGTAGGTTTGTAACATATTGAAATCTGCGTGTGAAATCGTCAATTTCCCATAAGATCCAATGTATAAGGAAAATTTATACACATAATCAAAACAACAATGATCTCGGGTCACTTTTTTTTGTTTACTTTTTGCTAAAAATGGGGTTTTGCAAGTCGTCTATTCTCATCTTGATTTTCAAAATTGCAAAATGTTGGACATTAATTTCAAGTCTAAAGAAAAATTCTATGCTACATTAAACCTGCGTCTTTTATTATTGCCTTAAAGGAACTAGCCGGGAGTCATTCATAGCGTTCTTAATACATGTGCACTTTATTTATTCCGCCTTATACCATTGGATTTATTCAGTAAACCATCATGAAAAAATTAAAAAAAAAAAAATGTTTTCAATATTGCAATAATAGCGCCACACACTATAACGGGTATGACGTCACAGTTATTTCTACGAATATATGCGTAAATGCATATGTTATGTATTAGTCATTTTTTTTTAGCTAACTCTCTTTTTAATGGTTTAGTTAAAAAAGTTATTTAGAATTAAAATACCTTTTTCATAAAAATGCCTAATCTTGTTTTCGTTATACAAGTAAAAATGTGTGATGCAAAATTCTAGTTGAAACATTATTCCTTTCGAAAGTGTCTCACTGCTTTTTTTTTTTTTTTTTTTTTCCAATGTTATATAAAACGTTAAAAAAATTTACGAAGCCGTTTCCTTAGGCTGGCATTTTGATAAAAAGATAATATTTAATGTATAAATAAAATATATTAAGAAATAATATCAAACTTGCCGGTCAAATTATAAACATAATTTTGACTAATATACCTACTGCTAACATTCGAATTTGCTACTTGAGGTACAAAGTAATATACGTTGTTGTAATACATTTACACATTTTTGTAACAATTAAAATGTTGATTCAAAACACATTTTTAAATTTTTTCAGCTTACTCTATTTGACGAACATAAAAAATTAATTGGTAAGTTGATTTAGCAGTTTAGTCATGTTTTAAAAACTAAATAAAATAATATAACATAATTATTTTTTATATGTATATTTGTGAATGTTTTTAACTTAATATTAAGATCAAATTATCGGTACATGAATTGATTTAATATGTTAAAAGTACTGAAAATATTGCATAAGTTGTTTCACACATGTAATGTAACGTGTATTGTGCTTTTCCATATATATAGCAATGTCGAGTATATATGGCTTGGCAGGGCTAATAGTATGACTTGCAATAAAACAGCACTCTTATTTTTTAGATACTGAATAGATTTCATTGCTCTGTCAGTACAAAATTGGTTCATTTTTTTCTTACTTCCAGTACATTTTATTAAGAAAGTGCTAACTGAAATTACAAAGTAAGTAGTGATTAAAAAGATTAAGAACAAAAATCAAAATCTGAAGTTTTTATCTCTAATTTTTTTGTACATGGATTAAATATTTTCCTAATGCGAAGTACTGGAGAAAAAAGAAATCAAAACAATTTTGTACAGAAAGGACGTAATAAAAATCACTCAAAATCACTCAGTATATATAATATATATATAATATATATTATATATACTGAGTGATTTTTATTACGTGTCCTTTCTGTACAAAATTGTTTTGATTTCTTTTATATATATCAAAAATTTTAGTTTCTATTGTGTAATAGCAATCGTGGCGAGAGGATTTTGCCTCCCGCGCGTTGCGGAGTGCAGTTCATTCCCCAACATGGCTGAAATATGAAAATGAAATCAAAGCAAGTTTGATTTTCTTTTTTTGTTCGACATCGTTCAATGGAGAAGCACCTAAATATAAGTGTAAATGTGTGACATATATTTGTAATGAGAAATTCAAATATATTGAAATGCAATAACTTATTTAGAAGCCACGAAATACGGTGTATGGAAAACATATTGCAACTCAACATACTTTTCCAAAGTATCAAAGGTAAGACTCTAAATTACTTTTTATGTCCCTACTATTGAACAAAAAATATGAAACGAAATTTATGCAATTTTATTATTCACTGTATTAAAGACTTCATTGAATCAAATTTTAAATTGACTAATACTTGACTAACGATATAAATATAATTTTGAATGAGAATCAAACAAAATAGGCATTCTTGAAACTTATAACTGAAATTGTAAAAGTATTAAACATTAAAAGCTACTGAGGCACAGTAGATTTTACAATAAAAAGTTTCGTATTATTCGTTACAATCAAATTTTGAATCTAAAATTATTGCATCTATTTTTTTTTTATCTTTTTTTAAGAGAAATTAAACACCATAACAAAAGTGTTGTGTAATGTAGGCTTCATTATGTACTGACATGATTCGAAACCACGTAAATTGCAAAACATATATTTATATTGTATGAATATATGTGAGTCTGCTAGTTGTAAAAACAGGTTTTGACTAAATTTTCAAAAATGGGTTTCTTATTGATACGTATTCGTTTTAACACTTTTTATTTGGTACCAAAAAATTGTGTTTCAAAAATCTTTTTTTCCTATGTTAATTAGGAATTGAATTGAAAAGTTGGTTGCAAAAACCCCCTTCTCCACAGCGGGAACGTTTAAAAATCAACTTTTCAAATTTCCAAAAATTCTACCTCCCCCAATTATATATATAATTTATGTGATAAATTATTGCCTCTAGGATTTTGCTTATAAAATAAATGTTTTGGATACATATTATAGTGAAGCTCACTTGAAATAATTAAAGATGATCCGAGTGATGATCAAATTTATTATAGGAGAAAGTATATAGCTTCAGACTGGACCTTTTATCATTCGTTCGCTTTCTGAGCTCAAATTTAATTCATTCAAATGAAAGCAGAACTTGAATATCAAAATAAAAATATTTCATGCTACAAATTTACAATGAATGTATTTATTGGTGGTAAAATTTATCAACAAAATGTGGTCTCAAGATGTCTTTTTTATAAGTGACTTTCAATATATATTGTAAAAGAGCCATGTTGAATATGAATTTGCTCACTGCCGTATTTTTCATTGCCAAGATGGCTATATATAATCGCTAGCATAAAATTTTCAAGCAAGTGCGCCTTTAAGCCCTGATCGGCATGGCGTCATGAAGAACATATGTATGATATATGGTATTTGCTTTTGTTTTAACTAAATTAGGTAATGCCGTAATGGATATTTGGGATGGTATTTTCAGGTCCCATGTCTTAAAAAAAAATGTACTAAAAGTAAATATATATTTATATATAAAGCATTTACAAAAATGTACTGGGAGATCAATATATGTTTTTCAGAAAAATATATTTAAAATATGTGTATATATTTAAGCACAAGTATCCTGAATTGTACACATGTAATGTTGATACTTCATTTGTGTAATCTATGTTGTACTTGATGTACATATATATCCAGTGATTAAATAAATGAGACAAGCTTCAACGTAAAAATGCCGCAGCGCCGCATTCTGACATCGCTCCATAAGGTTTGTTAGGAGAAAAATCTTATTTATTTTTTCATTCAAATTCTATGCTGCACAAAATCTCGAATATTTTTTATGTCGTGTAAAGTGATCTTTCCCGTGGCTCATATGAATTATTAATCTTGCCCTTCATAAGAACCGTCGGAAAAAATTAAAAACCAGGTACCGTTGGGTTAAAGGATATAGGAAGCTTGATAGAACATGTCGTCGCGCGCAGTTCGCGCGCTAGATTTTCATTGGCTGAGAGAATTGTGTCGTCAATATTGAAGCTTCTCAATGATAATACAAGAAACAAAGATAAAGTTATTACAGAAAGACATACCTATAGAGTCAGCTGCATCTTATACAGCGGACATTAGACATACCTCTACTCACCCACGTATAAATTTTGACTACACTTTGGGCTTATCAGCTCAAATAAGACCAAAATTTTGCTAGCCCAATTAGACTCCGACAGCCACCTAATTGGCCGATTTTGGGCAAATCTGAATGGGCTAGCAAAAAAAGTAACATTGAGCTGTAATAGCCCAATATAACCCTAACTGGACCAATACGCCACTTAATCCATAGCTCTATGTAGCTCATTATGGATCAGTTTGAACCAACTATGCCATATGCTTAAACAAGCTGGAAATTGACCACATTTGCCCAAACTTGACCTTTTCTACCCTGGTTGTCCCCAGTACGCTTATATAGCCCAAAATGGACCAAAATAGCTTAAAATGGACCTCTTTTGCCCAAAGATGTGCCGATCCACCCTGAATATACTGCAATGGTTTAGGTAGCCCAAAGTGGACCAAAACTGCTTAAAATGGACCTCTTTGGCCCAAAGATGTGCCAATCCACCCTGAATATACTGCATTGGTTTAGGTAGCCCAAAGTGGACCAAACCAGCTTAAAATGGACCTCTTTTGCCCAAAGATGTGCCGATCCACCCTGAATATACTGCATTGGTTTAGGTAGCCCAAAGTGGACCAAAACAGCTTAAAATGGACCTCTATTGCCTAAGATGTGCCGATCCACCCTGAATGTACTGCATTGGCAAAGGTAGCCCAAAGTGGACCAAAACAGCTTAAAATGGGGACCTCTCTTTGGCCCAAAGATATATGTGCTTATTCGTCAACTTGAATGTACTGCATTAATACTAACAGTAGCTAAAATTAATAGACTAAAATAGCTCAAAATGGCCTTTTTTCCTCTGAATGTATTACATTCTTTACCTTAATTATCGCTTCATAAAACAAACGAAAATAGATGAATAAGATAGAAATATTTTGCCTAAACATATATATATATATATGTGCCTTTTATATATGACCATGAATCCTTGCACTCTATTAATTAATGAAGCTCAAACTTGATAAAAGTGCTATAAAATAATATAATTTATCCATGGTTAAGAGATAGGGAAAATCAGTATTGCCATCATGCTGATGCATGCATACGAGACACTATAATAATTAATACAAAGGAGCATACAAATCTGGAGATCCATGCCAGGTATGTAATTATAGACCTATCTCAGTCTTAACAATTATATCAAAAATATTTGAGAAAATCTTAGACTTACGACTACAAGCTTATCTTAACACAACTCAATTTATTAGTAGTTCTCAATTTGGATTTTGCCCAAACTCTAATACAGAGACTGCTGTTTATGACGTAGTTAATAAATTACAAACTTCGTTAGACGAACATAAAGATAATATTGGGGGTCTTCTATTTATTGATTTAAAAAAAGCTTTTGACACTGTTCATCACGCAACATTACTAAAGAAGCTTGAAAATATGGGAGTAAGAAATAAATTTCTAAAACTATTTCAATCATATCTTACAAATAGGAATCAAGTAATAGTTAATAATAGTAATAAAAGCCAAGAACTTAAAATTATTATACCTATGGCATATCCCACAAGGGGGAATTGTATCACCGAGACTTTTCAATATCTATATTAATAGTATAACCAATCTAAAATTACGAGGAAAGCTATAATGGAAATTTGCTGATGATATTTGTCTACAATACAGTTCTAAAAGTGAAGAAAATATAATAAGTAGAGCGCGGAAAAAAGTCTTTTGGACTTTTTGTGTATATAGGGCCTATTTTAATGTCATTTAGGATGTCCACCGATCTCCGGAAATGGATTAAAATGAGCCTATAAAAAAAAGCGACTTTTTAGACTATTTTGTGATTTTACGACTATTTCGGCAAAAGGTGACTTTTTGAGACTTTTTGACACATTCTAGTATATTTTTTAGTTATTTTCTTCTCGAAAATATAGTTAAAAAAATAGAATAAAATAAAAAGCTTTTGAACACAGTTATGCGTGTCAAAAATAATTTTTTTAGAGACTTTTTTGCAAAAAAAGTAGACTTTATAGGCGACTATTTGTTAAAAAAAAGAGACTTTTTTCCGCGCTCTAGTTATCAGAAATAGCACTATTAAAATGCATTTTTGTTGCTCTTTTTTTTAAGAAAAAGGGACTTTTTTGGAGACTTTTTTCGAAAAAAGTGACTTTTTTAGAGACTTTTTTTGCAAAAAAAGTAGACTTTATAGGCGACTATTTGTTAAAAAAAAAGAGACTTTTTTCCGCGCTCTAATAATAAGTGATATACAACATGACCTAAATTTACTAAATAATTGGTTTAAAACTAATTTCTTAACGCTAAATGCAAATAAAACTAAATTTATGATAATAAAAAGAGGACAAAACATAATATGTAATACCTTACCTTCAGTAGATAATATTTTAATAGAACAAGTAGATGAATACAAATATCTAGGATTTATCATTGACTCGCAATTAAAATGGGAAAATCATATTAGTTTTGTAAAAAAAAAAAATTCTCCCAGTTATTGGAATCTTATGGCGTACTCGACATTATATCCCTAGCTCCCAGTGTTAAAAAACAAATTTATTATTCTTTAGTCCATTCACATTTAAATTATATGGTAGGAATTTGGGGAAATGCCTGCCAAGTTTTATTGAAACCCTTGCAAATCCTACAAAATAAAGCTCTAAAAATACTGTATAATTATGAATGGAGGAAAAATACTATTGAACTATATACTGAAACAAACATGCTGAATATTACAGGTTTAAATTCAAAAAATCTTTATCTATTTGTGTATAAAATTATGAACAATCTCATCAAAAATAATTTCTCATTAGTACTAAATAGTGATGTACATAGCCACAATACTAGGCGTTCAAATAATTTTCATATTGATTTTGCAAGAACTAATCTAGGTAAATTCTCCATTCTATGTAAAGCTACCCATTTATATTATAATGCTCTGCCTGATAACATAAAAAATATAACTTCAATAAAAATGTTCTCAGATAGAGTAAAAAAATACTATTATTGCTCAACAATTTGTTCTAAGTAGAAATATGCAAACATGTAGATATTCTTCATTATTATATTATGCCTAATAATTATAAAACCTTTTATTATAATATACAATCTGTATACTAAATAACTATTAATTATTGATTTGATAATATTTTAATTTTCAATCAATATAATACTATTTCTAAAACATGTGTAATTTATGTATCAATTTTGTGTTAGTTTTGACTATTTGTTTAATATATTATAATCCAAACTTATAGTGTTTATATGAATAAGCTACATCAACTTTTTTTCTTAACTAAATTGTTATTGTATAATCATATATGTAGTGAAATATTTCTGTCATTTTATGTTTTTTTTTTCCAGATGAAACAAAATTTTCATTCCTCTTCTCGAGCTTTAATTAGCTCATTGAGGTATAAATGTCTTTTTGTATAAATGAAATGTATCATGTTTATTTAAAATGAAATAAAAAAAAAAAAAAAAAAAAAAAAATACTTGGGTGTGACTGTGAGGATCGAGACTGGCCAAAAAATCACATATATGGTAATCATGGTATGCATATTAAATGAGGTGTCTATTTATTCTGTTCTTTTATCATATACGTACAAATAACGTACTGTATGCATATTATTTGCACACGGTAAATACAGGATGCATACAGTACGTATGTATATATATTGTATATAGAAAACAAAGAATTTTTTTCAGCCCTTTGTGTTTTTGAAATTTTCCTTCTAAATATACCATGTTCAAGTAGTTCATGCACTTTGGCAGCACTTTCCAGCATTCTCTCCTCGACACGCGCTCAAAATCAGAGATAATACAGAGATAGAACTCTCCCATGTTAACGACTTGTGACGAAAACGCTAACGCCATCTCTTAGTGCGTTGGGAAGACGTCAAGACGAGCAGGTCAGAACAGAAGACGTATTCCACCGCAGCCATGCGCAATTCGATTCTTTTCGTAACACCAGCCACCCGCGTGAAATTCAAACATTTTTTGGGTAACTCGCGTTACTTCCAACGTTAATTAATTCCTTTACTTTTTTTGCGTATCTTCCAGAGATAGCAGATCGAGTGCATGCATTTTTGATGTACGATAATGATAAAAAGGATGCCATTAATAAAAAAAATAATAATAAGATGATAATTAAATACATGAATACTCAAAATTAAGTCGATAAGTTATTTCATATAACAAAAGACTCGGCTACTTAGAGACCTCCGTGTCTTATGGCTAGAAATTTTGATGGCCTGAGCGTGGGCCCGTGGTCCAAGTGTGGCGGCGCTGCTGCATCGCATGGACACGGTTTTAGGTCACGTACGGCCTGGCTTTCAGCTGCACGCGTAGCTGGTAGCCATCATGCAGCGAGAGCCGGGCCATGCCGAACCGCGCCCATGCGATGCAGCAGCGCCGCCACACTTGGACCACGCTCAGGCCATCAAAATTTCTAGCCATAAGACACGAAGGGCTCTAAGGGTCTCTAATATAATAATTATTATACAAATACTTTAAATTTATACTCGCTCATCTGCATGATAATTGACCGAGTAAAATTTATATTGTACAAATAAATGTTGATTGTGAACTTATTAAATTATAGAGACAGGACTGACATCACTGACAGGAGTTTTTTTCAATTAAATTAAAAAAAGTACCATAATATATCGCTTAATTACTATTTATATATAAAATATAATTTCATAGAGATCGCTTTAATTTTTATTGATGTTGATTAAGAGATCGAACGCCCATGTTAAATATTTTTCCTATCATTTAACGTATTTATTTATCAATTAAATTAAAAAAAGTACCATAATATATCGCTTAATTACTATTTATATATAAAATATAATTTCATAGAGTTCGCTTTAATTTTTATTGATGTTGATTAAGAGATCGAACGCCCATGTTAAATATTTTTCCTATCATTTAACGTATTTATTTTATTTATTTATTTATTTATTTATTTCACCCAAAGTACAAATACAAAATATATTACAAAAATTAGGGTGCGGATTGCAACAAAGCACCGATGGCACTATTTCACTAAAAAGTGGTTACAATCCTTTATATAACTACTGAAAATAAACAATCATTAGCTGTAAGCTTGTGTCAAAATAAATGTGTAATCACAAACTATTTTTACAAATATAGTGTTTCTTTAAAACACTAGGAAACTGTGTTTCAGAACATTTCTTGATAGGACCCGGAAGCCGATTCCACTCATCCACAGATCTTATTACAAAGCCATTTTTGTAACGATCAATTCGAGCCTTTGGTGGAATGAGCCGAACTGCCCCGTCTTGCCCTCTAATGGGACGTCCATTGACTACAGAATTAGCGAAGTTTAAATCAATTTAAACCAAAGAAAAAGTCTAGATGAAGTGAAAATGAGAACTTATTATTTGGGCGTCCAGATGGCGACCGGCACACCCCCAAATGCTTCTAACTTCAGAATTTTGGCCATAAGCGTTCTATATCTCTACACTATAAAATCCCTGCTATAATATATTGCAAAAAAAAAAATAAATAAATAAATAAATAAAAAAAAACGATCATAATATAGAATACGCGATCTCTCGTAAATCACGATCTTTTTACAGCACGCCTTAATTAATTGTACACATTTTTTCCATTTTCATCTCCAACACTTCAATAAATTGTTTAATTTATTTCTTAATTAGAATATAGCTTTTTTTAACATATATATTGACAGGCGCGGATCCAGAAAAAAATTTCGGAGGGGGCTGCCTCCATAAGGCCAAAGTTAAAAAAAATTTTAGAGTGGGGGAAATGCCTATATTGTCCATGTTAAATCCAAAATATCGGGGGGAGGGGAGGGGGGCTGCAGCCCTCCCAGCTACCCCCCTGGATCCGCGCCTGAACATTAAAACCCCGTAAGAAAAATTAAGCCTTCACTTTGCACACCCTTTAAGGGTTGAAAAAATTATTGGTTCGAAATTTAACCGACCTTATTTCCATTTAATTCCTTTTTTGTTTTAGTCAGAATCCAAAATTTCTAGTTTCTACAAGGAATTTTATTTTTTTTATTAAAAATAAAAAAGACACCGGGCGTATATACATCTTTATTAGGCCCCTCTTTATACATATATATAAGTTCGACTAAATTCTGTACAGTTTCCATATGCCCATTTACTGGACCAATTTTTTTGACCCTCTGTTAGGGTATATACTTGATGTATATATATATAGTAAGTGGAGGTTGAATCGGTTAAACTACCTGCTGCATGCATGGCCAATCAGAGCACGATACATATATATTATAATTACTGCGCATGGGCCTAGCTGAGTCGAAACAATAATATTTGAATATATTTGTCTGTTCATTCAATCAGGGTTGATTTCAAGCTGATCTGGAATCAGCCTGATGCTTTTTTATCGTAGGGTGAGCTCAAACTTCATATTTCGTCTCTTGGGACCGGCCACTCACTTATACATATTTTGTATAATAGAATTCGTGCATTAAATTTTATACTCGGTCGATCAGTTAATTATGTAATATATATGTAATGTATTGCTTATATGTAATGTAATGCTTATGTAATATATTATATCCTTAATATTATTATTTTTTATTGCATAACTCCATAATTGCATATAATATAAATATATCTATTTTATTGTTTCCTGTATTTCCGCCATCATTCTTTTTTTCCCTCTGCTCGTAAAGCTCATAGAGCTTTATTTCAACTAAAATAAATATTTTCGGAAAAAACGGCTTCATAAAAAAAAACAATTCATATTATATGAAAATCTATAGTAAGAAAAAAAAAAGTAAAAAAGGGGGCGTGACACCCAAAAAAATCGCACCTCCGGCGGGAGTTCTGGCCCTTCAGGCCTCTATTTTGGGGGCATGTACCGTTTTGGACATCGAGATATCTGGTGGTCACCCTCTATATATATACCTCAGTGTCACCTCAGCGAATGCTAGCTGCATGGGACGCGTAACAGGCCGTGGCCATGGCACCATCCGTTCCCTACCCATTACCCCGCCGCGAGCTATAAGCTCTTAGGGGTGTATCCTTTTGTAAAAAAAAAAAAGGATTACGTACGTACTTCATTATATATTAATTATTATATCGACTTTGTTTTGATTGTTATATAATCAATTTCAGACATTTTTTCATCACCTTAGTTCTTATTATTTTTGTTAATGATGGCATACTTTTAATCATTATCGTAAGTTTTGTATTATTAATTAACTTTCAAAAATTAATTCTCTACAGTCTAGACATTGCATGATTGCATATACACTCGCTGCTGTCTCTGGAAGAAACGAAGAAACGCGATTTATCAAAAATATGTTTAAAACTCACGCGCGGTTCACGTGGGAAAGAAAATCGCGCATGCGCAGAAGCTTCTGTCGCGGTGGAGCGGTGGTTTGGCTATTGTTCTGTCCTGACTTTAACTACCAAGTAAAGTGAATCGCGTGGGAACCAATAGGAACTTCGTAAGGGTAAGAACGACTCCTCCCTATCCACTGCTACGTGCCTGCTCAAAATCATCACGACGTCATCGATCTATCCTAAAAAATCATCATCCGCATCATCATGAAGTAAGTCCGACACGTGAATCTTTAAATTTCATTTACTTAATTTATAATGCAATCCTTTATATTAATTAAATTTGAAAGATGTTGCAAGTTTCTTCTATATTCTAACCATAACTTTTTGCTTCTAGGATCGGTTTGTGTGCATACAGCGGGTTCAAAATCCACCCTGGCCATGGCAAGACCATGGTCAAAGCTGACGGCAAGGTATGACATTTCACCAAAATTACTGATATTTTAAGACTTGCTAACATTTATTATGTATTTAGGTTTTCACTTTCCTCAACTCCAAGTGTGAGGCCTCACATTTGATGAAGAGAAATCCCCGAAAAGTGACATGGACAGTGCTGTACAGGTGAGCACTATTGAGCACCATGTGGCCATTTTAGTTTCATGGCCTATCTGCTAATTTGTATGCACACTAGTAATACATTTGCTATTTTTATGTGTTTTTACATACTTAAACTGTACTGTATAATGCTCTTTAGAATTGCCGTAACGCTGTGTTTAAATAAAGTCCATTTTGATTTTTCCATGCCGTACGTTCCATAGCAATTTTTATGTATTTTACTAACTTTAAATGGTTATAAGAGCTTTCAAATTTTAATGCTGAATGTTTGAGAACTGCTGTATGATGTATGATACAACAATGTTTATTTTTCCTGTATGTAGGTTGCATATTGCATGCATAATGGAAAATAATAATATTTCTATGTCAAACTGTATGCATACACCATACACATTATATGATTACAGTGATGCATACAGTATTACAGATCATAGTTTACTTGTAGATTACTGGCGCGACGATCGTCTTTTGCATTTTAACAAGGTCA
Organism: Siphlonurus alternatus; assembly: GCA_949825025.1. NCBI lineage: Eukaryota > Metazoa > Arthropoda > Insecta > Ephemeroptera > Siphlonuridae > Siphlonurus > Siphlonurus alternatus. The sequence goes on from OX463780.1 coordinate 7,588,647, forward strand.
GACATAGACTGGGGGATCAGGCGCTGTCTAGTCTACCGGTAATCTAAAATCTGTTATACTGTATGCATACTAGTCCGAAAGTTTTTATCCCCTTTCAAAATCAGAAGGTCATAGTAATATGTAACGATGTTAATTTGACCTCGTAATAGACTCGCGTTTTAAGAAAAACACATCACCTCTCACTTCCTGTTCTCCCCGTGAGCCTCGGAGAGCTGATTCAAATCCCCCCCGTCCTGACTGCTCCCTGATTGGCTCATTTTATTCTCATGTTTAAAGAATGGTCAACTTTCTGGAGTATTGATAAAACGGAAACTAAACTTTACTGAAAAGGAGGGAATAACTCAAACTTTAACATATTTATCATTTTATAAATATGTTAAACTTATTATTGCATAAAAAAGTCATAATCTTCTGCCTTTTACGAGTTCCTGCAGTTTCCAAAAGCATGGCGAGCAAAGTGTGGCTTACTAGGACATCAGGCTCCAGGGGCTGATCCAACTTGCGACTTAGGGGAGGTCGGTGCCCTATCCTGCAATGTTAAATTTAAGTTTTGGGGTGGGAGGGGGGAGACGGGTGGTTACACCTTCAATGTAATTTGAGATCTTTGGGAGCTCCCCCAAAATATGTTAACCATTATTAACCTTTAATTTCCTGTTGAACCCTGCTGAGCCTGAGTATATTTACACACTGTTTGAGGAGCCTTTGGTGCCCTGCAAGACTAAGAGTTAGAGAAATAAAGGTAACTTCCTTCCCCCCCCTCCTTTCCTCGGTTAGATGCCAGGTAATGTTTTCATCACAGTTTTACATTCTTCAGGTTAAATTATCATAAAATTGCTTGATTTATGGCCCTCAAAACCTATTGTAAGCCCAAACCTCCAGGTAGCTGGATTGCAGGAGCGTGCCACAACTCCCAGCCCCCATCTCTCTTCCTCTCCCCCTCCCCCTCCTTAATGGCCCCTGGAACCGCACATGTCGAGTGTACCAGAGCATCTGTAAAAACTAAGGTCACGAAAATGGTCTCTATTTTCAATAAAATACTGCTGTAGTTGTAGTCGCCTAAAAACTCACTGATTTTTCACAAAATGGTCTCTGAAATAATTGGTCCAAAAATGGGATTTTAATGATTATTCTCTGATATCAGAGGTCTATGATTGTGTGCAACTGCAATAGGTTTCGAGGGCCGTAAATCAATCAATTTTATGCTAATTTAACCCGAAAAACTGTCATCAAAGCAATACCGGTAGCTCGGTAGGAAAAACATATTCTATTCACATTTAACCAAGGAAGGGGAGGGGGGTGGACCTGTCTAACTCCTAAGAGTTCACTCTTGCAGGGACTACTCAAACAGTGAGCAAATATACTCAGGCTCAGGATGCAACAGGAAATTATAAGGTTTAGGCATGAAAATTACATTAAAAGCAACGAAAATACCTAAACATTCACAAAATAGTATACATATAAAAAAAAGAGAGAAAATTATACAGTATTAGTAAAATATCGAAACAGTCTCAAGTACAGTAGTCTCTTTTTTTTATTAGGTCTATTGGTTCAGTTTATATGAGATATGTGGACACCTGCAATAATAACATCAATAAAAATACAGTAGTTGAAAGCCTATTTTTGTGACCTCTAATTATAACTTTCTGTATGACTTTGTATGCCCCAATTTGCTCAGCGGGCTTTTTGAATGTTAACTGCTTAGACTCGTAGAAGGCGGGGGATAGTGACTTTTTTTTTCTTTTTTTTTTTTGGGGGGGGGGGGGGGAGGGGGCATGTTTAACATTTCTCTACTTGAAGTGATCTTCTATGCTCATTGGCCAACATTAGATGATGGGGAACACATCAAACAGCATTAATTCTTGAAATGCATAGTAAATAACTTAATGTAGCAAATTAAAATGTTGGTATTGAAATAACTATGTTAAATTATTATAATATATGAGGTTGACAGTTATTTAATAAATCATATTGTCACCTAATATCAAGGATTGCCAAGCTCACATTTTATTTTTTCTATGTCACATTTTAACATTGAAATGTCAAGGGGGAGGGGGGGGGGGAGAAATAAAGAAAATGAAAGTCCTCGTGGACATTAAAAAATTAAATAGCTAATGGCAAGTTTGGAAGCAGACCACCCTAAAGTTGTTTCTCTGAGCGTGTTTTTTTTACTTTTTATTACCAAAGTCATGCACATGATTCATTACATCAGTAAGCTGTTTTCTTAAAAAAAAAACTGATTTTCTGTGGTTTCTCATCATCACTCCCAAGTGAATATCGGGGCAGTAGCTAACACAAAGCTACAGCTGCCTCCTTAAGGGCATTGGGTGTAGCACCGGTAGTTGGCAACACTGACGTATCTTCACCATGTTAATTTTTGATCATTGCTCCTCGGAGTAATTTTTATGCTAGAGCTAAGCTGATTGCTGTAGTATCAAGATAATTATTATCCCAAGTGCACAATTTGGCTAAATAAAGCCTGATTTAAAGAAAAGTATTTTTTTTTTTATATTTTATAAAAATGCATGTAAATTTAAAACATTACTAAAAAATACTTTTCTTTAAATCAGGCTTTATTTAGCCAAATTGTGCACTTGGGCTACTAATTATCTTGATACTACAGCAATCAGCTTAGCTCTAGCATAAAAATTACTCCTAGGAGCAATGATCAAAAATTAACATGGTGAAGATACGTCAGTGTTGCCAACTACCGGTGCTACACCCAATGCCCTTAACCTCATCATCCAGCCACCTTACTTCTCTCATCCTAAGGATTGTTGGGCACCCTAGCACTCTAGCGTGTATGAGCTCCATCCTTTCCTGTCCGCCCTCCGTTCCTGTCTACAGGTTCTTCTCCTGGGTAGACAGGATAGACATACAGGAAATTTACTTGAAAAATAAAATTTAAAAGAAAATGTAGAAAAGATGAATAATAATATAGAATATAAGAAGTCATAAACTAAAATTGTGGAATAAACTTTTAAAAATTTTATCAGGACTTTTACATTTTTAAAACGCTAACTAAAACTAGTACTGAACCAAATGTGGGGTATGAGATACATGCCAACTTTATAATCTTGCACTTGTAAGGTTCTTGTATCTTTCTTCTAATCTTGCACATCTAATCTTGTGGAGGATCCTTTAGAGAGCCACTTTTGTGATTAATGTACTGGTAATGACAATTGTAATCACGTTTGTTATTTGTATTTATTTTTTACACATAATGAACCGTGAGGTACATAGTGTTTACATTGCTAATACCTGTAATAAGAACATTTAGAATTAAACATAGATATACATATAAATATCATCATCAAATTACATTTTTTACTAAAATTAATAAGCACAAACATAAATTATTGTTCTAATTTTACAGTATTATCTGTGAAGATATAAAAACAAAAATACATAATTTTTAAATATATTTGACATGTTCATGCCTCTCGCTTTACATTATTGCAATTTTAAAATATTAGTAGTCTAGAATAAGAAATGTATTTACATTTTTTGCTACTGTTCGTTGTTATGCTATATTATTCTATATTATTTAGCTAAATTATTTTTTGGTGATTCCTGTATAGTCTCGCCTAGCTAATCCACTGAACGAAAGCCTTTGGTTTGATTTGAGATCCTAGATCCTTTTTCTGGAATACTGTACATAGCATGCATGCTGTCACATGCTATTTCAAAATGGCAATATCTTATGCAATTTCCGTAGTTCTACATCTAGTCACTAGATATTAATTGCACTGTGACTTATAGTGTATGAGCCTCAAATTTTTTATTGCAAAATTTGGATAGAGGGTGCAAAGTTATGGCACACTGATTTCTCTCAGATTTTTTAGAGGCCGGGAAGTATTGCTAAAAAGTTTTGCCAAGGTCGGGTTTGAACCCACTCCCCTTTTAGGTCCTATTCTTAATTTTTATTAAAAGAGGCGTCCCGAGGCATCACTTTCTCTGTACTTTCAATAATTTTTTAAAAATAGTTCATGCACTTTAAAGAAACTGAAAAAAATCAGGGTATCATAACTTTGCACTCTCTATCCATTTCTGCAATAAAAATTTTTGAGATTGATACACCACTAAGGAAAAGGTAACACGCCTAATGTTAAAAAAATCTCTCACTTGAAAATTATAAAAAAAAAAAAAATAATAAAATCATCCCTTATCATTAGCTAAAAAATCAGGTATACAAATTCGAGCTAGTTTTTGGGTTATGAATGTTAAATGTTAACTATTATTTTAACATAGAAGTTTTCCATGTTACCTAATATTTTAGCTACAAATAGGGGATGTAGAGGAGAATAATTCCATTTTTTTTTTTCAAAAAAAAAAAAAAAAAAAAAGTGGCGATCGCGAGCCGATCGACGCTCCCTCGGCAGTTTCCGCGGTCGCTCGCGGTAGCTTGTGTGTTTTTTCACCGCGGCGAGTTTTAAGTCAACCAACCGTCGCTGATACGTCACAACTTCACTTTTTCACTAATTGTCCTACAGCAGCACAATAAGTATCTGCCATTAAAAAATTAGTGCAGATGGATGGGATAAGTAATATAAGATTCCCTAAAGGGAAAAAAAAGCAATCCCTTCAGTTCACCTTTAAGGAAGGAGGAAATAATAGGATACGTGTTTCATTTGGGATTCCCCCTAATTTGACAATCAACGTTGTGTTTCAGACGCAAGCACAAGAAGGGACAGGAGGAGGAGCTCACCAAGAAGAAGACTCGTCGCACGCAGAAGTTCCAGCGAGCCATCGTCGGGGCGTCCTTATCAGACATCCTCGCCAAGCGTAACATGAAGCCCGAGGTCAGGAAGGCTCAGCGCGAGCAGGCAATCAGGTGAGATAACGTCTTATTTTACCCTTTCAGGTGTGGCCAGGTATTTAACCTTGCGTGTAAGAGTTATCTTGTGATTAAGCTGGGGCTTACCAGGCTCCCAGAGCCCTTTCCTGGGCTCTTCTGGGCTCCTACTACCGTACAAGCACTGCAGGGCAGCAGAGTATAGACAGCCGTAAGCTGCCTTCCTCCTACCAACTCCATCATTTAGTAATCAGTCGCACCCTTCCTAAGTCACAAAATATCTGCCGTGTTCGGGAATGGGGTACTGACCAATAAATAAAAGTTTCAAACAACATTTCAAAAGGCACGAGAGTTTCATGAAGAACGAGCCCTATTACAGCATTCTACGACAATTTCCTGATTTTATATGAATTTTTAAATCCTTTCAAAAATGATGTCGCAACATTGCATCTTATATGGGAAAATAGATCAGTTAACTAACATTGCCAAATCCCATACTTAATATTGAAATGTAACCAAAAACTTTATTTGCAAGATTTTTAGATGCTAGAATCACGATATTAAAGGTTTCAAATTCCTACCTCAATAACTTTTCATTTTAGCAATGTTAACTGATGTATTTTCCCATTTAAGAAGCAATGTTGTGACGTCATCAAAAAATGCTTTGAAAATTTCTATAAAATCAGCAAATTGTTGTAGAATGCTCTAATACGGCTCGTTCTTCATAGAATTCACAGTACTTTTTACTGATATTGCTAACTAAAAAACCGGTCAGTACGTCAGTACCTCATTGGACGGGGGACTTCTCGAAAAAGAGCCAGGGGCACTAACCACTGGGCCATAGAGCAGGATATTATTTAAACATCCTTGGTAATTTGTTTATTTTTACTTAAGTTGTGTACTTAAGGATTAATGTCAGTGGGCTTAATAGATAGTGAATCACTCTGAAAATTTCAGCAAACCTTCCTGACACCATGAAAATAATTTTCCATGAAAAAAAAAAAATAGACCAAATTCAGTTAAATTTTCAAGATAGTCAGCATTGAAACTAGCATTGTTTTAAATGGAAAGTCCTGTGACTTTAAATTAAATCGGTATCTTTTTCACACGAAAAAAATTCTATAGAACAGCCCTACAGTTATTTACAGTTCTTTATTTTATGGACCAACATATTTTCAGTTCATTATCGGAAAATATTGTGCAATTGCCACATTTATCATTAAATTACAGTATTTAGTAGATGAGGCATATGATGCTATCAGAGACCTTACAGTGACCTCCGTGACATATGGCCTGGAATTTGAACAATCTGAGCTGAGCTTCGCTGCTTCTGAGAGTGGCGGCAACACTAAATCGCAGCAGCACGGCCCGGTTCTCGCTGGCTGCGCGGGCAATTTCAGCCAGCAAGAACCGGGCCGTGCGGAGCGTTTAGCAATGCCGCCACTCTCAGAAACAGTGAAACTCTGATCAAATCCCTGGCCATAAGACATGGAGGTCTCTGTAATGCTATCAGAATGCAGACCAGCAATCCACCTATATAAATGTCCCTGGTAATTTCACAATGTGGAGTAGAAATATAAAGTACTCGTGTTTTGTTTCAGGGCGGCGAAGGAGCAGAAGAAGGCTACGAAGGCGACCAAGAAGGCGACGGCTCCCCCCAAGGCCAAGGCTGCGGGCAAGAGCAAGGCCGCCAAGGTCCAACAGAAGGCCGCTCCCAGAGTGGGAGGCAAGCGCTGATTGTTGTAACCTGAAAATAAAATATCTCCCGGCTGTCCCCTATAACTAAAATTCTTATTTCACCATCCCTTCTCTTTAGGAACGATATTCTCTACTGAAGATGTCCTCAAGTATCTTGCATTATTTGAGACTCTCAGCTTCAATAACAGCTTTTTGCACTTTTTGATGAAAGCTGAAAAACTAATAAGTAAAAACTTGTTATTACTTAAAGTCAAGGGAATCAGGAAATAAAGTTTTTCCTTGTATCAAGTTTTTCCTATACCACACAATGCCAATTATTTTTGATGGGACCGCAATCTCCTTTACTACCCAAATACAAGTTTTACCTAACAACAAGTTGCAGAGTTTTTTACAGGTTTTATTATCACAACACCTGAAAGGTAGACTTTATCAAATAGTGCAAAGAACAGGTTTTAAAGATTGCCGTCTCATTTATTGCTATGAAGCTTGGTTAAATACACTAATAAGAAATATTATATAATACTGTGTAATTATGCACTATATTACTTGAAAATATATAGTTTCGGCCACAATATGCATGGACTGATTCATGATTTCTACAAAAATCTTTGTTTCGGAATATAAGTACCCTAAGCACCACGAGGTTTGGATGCAAATGTGAGCCTTGTGCTACATGTAGAATTTAAGGCTCGCATTTGCATCAAAACTTTTTGGTGCTTCTGTTCTGAGGCGACGGACTATAATATTTGAATCTTCACCATTCACCACACAGAGGTTCAGCTATGAATTTTTAGATACATGCAGGCTAAAATGAATAAAAGATCTTCCTAATTTCTAAGTTTCATTTCTCCATGTCAAAGTAATAGTCAACTTTAAAAATTCATAACTCAAAAACTAGATCGTATTTGTTTACCTGGTATTTTAGCTACTGATAGAGGGTGTAGATCCGAGGAGAACATTTTAATTTTTTTTTCAGAATTTTTGTGAAAGGGACTTTTTTTTTAACATTGGTGGCGTTATCTTACCCTAGCTTATATTAAATTCTTGATGGACTTAAATTTTTTTTATTGCATATTTGGAAAGAGAATGTAAAGTTACGTATTGTCAATTTTCGTCAGAGTTGGAAGGAACTCTCCTGCTCTTTTTCGTTCAAAATTTTCCTCATACTTATTTTACCACAAAAGTATATTATATGGGCAAGGCCGGACGACGTTGCATGACAAATGACGTCACAGTACCTCAACCCTCTATTTTGAGCATGTTATGATATGGTTAAACATAAAGGTATTATACTTTAGGTTAATGACTAACAATGGGGTTAAAATATAAAAAAATGAGTTCAAAGCAACTTTGAAATGAGTTTGTTTATTTTGAGATTTGAAAATTTCACCGCGCAATTTTATAAAAATTAACTTTTTTTATTTTTGTTTTCCAAAGTTGATTTATGTGCCATCTATGATATAAAATTTACACTAATAATTTTCATTTCAACATAGCTCTGCCATCTATTGAGAAAATTTTGCCTAAAATTTAGTTTTTATTATTGTGTTGGTGCCAAAACAAGGAACATGGAGGGAAGTCCCAAATTTCGAGGATATTTGTGAATTATGCCCTTGCTTCACAAGCAGTAAGTGTTTGCACGTATTTTGAGTTCTGGACGGAATGGAACGGATTGAAGGGTGGGCCCCTGGGACCCCTGCAGGCGTCCCAGACAATGCAAGCTGGGCCCCCCGCAAGCCACGGCCTTGCAGCCTCCAGTCAGATCAGACACCTAGCTGCAATCAACCTCCTTCTGATACCTGCAGGGTCCAGATCCGATATATTGCATGTTCTTAATGATGATTTCAGAAGTCTAGACCGAGGATTAACAATATTGTACCGCGGGCCTGCGCACTTCAATGTTTATGCTAATTATCCGCAACCCTCGCATTTTTTACACGTACTTCTTTCTATTTAATTATTATAATGATAAATTAATAATGAATTAAGCGTTTAGAATTACTATATAAAATAATTATGTTGAATATTAATAATATGTTATCTTTCCTGCCAAAGTAATCTAGCTGGTTTATGTGCATACTAGCATTTATTTTGTTGATCTCTATCCCCTTTTCAAAGCGTTAATTCATTGAAATTTTATTATGTACTGTATAGATAAATAAAGATCATTGAAAATTGATTCACAGGTAGAGGAATTTCAGAGGTCTGCAAACACAATGCAGTCTTCATTATGTATGAAATAAGTGTGGAAGGTGTGGCGCAGTGCACTTGACCGGGTCTCGTTAGATCACCGAAGTCAAGCAATGCCGAGCGTGGATAGTAGTTGGATGGGTATCCATTTTCAACAAAAACCATGTTTCCCACCCAGGAGTAAATCGTTGCGCTTTTCCACTATGTGGTTCCCCTGGCTTTGAACCATTGCACTTCCGATTCATTGACAAAAAAGCTGTACCGTCCATCCTGACTGAGGTTTCCACGTTTCCCTCAGTCGCAGGTAAATGCCGGGATGGATTTGCAAGGCCGCCGTGGCCACCTCCGCCTCCGTGCCGGAAGAGCCCGCGAAACGCTCAAGTTAGGGTTTCGGAAGGTTCGGGGTTTCAAAGTAGTATGTAATTAGAAATAATAAAAATTAAACTATAATTAGCAAGTAGATGTACCCAATAGGGTTTAAAATAAAAAATATATGCATATGTACTGCATTTTCAATTTCCTGTTATCTGTACTCTGCAATACAGTATTTGACTTTTTGTATTTACAGTATAAAGTATCATACACACGAGTTACGATAATTAAATCCTATCATATATATCATTTTAATTTCTGTCTGCAGTGTTGAATTTATTTAATATTGGATGCCCTATAGCGCTGAATCCTTGCAGAGGAGAGATACATCCAGGAGCAAATCTGACCTTTTGCACGAACGACCTGCGTAAGTGAACGGTGTGCGGATATATTACGTGACCCTGTTGGGGTTCATTCTTGGTCCCTCAGGGTGCTCAAGGGACCATAAGGTGGCCTTGCAATGGTGGCCAGTGCTGTTACATAGCCGATTAGAGAATTGAGCGTGGCGCAGTACATTGACCGGTTCTCGTTATATCACTGAAGTCAAGCTACGTCGAGCGTGGGAGTACATGGATGGATGACCGTTTGAAGTAAAAATTATATACGAACTTGCTTCCTCCATGGGGTAAATTCAAATCGCTTTCCACCGAATAGTACAGTGATCGATTCATATGCGTGTGTGGTTCCCCAGGCTTTGGACATCACTTTGGTTCATTAAAAAGTAGAGGTGTCCCGTACGTGTCCGCGCGTCCTGACTGAGGTTTTCTTCCCGGCGAATGCTGGGACGTGCAAGTAACAGACCGTGGCCACCATCCGTTTCCTACCTTATCATTATACTCCTATATTCCCTACCCCGCCTCGAGCTCAAAGCTCATAGGAGTAAAAAAAAAAAAAAAAATGCCTAAAAAATTGCCATGAATTGCATTTCTGTGATTTGGTGTACAGTAGTAGTAAAATTTTTCTGCTTCGTGTGCTGTAAATCAAAATTTTTGTCAAAATAATAAATATATATACTGTACGTACAGTACTATACAGTAGTTTCTACGTTAAATACCGCGGGTGCGGGTAAAACCCGTAAAAAGCTAGCTTTTTACTGGTTTTAGTAGCTACCCGTTTGTCTATACATACTGTAAATTGAATTCAACGTATTTATTAATTTAATTTATTGATGTATTGAATTCGGATCTGTGAACCACCAAGCAGTCATTGCCCGTAAATTTATTTAATTCGCCATCTGCTTGGAGCCATTGACATTAATTCTTTGTGATCCAATCTTGGCGACGAGTCATATATACATACATTGTGTCATAGTGAGATGATTACGTATGGCAGCAACCAGCAGTGTGGACGGACACTGCGCGATGAAGTAGGCGAGGACGATTTAAAAATATAAAAGAATAAAATCAGTGCGTCTTGGCGTTAAAATGAAATATATAACGGGTCTTTCACCATACGTTACAAAAATATGACGTCACGTGAATGTAGGCAAAAAGCACCTATTTAACATGGTAGTATCGTACCAAAAACGATTTATTTTCTGCGATATGACAATCGTGGTACTTTTGACAATTATTTTATTTGATAGATTGAGATGTCAAGTAAATGGAAAAAAAAAATAATATTTGCCAATGATATCTGTGAAAAATACAATAAATCATTAAATAAAATGTAAATTGACTCCAAATTTCACGTCAATAATGACCATTTTACGACACTTATGCACTGATATTACCCTAAGATTCTTAAAAAAAATTCAGTCAATTGCGGGGACCATTGCTTTCCCCGCGGACTTTTGAATACGAGGGGGAACGGCACAACAAAAAATAATAATAAAGAAACTAGGTAAAATAAAAGAAATGTATCAAGTTATGTATATTTATTTCTTACGTATATATTATTGTAAAAAAAAATAAAAAATATGTTAAATTAGGAGGAATAAATCAAGTGATTCCAGTTCCCTCTCAGTACCTACTGCTGAATGTAAACAACAACAAAGCCAAGCAAACGCTGTATCACAGACAATAGGCCTGTTCGTAAACCCTGCTCGGTGTACACTTTCTACACCCAATCGACCTTATATCCCATGTACATAAGGTCGATTGGGTGCAGAAAGTGTACACCGAGCAGGGTTTACGAACAGGCCTATTAACTGTGGCTGTATGCATTGAAATGTTTTACGATGGTTAACTGGAAATATTTTAAATGGTAAGCGGACCAAATACCCCCGGACGAAATACCCCCGGACCAAATATCCCCGCCCGGACCGGACGAAATACTCCCGGACGAAATATCCCCGGACGAAATACTCCCGGACGAAATACCCCCGGACGAAATACCCCCTTGTAAGTGGAGAGGGGCGGGTGACCAACACGGGAGGGGAAGTTGACTTTATTTATAAAGTCTGTTTTTCTGTCGTTTGTCTGACGTCACACGCGTCGTATTAAAGAAGGAAGTTAGCAACGTTAACACACTAAATTTTTAGATGCTGAATTGGTTTCAGTACTTTATGTCAGTACAAAATTGCTCCAGTCAGTACAAAATTTCTCCAGTTTCGTCTTACATTCAGCACTTTTAACCTATAAAACACTTATTCCAAGTACAAATTTGGTACTGAAAAAAGAGAGTAAAAAAAAGTACAAAAAATTGACTCTCTTTTTTCAGTACCAAATTTGTACTTGGATTAAGTGTTTTATAGATCAAAAGTGCTGGATGTAAGACGAAACTGGAGCAATTTTGTACTGACATAATGTACTGAAAACAATTCAGCATCTAAAAATTTAGTGTGTAGGCCAATGCATTATGCATTAATTTATCATATCATTCATATCAAATTAAAATTAATGTGTAATATATTTTGATACGATACATTTTATGCATGTTAATTATAAGTGTTTATTGCATTTTTTTTTTAGATTTTTTTTAACCAAAAATTTTCAAAATCGTCCCTATATAATTTTTCACTTTAAAAAAAATTTTAAGTAAGTTTTTTTAGTGTAATTTTTTAATTCTGATTCGATTGGTATATAGGTCTAAAAATTAAAACTGCAATATTTTTTATTGTTTTTGGTCCCCCGGTGCTATAGGTGCCGTGAACACTTAACGTAGCATGTGTACCCCTCCTGAAGAAACTTAATTTACTTGTTGTTCTATTTATTTCCTTATTTATTCCTTCCTTTTCTATTTATATATGTTGGCACCAAAGCCCGAATTCAATGCGCACATCTAGGTGTGCCCCTAGCGACTTGAGCAAAGCCCGAAATTAACAAATATTTTAGGCTTTGCTCATATAAATTTGAACATTTCTAGAAGTGCTCAAATCGAAAAAAAGAAACCCCGACGAGAAGTTTTATTTCGGGCTTAAATTTACTCATTTAAATTTGACCATTTCTAGAAGTGCTCAAATCGGAAAAAGCAAACCCCGACGAGAAGTTTTATTTCGGGCTTAAATTTACTCATTTAAATTTGATCATTTCTAGAAGTGCTCAACTCGAAAAATACAAACCCTGACGAGAAGTTTTATTTCGGGCTTTTTGCTCACTGTTTTGATCATTTCTAGAAGTGCTCAAAGCAAAGTGAAAAATAATATTTGGAAATTGTGCCGTATTATAGTAATAATTTGTAATAAATAATTAAAATAATAAAATATTGTGAATTTAATAATATTTTAATTACATACATCGCTTTTTTAATTAAGTAACAAAAATACAAATTTAGCATTAGCATGTATATTATTTTTTTATTAAAATATTTCTTTCTGTTTTATTCAAGTCATACTGAAAAATACGATTTTGTTACACTTTTTTATATTAATATTTTATGTTAGTTAATTTAAATATTTTTTTTTACAGCTGATATATTATAAAATCTTTTTAACTTAATTTACAGAACTTGCTAAGAAGCACTGAGCTCCTCAAGATAGTACCAAACCTATTAATTTAAAATAAATAAATATTATACCTGATTATTACCTGATCTTATTATTACCTGATCTTATTATTACCTGAACTTGACTTATTTTTGCAGGGATTACTATCATGGCATTATAAATTTCATCTAAACTTTTTCTTTGCACAACATGTTTTAGATTGACAACCTTTCTTATAGCTGCGTTGCAAAACACAAAACCTTGCTTTGAATTTGCTTATGCTGCTGCTGATCTGAGACACTCTTTTCTTTGTCATGTGTGGTACGTCATCTGAACTTAGAAATTGTTCATCTGCTACCTGGAATTCATTGCTAGAGTATATAAATTGTAATCATACCTTTAATTATAAAAAAATGATAATAATAAAAAAATTGAAAGTGTCTCTCAGTGTGAAAAAATCGTATTTTTTCAATATGACTTGAATAATACAGAAAGAAATGTTTTAATAAAAAAAAATACTATACACGCTATTAATGTTAAATTTGTATGTTTATCAATAAATTAAAAAAGTGATATAATTGAAATATTATTAAATTTACATTATTTTATTATTTATTGCTATAATACAGCGCAATTTCCAGCTATTATTTTTCATTTGCACTTCTAGAAATGATCAAAACAGTGAGCAAAGCCCGAAATAAAAATTCTCGTCGGGGTGGCTTTTTTCGAGTTGGGCACTTTTAGAAATGAGCAAATTTAAAGGAGCAAACCCCGAAATAAAACTTCTCGTCGGGGATTGCTTTTTTCGATTTGAGCACTTCTAGAAATGTTCAAATTTAATAAGGTATGTGCGCTAGGGGCACATACCTAGGTTTAAAAACCTAAAATCGTTTAAAAACCTTCAAAATCTTGCTGCAAAACGCTGAGACAATTTATAATTGCCGCACAATCATAGTAAGCATAGCATATATATATATATATATATATATATATATATATATATATATATATATATATATATATATATACAAAAATGGTTTGTTTGCGGCACAATTTTGAGTATGTTTTGGTATAGTAAAATTAAATACGCAATTTGGGATCTTGATACGGCATTAACTATAAATAATATACTTTGAATATTATATATGATATATATTTGTTGTGAAAATTTTATAAATAAAGTCAACATCCCCTCCCGTGTTGGTCGCCCGCCCCTCTCCACTTACAAGGGGGTATTTCGTCCGGGGGTATTTCGTCCGGGAGTATTTCGTCCGGGGATATTTCGCCCGGGAGTATTTCGTCCGGGGGTATTTCGTCCGGTCCGGGCGGGGATATTTGGTCCGGGGGTATTTCGTCCGTGATTCATTTTAAATCCATGAAAGAAAAGGCAAAATTTGCTAATGTATTAAAAACAACAAATTCTGTTTATATATTTTCAGTGGCTATCTTGTTATGGTAAAAACTATGTTTATTACATCTAGCTGCATGGCATTAAACTTTAAACCATAGCTTCAATCTGAAAGTATTAATCAGTATTTTTTACCAGCGTTTTATGAATTCGTGTATCACAATATTATAATTTAAATTGTATATGAATATAATCGTAAAGAATAATTTTGATAATTAAAATTTTGATATTAAATGTTCAATGATTAAATTGATCAATTATAAGTTTATTATATACACTTTGCACACTTTATCTTGTTCATATTTATCATAAAAAAATTATGCATGGTTTTGTTTTTAATAAAATAATAATTTAAATTAATTAGGGTATTATTTAGTGCTGAAGTAAGTAAAAATCTTAGGTAAGAAATACAGCAAAAACTTTGAGCTAATTTATAAAGCTGAAAACTATCAAGAGTCAAATTATCATATCAAATTTTGATCGTTTAAATGATATCATATGATTGCTAACTCAATATTTTTTTCATTAGTATCACGAACGGTTAATCTACGAAAAAATTAAAAACCTTTTCATCAATTCATATCAGCTGTTCATTTAATTAATGATTTTAGGTTTCGCATCTCTTAACGAATGAATTACGTAATCTCCCTCCTTACAACAATATTTGCAATCCATCCAATAAACGATGCATGAACAAGTTCTGACATGTACGTATAAAATTCCTAGAAGGAAACAAAATCGATATTACAATGAAACGTGTAGCGACACGTCAAGCTTTTTGAAAAGCATTCTCGGTTCAAAGTACCCCCATCCTCTGATTGGTGGGGGGCTGTCACCATCGCTGCTGATTGGTCCTCATAAACCCACCGTGGGGGTCCGTTGATGACTCGACGCCTCATTTATACTCTCTGACTTAAGTACGTATACCTTTTAACTTAAGTATACATACAGTAACTTAAGGGTAAGATAACACGAACAATCGATTGTTGGTAGTCCCATTTGATTAACATGTAAACCTTAGCAACCTCATAATGATTCTGAATTTTTTTTTTAGAGACAGTTCTTGGCATTAAAAAAATATGGAGAAAATTTCAAAACAATCGGACGATTCAATTTTTTTAAATTAATTTTTTAGTTTCGGTCTCCATGGGAAAGCCCTATACTGAAAATTTAAAAAATTCATTTAAAAAAATTGGATCGTCCGATTGTTTTGAAATTTTCTCCATATTTTTTTAATGCCAAGAACTGTCTATAAAAAAAAATTCAGAATCATTATGAGGTTGCTAAGGTTTACATGTTAATCAAATGGGACTACAACAATCGATTGTTCGTGTTACCTTACCCTTAAGTTAAGTTCCCGATTACGATATAGATATCGTGAATTATATTTAAGTACACACTATTTTTCCTGACTGAAGTTATTTCAATGTTTTGTTTTCTGTTAATTTTATAAAAATAATTGTAGATTATTATATATCCCTATAGTTGAAAAATTACGTCTTCAAATTATCCTTTCCACGTCTAAACCTAATATTTTCACCTCTAAAACACATCATATTTCCTCCTCGCTCAAAGTGAGGATGAAATGAAGACAATTAATATTTCTAACATTTTATGCTCAAGAATTAAGAGGAAAAATACTTAATCTCGTCTTTTCCCCTATTTTTTTTTCCTCTAAAATGGTGCGAAATAAGAGGACAAAAGACGAGAAGAGAGTTTAATATCGAAGAAAATAAGAAATTTATTTACATGCATGAGTTTAATTATTATAATTTAAGTAGGATGTTAATTAGAGGTGATCATAACAAATATGAAAATAATGTAAATAATTTAATGAAAAGTCGTGCGTACGTAGAATAGACGTCGACTATACTAAAAGTACTGATTTAAGTGAAGCTTATTTAAGTATGCAGTATGGAAAGGGCGGACCGTGGGGTGGGTCAGGGACGGTGGAAGGGGTACGCACGGGAAATGCCTGAGTGACGAGCTCCCGTCTAGTCGCACGCTCCCTCCGTCTAGTCGCGCGCCAGCCACCGAGGTGTCATGAGGCGGCCGCCGCGGTTCAGAATCACTCGCAAGAAGTTGTCGAGCAAAAGGACGTGCAGGATGGAGAGTTTGAGGGCCCCCACCAGACTCAGGGAAGCTACGAGGATGGCCAATACCTCGTTGTTTGCACTTAGGAGGGCCGCCATGCAGATGCTACTTAACTTTCTGTGGTGAGTCCTGGGGGACCGATTTTCGGAATTTTCGAAAATGTGAATTTTGCTTTTCTGATTTCGTGTAAAACGTGAATTATATTTGGGAACGACTCTTACACTTTGAGAATTGCTGTACCGTGACTTTTGTTTAAGACCGAATCGTCATGGTATTTTGTTTTTAATAGAAACGATTATTTTGAGAATTACTGTGTTCCGTGGAAACGTGAAATCGGGATTCATTTTGAGATTTTTACTGTGTCGTTCGTGATTTTTGTTTGGCATCGATTTTAAATTACTTTTCCGTGGAAACTTCATTTATGCATGTATTTAAGTAACGATTTTTAGTACCGTGTAAAAGTGAATCATGTGTTTTTTAGATCGATATTGAGAATTATTGACATGTGGAAACGTGAATTATGTTTTAAGGATTGATTTTTGGAGTTACGTATACTGCAGTGGAAACGAAATATGTTCGTGTGTAAAATTTAGCGAAGAACGTTCGAGGCTCCAGTCCCTTTGATTTTAACGTTTATGTATAAAGTATATAAACTTATAACCTCATAATAATTAAAATTACTTAGTGAATATTCATGGTAATGAAATACTAATATCAGCGACGTACTGCTTGTTATTTTAACATAATAATATATGACACGGGTTATCAGAAATCTTCATTATTATAAATTATTCCTTTTGGTAAATCGTGCCCACTGTTTTTTCTAATATTGTATATTTTTTTTCCTTGTAACTAAAATTTCGTCTGCGAATCAGATGGAAAACAAAATTAATTTAATATACTAATAATTTAATATTCCTTCATTAACAGGAATTTAATGTCGCGTTAATTTTATTATTTTATTTAAATCACACGTACCCCTTAAAACTTTTTCAGTTGTTATATAGCGTGGAAGGTCTATCACATGTGTGCTAAATATTTCACATTAAACCAAAAACCTTACCGTGAGAAATTAGCATGATATATATATTAATTAATATTTGATGAACTTAAAAAAGTACGAATTGGATTGAAAAAATGACAACAATGACGTTAAGAACGTACATGTCTGCAATATTGAAGCACTTGGACCTCCACTGAAATTCTGGCTGATGCAACATCACCTAGCCTCTCAATTCGCTCCTTTCTAGCCCTCCCCTCTCGATCGTTTCCCCTTCAGATTAACATTTTTTTTTATTATTTTTTTTTTATTTTCTCTGACTAAGGAGTTCTTTTGGAGTAATTTGGGTTACCTTTTTGTGCCATATCGTCCGGAATAATGAGCTATCTGCCTATCGTGATCTCATTGCAATAATGAGCAATCTGTTATTTAAGGTAAGCTTTATTTAATACCAATTTAAAGCTCATAATTGCGCTCACCTGAAATTACAGACATGCAAGGAACTCGTGGTAAGCTGCAGATAGCTCATTATTGAAACAAAATCGTGCTTATATAGCAGATACAGTCAAATTAATTAATTTGATCCGGAAGTAGCCGGAAGTGTGAAGTTTGCAGCTTTTCTGTTTGTTATTCAGTTTTGAAACTTTACAGAGTTATTTGAAGTGAATCGCGGGAAAAAAACCCTCGGAAAAAAAACCCTTGTATTAAAAAACCCTTGAAAAAAAACCCTAGGAAAAAAAACCCTCGGGGATAAAAAACCCACGGAAAAAAAACCCTTCGCTGAAGGAGCAGCCCCAAGGAGCATTCGTGGCGTAGTAGCGCGGTAGCGAGGTTTCACGGTGTGGGGAGCTCATCAAAATGTAGAAGTCTACGCGGCGATGTTGTGGAAGTTAACTATTATTTGTATAGTAATTCCAACTGTGTTTTTAGTTAAAAATTATTTTAAAAACATATTTTTTCTAACTTCGAATATTATATATTGGATATAAAATAATTAAAATAAAAAAGTAATAAAACAAAAAAAGTCGTCGTCCTACTCGTATTATTATTATATAACATATAGACATAAAATGAACATTTGAAAATTATAATATCTTATAGGTTAAGTGATTCAATAATTATTATTAACATGACTAATGAGCCTAATCAGATACATGATATCTTATGTAATATATATTATTGGAACATTA
This sequence comes from Siphlonurus alternatus, assembly GCA_949825025.1. Classification (NCBI taxonomy): domain Eukaryota; kingdom Metazoa; phylum Arthropoda; class Insecta; order Ephemeroptera; family Siphlonuridae; genus Siphlonurus; species Siphlonurus alternatus. The sequence goes on from OX463780.1 coordinate 7,607,256, forward strand.
TAATGATAATCTGTCAAAATAGGAAAAAAAATACAAACGTGAAACCTCGCTACCGCGCTACTACGCCACGAATGCTCCTTGGGGCTGCTCCTTCAGCGAAGGGTTTTTTTTCCGTGGGTTTTTTATCCCCAAGGGTTTTTTTTCCTAGGGTTTTTTTTCAAGGGTTTTTTAATACAAGGGTTTTTTTTCCGAGGGTTTTTTTTCCGCTTACCATTTGAAGTATACTGACCGCTATATGTGTGAAAATGTAACGCTGAAATACGAATATGAAGACCAGAAACATTAACACTTCCGGCTACTTCCGTAAGGATTTTAATAAAAATGTGACTGTATTGATGTGGATGCGCCGGACTAAAATTAAACATCAGTGCATGACGTACGGAGCCACGCCCCCTTTGCCAGACATGTTCCAACACGTTCGTCGCGCGATCGTTGACTCACCAGGTGAACTCGCGGCCTTGCACCTTGGTACCTTGTGGCTTCGTGGTTCAGGTTTATATACATAAATGAATTTAGTTGCATTTTGGTTGAGGTGACATTATCTCGATATTGAAAATTTTAAACAAAATAATATATAAAAAAAAAAAAACGCAAAAATAATTTTTATACCATCATAAATTATTATAAGAATTTCAAGATTATATTTCATTCCAATTAAAGATAATTATGTGAATGGACAACATACATGAAAAAATTGTATTGCAGAAATGAATAGATGGTACGAAATTATGCTACTCTGAATTTTTTCAGATTTTTTTGAAACCCGGAACTATTGTTAAATAATTATTGAAAGTCCTGTGATTTCAGTTGGCACCCCTGCAGCCTTAATAAAAAGGATAGAGACTGGATGCCTATTGACGCCTCCAGGGGGCGTGGCCGCACTTTCAATAATTATTTAAAAATAGTTCTGGGTTTCAAAAAAATGTAAAAGAATTCAGAGTGGCATAATTTGGTACCCTCTATTCATTTCTGCAGTAAATTTTTTTCATGTATGTTGTCCATTGAAGACTTCGTTCATTGCAGCTCAAGCGGCCCAACTTCGCTCGGTCGCACCGCTTGCGGATAAAAATAATACGAATGTTGATTATAAACTCGAGCAACACTTTTGGTGTCTGTCTAATTTGTAATTCGAGATCTGTATCCCTATAATAAGCACCTTGTCCTTGGTATATTAAATTTCCCTAATTCTTTGATTGCAGCAGTTTCGTGTTGAATTTCATGGTTTGGTTCATTTAAAATTAATGGGAAGTATTCATTTTGACGTCACCGACCCTTGGTCCTCCCATTTACTACCAAGAAACGATTGGGCGCACGTAAGATCCTATACGGAGCAATTTTTTGATAGCAAATTGTTAGGCCTGTTCGTAAACCCTGTTCGGTGTACTGTACACTTTTTACACCCGATTGACCTTATGTTCACGTGCATAAGTTCGATTGGGTGTAGAAAGTGTACACCGAACAGGGTTTACGAACAGGCCTATTTTTACTCCCTAAATAAGTTATGTTTGCAAGTTTAAAATTACGTATTGGCATTAACCTTTTACATTTGCTGCGATGATTTTTTTTTTTTTTATTAACCTAGCTTAGTTCAGTTTAATTAAAGATAGTCTAAAGAATTTCGCGGTCAATTTGACGTCATAAAGTTAGTAGCGCCCCTCGCGAAAACTGACGGGAAACAGCTGAACTACGTGCGTCTAGCGAGGCCCATTGTATATGTTTAACATTGTAAAATCATGTAAATGCTCTCTCAGCAGCCACAACATAATTTTACAGAAGTGACAACACCATAATTAGTTGTCAAATACTTTCGGACAAATATAAAAAAAATATTTCAACTTCGTAAAAGATGTATTTCATATAAAATTTGTTCTTTTTGTGATTCTCCCAATGCTATAGGTATTGCTGTATCCTCGTCAAAATTTCAGCGCTCAGCGCCATCTCTTGGTCCTTTATGTACTCATATATTTCGGAGTGCTTCGGAGCGAAAAAAAACTGCGCAGAAGGGTTGCGCGCCGATGCGCGATGGTTGTACGGGTCTTTCACCATACGTCACAAAACAATATGACGTCATAATTGTGTAGGCAAAACATTGTCAGCGGCATAGCAAATACGTGTTAAAGTTAGTATTGAAATTTATTTCTCCTGACGATTCATATCATTTCTCGTAGAATTTTCTTTCATAAATGGTAACAAGAAGAACCAATGCTAATGAAAAAAAATATTTGGCGACCGAAACTGTTATGAGAAAAGAGGTGTAGTGAGTTACGTTAACACGCACAGCATAGGATTTTAGGGTTTTCTGCCTACATCCCGAAGCTCTTCGGGCGGCTTCGGGCATCTCCGTGCTACCCAAAATGTAAACATGAAATTCCCGTGTAGCAGAAGTCAAAATTAGCAAACGAACATTGTTCATTTACAATATGGCGACCAAATTTTCTGGCGGATGCTTTTAGCATTTAATTTTATTGGTCTGAGTTAACAATTTTAATCAAGAATTACAATAAGTAATATTAAAATGTAATAATATCAAGGTGCCAACATTGAGGTCTCAATCAACTGAGATTTATCGCTTATAATTAAAAATATATTAAAAAAAATAATAAAAACTTAAATATGTATTGTATATTGTATACAAATATAATGTTATATAATATATTGCGTGGTAATACATTACTATGTACGGATGACAAAAAACATCTCGCGTTCATAGCTCGTCAATCGCATATATGTCATAAATTTTAAATTTAATTGAAGTCTCGATGATTTTTAATTGATGATTTTTTTAATTGGATTTAAAAACCATTTTCACTACAGATGAAAAGAGATCAGATGCTAATCAGGAGCGGATCCAGCTCGCGGCTCGGGCGGGGGGGGGGGGGACTGATGTCCTATTCGCAATGTTAAAATTTGGAGTGGGAGGGGGGGGTGACGGGTTGTATAAAGTATAAAGGTAACATCTTTAATGTACTGTACTATTCTTTGGGACCTTAGGGGGGAGGGGTGATGGCCTCCCCCCCCCCCCTTGGATCCGCGCACCTGCAGATGCTATAATAATTATATAACCTTTATATTATGCAATGGCCAAATGCAGTTTTGAAGATCGAGGTCTCTGATATTTGTTGAAAAACAGTTTGACCAAGACCGTCAGATCTCCCGAAGCACTGAAAGTCTTGGCCAAATATGTCCCAGATATCTTTAAAGGCATACAGGCCTCAAATTACAAATTAGATGGTCACCAAGTGGGTTTAGAGTAAATAATCAACATTCGCATCATTTTTTTCCACGCGTGATGCATCCGTGTGAAGTCGCAGTTTAAAGTAAGAAATTTAGTCCTTGATGACGTCATGAAGTCCTTGATGACGTCACAACTCAATGCTAATCGGTGCTAGCTGTGAGTTGTGACGTCAGCAAGGACTTTTTTTGTAGCGCGACTTCGCACAGTCGCACCGCGCGCATGTAAAAATAATACGAATGTTTATTATAAACTCGAACAACACTTAATGTTTGTCTAATTTGTAATTTGAGGCATGTATCCCTTTAATAACACGAAAGACACAGCTAGACCCTACATGGTCTCTGCGAAAGACAGTTCCTTCTTTGAATCCTGAATCCTTGAATCAACGTTCGCGGGCTTGCAAAGTAAACTCAAGTAGTTAATTTTTATACCACTAGGTAACAGACGCTCATTCTCGATTTTCCCCACAAACTCAAGTATTTTATTTTTGCGCCACTAGATGGCAGAGACCTTCAGATTTTTTATTTCCCCCTCATTGTTGACGATTTTTGCACCGATTGAGGGGAGATCCCGTCAGCTCGCTGCCAGGCACGTAGCAGTGGATAGGGAGGAGTCGTTCTTACCCTTCCGAAGTTCCTATTGGTTCCCACGCGATTCACTTTACTTGGTAGTTAGAGTCAGGACAGAACAATAGCCAAACAACCGCTCCACCGCGACAGAAGCTTCTGCGCATGCGCGATTTTCTTTCCCACGTGAACCGCGCGTGAGTTTTAAACATATTTTTGATAAATCGTGTTTCTTCGTTTCTTCCAGAGACAGCAGCGAGTGTATATGCAATCATGCAATGTCTAGACTGTAGAGAATTAATTTTTGAAAGTTAATTAATAATACAAAACTTACGATAATGATTAAAAGTATGCCATCATTAACAAGAATAATAAGAACTAAGGTGATGAAAAAATGTCTGAAATTGATTATATAACAATCAAAAAAAGTCGATATAATAAAATATATAATGAAGTACGTAATCCTTTTTTTTTTTTTTACAAAAGGATACACCCCTAAGAGCTTAATATAGCTCGCGGCGGGGTAATGGGTAGCGAACGGATGGTGCCATGGCCACGGCCTGTTACGCGTCCCATGCAGCTAGCATTCGCTGAGGTGACACTGAGGTATATAGAGGGTGACCACCAGATATCTCGATGTCCAAAACGGTACATGCCCCCAAAATAGAGGCCTGAAGGGCCAAAACCCCCGCCGGAGGTGCGATTTTTTTGGGTGTCACGCCCCCTTTTTTACTTTTTTTTTCTTTCTTACTATAGATTTTCATATAATATGAATTGTTTTTTTTTATGAAGCCGTTTTTTCCGAAAATATTTATTTTAGTTGAAATAAATAAATAAATATATATATATATATATATATAATTCATCATAATACTATAGTAAAATTTTAGATAGTTACAATTGTTGTCGTTTTGTCCTCTATGAGCTTTAGGCTCGAGCAGAGGGAAAAAAAGAATGATGGCGGAAATACAGGAAACAATAAAATAGATATATTTATATTATATGCAATTATGGAATTATGCAATAAAAAATAATAATATTAAGGATATAATATATTAGATAAGCATTACATTACATATATATTACATCATTAACTGATCGACCGAGTATAAAATTTAATGCACGAATTCTATTATACAAATTATGTATAAGTGAGTGGCCGGTCCCAAGAGACGAAATATGAAGTTTGAGCTCACCCTACGATAAAAAAGCATCAGGCTGATTCCAGATCAGCCTGAAATCAACCCTGAATCAGAGAATGAACAGACAAATATATTCAAATATTATTGTTTCGACTCAGCTAGGTCATCCATGCGCAGTAATTATGATATATATATTATGTATCGTGCTCTGATTGGCCATGCATGCAGCATGTAGTTTAACCGATTCAACCTCCACTTACTATATATATATATATATATATATATATATATATATACATCAAGTATATACCCTAACAGAGGGTTAAAAAAATTGGTCCAGTAAATGGGCATATGGAAACTGTACAGAATTTAGTCGAACTTATATATATGTATAAAGAGGGGCCTAATAAAGATGTATATACGGTGTCATGCATTTTTATTTTTAATAAAAAAAAATAAAATTCCTTGTAGAAACTAGAAATTTTGGATTCTGACTACAAACAAAAAAGGAATTAAATGGAAATAGGGTCGGTTAAATTTCGAACCAATAATTTTTTCAACCCTTAAAGGGTGTGCAAAGTGAAGGCTTAATTTTTCTTACGAGGTTTCAATGTTCAGGCGCGGATCCAGGGGGGTAGCTGGGAGGGCTGCAGCCCCCCCCCCCCGATATTTTGGATTTAACATGGACAATATAGGCATTTCCCCCACTCTAAATTTTTTTTTTAACTTTGGCCTTATGGAGGCAGCCCCCTCCGAAATTTTTTTCTGGGTTCGCGCCTGTCAATATATATGTTAAAAAAAAGCTATATTCTAATTATAAGAAATAAATTAAACAATTTATTGAAGTGTTGGAGATGAAAATGGAAAAAATGTGTACAATTAATTAAGGCGTGCTGTAAAAAGATCGTGATTTACGAGAGATCACGTATTCTATATTATGATCGATTTTTTTTATTTTTTATTTTATTTTTTTTTTTTTTTTTGCAATATATTATAGCAGGGATTTTATAGTGTAGAGATATAGAACGCTTATGGCCAAAATTCTGAAGTTAGAAGCATTTGGGGGTGTGCCGGTCGCCATCTGGACGCCCAAATAATAAGTTCTCATTTTCACTTCATCTAGACTTTTTCTTTGGTTTATACGTTAAATGATAGGAAAAATATTTAACATGGGCGTTCGATCTCTTAACAATGTAATCTCTTTGATTATATTATTGCTAAAAATATTAATGCATTTTTATTTTTATAATTTAATTGTTTGATAATTAAGTTGTTCTAACAAATTGATCATTTATTCAAGTTTTAGAAACGGAAATGAAAAGAAAAAAAAAGGCAATTAAGGATGAATCTCAATATATTGATATCTCGTAATCGTACCGCCTGAATGCAACAAGACTTGCAGGGGACTTAGAACTCACCATCAATAGGTGGCATACAAATTTTGAAGCGAATCTGTCTTATCAGTTTTGTGAAAACTGAGGTAGAAGTTTAACATTGGCCTTATGGACGCAAACCGGAAATGGAGCTGTTTAAGTCTTTGGAGCTCTTGTAAGAAAACTGCAAGACTGAATTTGTTCAAACCATAAGGGATTAGGTTTTAGAACGTTATCTATTTTTTTTAAGATTATATATATGATGTTCAGTGATCACATATTGATCACTGAGACTTTTCTTTTAATGTGCATGAGCCAATTTTAATTTAGTAATTCTTACAGATCATAATAAATTTTTGTACTTAAAAATTATTGAATTTTATGACAAAAATTAGTAAAATTTATTTTTAATAAATGCATGCAATGTAAGTTATACGAGAATGCGGACCTCATTAAAAACTTGCAATATTATAATTTTACAATTAATTAAGTGCATGCATGCATGATAAAATTGGTTCAGTGAAAACAATTGGTGTAAACGAAAGGAAAATTTTATAAATTACGTTCTGTGTGTCACATCACATGTGCTCAATCCATAATTTTTCCTGTCCTACTATATTTAGATGAATGATATATAGATCGAGGTCCTGTTGAAACTATAGCTTATATATATATATATATATATATATATATATATATATATATATATATATATATATTACGATTTTTATATACCTGCTCCTTTAAATCTGCATTTTATCCCTTATAATTAATTTCTCGACGGTCGGGCTGATTTGCTATTATACTTGATTTCTAAGATATAATATAATACTCGTATTTCGAAACGCATGATTAGTATTCGTGTAATTAATGAACATAAATAAAAATTAAAGCGAACTCTATGAAATTATATTTTATATATAAATAGTAATTAAGCGATATATTATGGTACTTTTTTTAATTTAATTGAAAAAAACTCCTGTCAGTGATGTCAGTCCTGTCTCTATAATTTAATAATTAAGTTCACAATCAACATTTATTTGTACAATATAAATTTTACTCGGTCAATTATCATGCAGATGAGCGAGTATAAATTTAAAGTATTTGTATAATAATTATTATATTAGAGACCCTTAGAGCCCTTCGTGTCTTATATGGCTAGAAATTTTGATGGCTTGAGCGTGGTGATCCAAGTGTGGCGGCGCTGCTGCATCGCATGGGCGCGGTTCGGCATGGCCCGGCTCTCGCTGCATGGCTACCAGCTACGCGTGCAGCTGAAAGCCAGGCCGTACGTGACCTAAAACCGTGTCCATGCGATGCAGCAGCGCCGCCACACTTGGACCACGGGCCCACGCTCAGGCCATCAAAATTTCTAGCCATAAGACACGGAGGTCTCTAAGTAGCCGAGTCTTTTGTTATATGAAATAACTTATCGACTTAATTAATTTTGAGTATTCATGTATTTAATTATCATCTTATTATTAGTTTTTTTATTAATGGCATCCTTTTTATCATTATCGTACATCAAAAATGCATGCACTCGATCTGCTATCTCTGGAAGATACGCAAAAAAATTAAAGGAATTAATTAACGTTGGAAGTAACGCGAGTTACCCAAAAAATGTTTGAATTTCACGCGGGTGGCTGGTGTTACGAAAAGAATCGAATTGCGCATGGCTGCGGTGGAATACGTCTTCTGTTCTGACCTGCTCGTCTTGACGTCTTCCCAACGCACTAAGAGATGGCGTTAGCGTTTTCGTCACAAGTCGTTAACATGGGAGAGTTCTATCTCTGTATTATCTCTGGCTCGCTGCGACGTCTGTTTTGTTATTAGTAAAGTGAGTTCTATTGAAGGTGATGTAGCCAGAAATATCATACCTCTTTCTGTCGTAAGACTAGCAGTTTTGTGTCCAGCCTACTGTTAATTACAAGTCTGTAATCATTTAAAATATTACCTTGAGTTTCCCGTAATTTTTTTTTATCGTTGTTTTATTATAAAAAAAATTGACAATGTTTCAAAGTGATGTGTTTAGTTTGAGGTGCAATAAAAACTAGCAGTGTAAAATAAAATATCTTCAGTGATATTATTATTTTAAATTAGCCGAGAAAGGCTGTTTTATTGACTGATTTCAACATGGTGTTAAGGTACGTAATTCTGTTTCATTTTGTAAATTTACTACCTACAAATTAGCTATATCATACAGCAGACAGCTATTGTATTTATTGTATGTACACTCGTCGCCTTGGAAAAATTTCTTTTGCAGCCTTGTTAATCACCATTCCACGTAAAAATAACACAGGGCTTGGTGATTAATAATGCTGCAAGAGAGAAATTTTCCAAGGAAACTAGTGTATGCATACATTATTTCTATCATGGCTTTTATGAGCTCTAGAACGGATATGAAAGTCCTACACACAGTATGTAGTGTACTATGTAATAGTACCTATAAATTTTTTGCGAGACGAAATGCTTGTTTCGTTTTGGTCTATCTATATAGTGCATTATAGCAGGCTGGCAACGACTACATACTAAAGTAAAACACGCAATGTATACATTCGTAGTGTAAGAAACCGTGGTAGAGATAAGCTCACACGTCCATTCACGTAGCCCCCTGTGACATATGCAACTTTTTGAGCTCCAATTTTTTGTGAATGAGAGATTTGAATGAAGGCAACTCGAACGAAGGTCGTAATTTTGCTAGGTTCAGACTGCACGATAGTCGTTTGTTGTTTCCGCCTTTTCGTCAACCATTGCACTGCGAGAGTGAAAAAATATACTCTTCATTTCCTCGTATGAGTAAATTTTAAGGTAGAGATAATACAGATCAGCTGGCCCAATGCTAAAAAAAAAACATTCATAAAAATTATGAAAAAAATTTAAAGTGTTCTCCTCTACATCCCCTATCAGTAGATAAAATATCAGGTATACAAAAACGAGCTAGTTTTCGAGTTATTAATTTTTAAAGTTGACCAATTTAAGGGCCCGATCTAGTAGAGGGAAAACACCCCACGCGGCAAAATGTAGGCAACCACGCGGTTTTTCAGCTTAAAAGGAAAAACCAGCTTTATCTGCTCCTCACCACATTTCTTCATTTATATATTTGGAAAGAAAAGTCACAGAGACGTGGGAAAAAAATGACTTTGGCCTATTTTTTAATGAAAAATTCAATTTAATGCAGCTCTAAACAATTAGATAGGTACTTTTTGCGTATATGAGATGTTATTGATTGTGCGAATTTTGTATTCATAAACATGTCATTGTTGAGATGGGTAGCTAGCGTCCACTAAGCTGCTGGTATTGTTGTTTAGAGCACAATAGAGTGCTTCTGCACTTGCTGTTAGAGGAGGAGAAAGCCATAAAATGAACCGCTGTCAAACACGTTTATAATTTTGATTGTTTATTTCTCAATGCAAGAAAATACTATACCAGTGACCTGAGACTTTAGAGAATAATATTATTTATATATTTTTTATAGTTAGAAAAATGGAAATTTTCTCTATTGCGCCAAGTTTCTAAGACAGTAATTTTTTTTGTGTATATGTATATTGAAAATTAAATAAAAAAATATATACGATTATTACATCTTGTAAAAGTATAGTAAATGTCACAAAATGTGTTATTAAATTAATATTTTCATTTAATTAACAATCAAAAAATATAAATAAAGGAAAGGTAAATTGGTTATTTTAAAAAAAGTGCAAATTAACAAATACACATTTTCTCTCGATTTATTCATATTTACAAATTTCAGTGATAAATCACTAAAACAATTTTAATAAAATTTTAATTTTTTAAATTTTATATACAAGCATTGGATCCAACCACCACATTGGGCAACAACCCTTCGCTTTTACAGCTGTATACATACGTCACTGATATCCATGTAGTTACCATACCATGGATACAGATTTGAAAGCTCAAAAAGTCATTTTATTTTTTTTATTCTAGGCAATAATGTACCTTCAGATGACCCTATACTGTATACTACTGCATAACAATATACTGAATTCTCTTCAAAGTCAAGCTAGAAGCAAAGATAGAGCTTAGGAGCGAGACAATGATGGTATTATAAAGCAAGATAAGGCTTGGGGAAGGGTTGACCGCGCGCAAGAGGACTGCAGGCTGGTGAATTCTTTTATTGTTCTCTTTCAGCTCTCTCTCTCCCTTTCTCTCTCTCGGCCGAGTCGGCCGCACTTGTATAATAGTTCAGTATTTCGCATATTTCCGCAATTCCGCACGGCGCTGCATTCAGCGGTTTTAGGAACTAGATATTGCAGAAAAGTAGCTTTAGTCTATCAGTTCCAGTACATTTAATTTTTTAAATTAACACATTCAGCACGCATCAAATGAAAGATGACAATTTTTTATAGGGGGCTGGACGATTTTCATTTATAAAATTCGTTTTTTTTTAAAGTGTTATGATAAAGCAAAGTTGACACTCTTTTACCACTTTTAATTATTAATTAATAATTAATTGGTGGTACTTGTGTAAAAAAAAATCGACTGGCCCCCTACATACCAGTCTCCTCTCTTAAATAAAATTTTTCATTTTTTTTTTAAGCAAATATTGAACCTTACAGAACTGATGGAAAATGCTGTTTTTTCCTTATGGCCGTTTTTACTAGATCGGGCCCTTAACATGGAAGTTTCATTTCTCCATGTTAAATTAGTCAACTTTAAAAATTAATAACTCGAAAACTAGCTCGTTTTTGTATACCTGATATTTTACCTACTGATAGGGGATGTAGAGGAGAACATTTTAAATTTTTTTCATAATTTTTATGAATGGGATTTTTTTAGCATTGGGCCAGCTGATCCGTATTATCTCTACCTTAATCAGAATCATTAGAACTCAGTTATCTATATAATAATTCCAAGAATCTGTGTACACTCTTCTAACCTCTGAAAAGTTCATTTCTGCAGAGCCTTGTTAATTATCAGAGAGCTTGCTTACCGGTATACATTAATGTAATCACCATGCCCCGTAAGAATAACACAGGACATGGACAAGGAAACTTTTCAGAGGTACACTTTATTCAAATAAAAATATGCGATCCAGCAATGTTAAAATATGTATATTTTTTTATTCGAGTGGAGTGTACGATTGCATTATTTTAAATTAATAATTTAATAATGTAATAATTCTACCTCCTAACATCGTTCTCAACCTACAATTTTCATTGCTGTTTCTCACCATGGCAATAAGAATGACCACGTGACTTAAGTCGTGCACCTCGTGACCTCACGATTATATTGTTACTTCCGTATTGTTGTCAGTAGAAAATAACAACTGATGCTCGAATTGCAATAAGAGCGGGTGGAGATTAAACTCAAAAAGTCTGGAAATTGGTCTGCCTCCAATCACTGCGTTCAAATCACGGTATTTAAATAAGATCCGTTGATGAAGGATATTCGGTACATCTCAAGGCATATTTCACGTAAATCTGAAGAGAGAATTAAGCTGCTGCTGGACTTGACTCGTATCTTATGAGCACGGCCCGTCTAGAATATAATACAGTATACTTATAGACGGGCCGTACCCCTGCTTATGAGGTGTCGTCAGACATGTGAATCCTTTTCACCTGAATTGTTTGTAAACGTAGTCGACACAAAAATACAACAAAAATGGTGCAAATGCTTATTTTGCCATTTCCAACATTTCGGGAGGACTTATAAGCCGTATAAGCAGTGGCTGATATTTTTTCTTTTTTAATTTTTTTTTTTTTTTTTTGCTTCAAATGAACCCTGTTGTAGGGTACTGGCGTGAACCAGACCTAGAATATTGCTTATATAGGGTTATGTGGGTCCCTTCCAAACCGGGTCGGTCGTCATAGCAATATAGCGTTACAGCAATCCGTCCCAGCATTCGCCTGATTGTGACTTAAGAAACCATGGAAACCTCAGAAAGATTAGTTTTCTGAGGAGAGGTTATTTCGAAGCAAGGTTCTTGTCAATAAGTAGTGTAGATGAGAGTTGCGATCTACAGATTAAGTGACCTTCCTGTTACAGCCGCGTCCTTCACGCCTAGTACCTCGCCTAATTTGCAACAATAGCAACAATTAAAGTGTGTATTTTTAATGAAACTTATCTGCAACAATCCAGACACACACATATAGAGGGATCAAGTCAGCTGATTTTGCGGTGTTCCCACCGGCCCATCCAATTTTATGTAAAAAAAACTTGAAATTGCTTTTTTTTTAATTAAATAAATTTTTAGATGAATAATTCATTAATAGAAGACCCCTAAATGTACCATGGGGTAGATGATGGTTTCAAAATAGTAGCTTTAATACTTGCCGAGAGAAAAAAAAATCTATTTTTTTAACGTGACTAAGGTATGGGAAAAATTTTACCACCGAAGAACAGTTGAAGCTTCTGTTGACGTCCGCAATGAACGCAAGGGGTACTTTGATTTTACCTAATAAATACACGTGCACTCCTTTTAGATAAAAATGTCCGATCCTGTTTAACTTTGACACAGCTTGTATATACGAACATTTTTATTTGAATGGAGTGTACAGTCAAGTTTAATATACACTCGTCGTCTAAAAATTTTCCCATGACTTGCTATAATCACCATGAACCTTTGTTATCGGGAAATGGTGATTGACAAGGCTTCAAAGGGAAATTTTACGAGGCGACAAGTGTACATCCCCGGCGCATACCATAATATATATCCCACTGTACTACTTTTAATAGCTCTATCTCACTATTTATAACCAAGTGCTAATATGACGACGCTGATAATGTTATTCTTATGAGGCGTCGTCAACGAATACCGACATGTGAAAGTGTAGTGATTTTGTAAAATCTGCAGGTATTATACACGACTTATAACTTTGAATGACACATCCTGCAATTCATTGTTTGATTAATATGTTGTAATTCTCATTAATTATCAAAAGTATTGGAAACGGTCGTTGGTTCCGCCAGCCAGCGAGGCCTTGAGCGAACTGAAAGTACTGCGAGCAATGCGGATGGAGCGGATTGTTGGCGGCTCAAGTAAGTAACCACTGCCAGAGGGTACACTCCTTTCACATAAAAATGTCCTCTTGGCTGTGGACTTCCGGTTCATTGACAAAAGCTGTAGCGTCCATCCTATCTGAGGTTTCCACGTTTCTCTCAGTCGCAGGTAAATGGCAGGATTGCAAGTCCGTGGTCGCCCCCGTTCCGAAAGAGCCCGCGAAACTTTCAAGTTCGGGTTTCGGAAGATTCGGGGTTTCAAAGTACAGTACTACTGTATGTAATTAGTAAGTAGAAGTACCCAATGGAAATCCGGTTTACCATGCTTGAATCTCGGATATTTTTATGAGAATGGAGTGTACACTGTATTATACGACCGCGAGTTGCGTTCTTAACTTTTCTTGCGTAAATTTATGATTTCTCTGAAGGTTCTCTGGTCTAAAATATGATTCGTTGAATTTAAAATATACTGTACCAAGTAGCAGGCATTCAATTGTGCATTGATTGCGTTGCTATAAGAATGACTTGGAACATTTAATCCATCATAATTACATCACTTAACACGAAATAATTTGTAATATCTGAAGTTGTTCACCGGATATTCGAAATCTTAATCTTATTTACACAATGTTGATAAGATCTGCTTTATTTTAGACTGACTCGAAAATTATCTGCAGCATGATCAGTGTACTGTGCAAAACTATAAGAGTTATTTTGATGTATATTTGATGTAATAATGCTGCTGGCTTACCCTGTAAGGCGTCAAGTTATTATGTATATATACAATTAATTTAAATAAATAAAAAAAAATATGTTGTACAATGTGACAATAAAGGTTTCAAATCAGCTGATTCCCACCGTCTTATCTAAACGTATGCAAAAAAATACGAAATTGCTTTTTTGACAGTAAAGAATTTTTTTAGGGGAAAAAAAGATCTTGATTCATTATTATAATATATAGAAGACCCTTAAATGGAGCGGTAGTTCAAATCAATAGTTTTAATTACAGAGAAAAAAAATAAATAAATAAATAAAATAAAAATTAACGTCTTTTGGAGAACATTTTTCGGCACGTCTGCTTTGGAAGTTAAAATAATAATGCTGCTGGCATTATCCCCGTAAGAGATATGCCGTCAAGTTATATTATGTACTATAATAATAATACGTAATATAGTTTTTATTGAGCAGAACAGACAAGATGCATACATTTTCACAGTCAGGTATAATATAGTAGGAAATACTGCCCAAGAGGGTGCAAAAAAAGGCAATGCCCAAACAAGATTTGCATCCTGAAAAAAGATAGAAACTCTATCTAGATAGATATCACTGCAATGTAACAATAATTTGGTTCGATCGACCTCAGGTTCAAAACTTTCAAAAGTATACACCACCCTAACGCAAAGCTTCCTACACCGACGACTTGGTTTTTGAAGAAATAATATTGCAGTAAAATAGTGCAGGTCTTATCACAAGGTTCCCTCCGACATTTGCCGTCAAGACACCCCTGCTCCCCCATATATGTCACGTGGGACAAAGGATCGAGTGGTGAGAAAGTGCGAGGGGAGAGTTCGGCAGAGGGTGCGTGTGGGTCGTCACATGACGTCGAATCAGTTACTTCGGACTCAAAGAATATTTTTGTACGAATTAAAGTAATTTTTAAGAAATCGATTATTATCATTTATGGTTTCAGTTTGAGTAAATTCAATCTGTTAGTTTTCTCATAACAGCTCCATTTCCAGTTTCCGTCCAATATAAGACCCCATTATGTTAAACTTCTATCTCAGTTGTTACAAAATTGAACAGACAGATTCACTTCAAAATTCATATACCATCTTAAAGGAGGGGAACCGCTTCAGCTTTTATATTTTTAATGTTTTATAAATAATGTCAAACTTACTTGCGCACCAAAAAAATAGTCACCACCCTCCTCCTTCCACTATTTCAGCAGTTGATTTTCAAAAAGTGCGCCAAAGAAAATTGGGGCTTATGACGTAAAGCGCCATGATAGGTCAAGCGCAACCAATCGTCGATCTTGACGTCATATGCCCCAATTTTCTTCGGCGCGCTTTTTAAATGTCAACTGCTGTACTGGTAGAAGGAGGAGGGTGGTGACTATTTTTTTGGTGCACAAGTAAGTTTGACATTATTTATAAAACATTAAAAATATAAAAGCTGAAGCGGTTTCCCTCCTTTAATGATGGCGAGTTTAAAGTCCGCTGCAAGTCTTGTTGCATTCAAGCTTGGGGTCGATTTCGAGATTTCAATAATCTGAAGTAAATCCTAAATATTTTAACAATTATTTTGTAAACAAATAGAAAATACACTTGATAAAAAACAACGATTGTTCAGGTATTACTCATTTTCAGTATTAGTTGTTATATATGATTTATTTTTTATTATTAAAGCTGACAAAGTTATGAATGCCTACTGAAATTTCAACAGTTACTAATAACATATATATAACGTACTGATGAACAATTTTGTACATTTTAAAAGAAATCACTATAACCCATGGCACAATCGGCTTTCAGTCGCTGCTGAAGTTCACAGTGTATTATTTTTTTATAGTATTTATATACATATACAGTTTTTTTTTTCTTTCAGTATGATACATAAATACGCAAATACGCCTGCATGAATATTTAAAATTATAACGAATTTGAAAGTCTGAAAGTTAATTGAAAAAATAAAAAAAAATATTAAAATTAAGTCATGCCAAAGAATTCTAAATACTCTGTATATGTTTCCTCTGTGTCATCCAATTATCTATATTGTTCCATTTTTAAGCAGGCGTTGGTGTGTATTCAAATAAAATAATTTCAAAATAAAATATAGCGCGATTTTTTACTTGAATGAAGTGTACCTCAAGAAAAAGTTATCTCGTTTCATACGAGCATCCTTGAGTCTGTCGCTAGGAGCACAATACAGTCAAATCGATACTATATTCCCTCCGGAAGTAGCCGGAAATGTAGAGTTTCTGGTCTTCCTATCCGAATTTCAACGTTACAATTTCACACCTGTACTTCTACTGCAAACCCTTGTGCAAAATTCTAAAACAGAACAGCCACAAAAAAATCACACTTCCGACTACTTCCGGAAGGAATATTGAATTAAATATACTGTAGTTCACACAATGGGGGAGAGGAATACATTTAGTGTCATTTATATCCCGGGCTAGGGGGCGCCGCTCGCAATTCAATTTACTTTCCGAGTGAGGGAACTGTAGTTTATTGGTCTGCCATGAAAACACCCGCCTGGTCGCTGCATCGTCAATCAATATTTTACCGTAAATAAACCTGTTGGTGCATTTCGCGGTTTAAAACAATTATTTTATATTCTTCCGTCATTCGGCAGAGCGGAAAATCCATTTGCTAGGAGAACGTTTTACAGGCCGTGCGTGTCTGTGCAAGTTGTGCGTTAACATTGGTCACGTGACGTGATGCACGCACCATCTGGCGGACTTGGATGGAACCTTGGGGAGTGGGCCTTGGTGATTTGTTGAATTTATGTTAAAGGTATACAGGCCTCAAATTACAAATTAGACAGACATTAAGTGTTGCTCGAGTTTCTAATAAACATTCGTATTATTTTTACATGCGCGCGGTGCGACTGCGAAGTCGCGCTACAAAAAAAGTCCTTGCTGACGTCACAACTCACAGCTAGCACCGATTAGCATTGAGTTGTGACGTCATCAAGGACTTCGTGACGTCATCAAGGACTAAATTTCTTACTTTGAACTGCGACTTCGCACGGATGCATCACGCGTGGAAAAAAATGATGCGAATGTTGATTATATACTCTAAACCCACTTGGTGACTATCTAATTTGTAATTTGAGGCCTGTATGCCTTTAAAGCCACGGATCCATGCGCAACACTAAATAATTTTATGAGACAAAAGGAGTTTTATTTGCATTTTTATTTACATATATGAAGTCTGAAGCTATGGGTGAATAACTCACGTGGCGATGGCGGTGTTTTATATTACGGACGATCCGTTGATGACGCCTTATAAGAATAGTATTTTTTTTCTTGTCGACGAATTTGTAATAAACACTTTATACAGTATATGGAAATTTAAACACTGTCATACGTATGCATCCATACCAAATACAAATCATATCACATCAAATCATATCAAATACTCATTATATATACTCTTTATCTTTACTGAATAGTTCGGGATTCATTAGAGCAATCATGAATGCATTATTGATACTAATGTTAGTAGAAAATAACGTTATTTGTTCTATGTAATGTGATACAAAGTTCAGAGATATGCATGAAACTTTTCAGTGAGTGGAATCACAGCACGGTTGGTCTCCGGACCCATAATAACTTCTCCCGTATGCTGGTGTTAGTTAATACAGTCAATTTATTTGATATTACCGCCGGAATTATCCGGAAATGTTTCTGCATGGTCTTCATTCCAGTACTTTAATAAAAGGTCAGTATACTTTTAATACAATCTGCAAAGTTAATAGGTCTGTTCGTAAATTCTGCTCGGTGTACTCTTTCTGCACCCAATCGACCATAACACTCGTATAACACTTAAATACATAAGGTTGATTGGGTGCAGAAAATGTACACCGAGCAGGATTTACGAACAGACCTAATACTTTTCATGAGAGAGTGGAATTTTTTGAAGGCAGAATTTATTGAAGAAAGAAGTTGTATGACGAGTCGTTTGAGAGAGACAAACCTTTCGCGAGCCACCGTGGCATTGGCCGTGTTAATTTTATTATTATTGTATTTAGTTTTAAAACTGGAGATAATATTAAATTTGAGTGTATACTCCATTCAAATAATAATAATGTCCGATCTGGCTATGTATCAACATAGTCCGGAGCGGGCATTTTCCCTCATACGTAGTGTACACGGTTGGACAGGAAGTACAGATGATTTACCACCACGTTGCCAGCAGGTGCGACCTTGCCTTCGTGACGTCATTGCTAGAAGTGCAAATATTATTAAAACCGGTCTACATAACGGAACATGATGTGGGAGGTAACCTATGATGACCGTGTGTCAATTGAACGTAATTATTATTATTTAATAGAAATTGATTTTTAATTACTTTACCGTATATGTCTAAACTGTAGTAGAGCCTAATAGACAGGGACGCAGGGCGGTTGCAGGTTCCACCTCTATATAGTGTGTAGTCTGCTCTGTATTCGAATTTAGTGTATGTATATATTATACTATCTTAATAGGGTGCCAGAAGACCCTTAGGATATATAAAAGGAGTATACAGTACATTACCGAAGGGGTTTAAAAAGTGTCTTGTTGTTTACATGGTATCAGCAACAATGTGTATTGTATTTGTGAAATGAAAGTCAGTCGATGCTGCTTCTCTTATCACTCATACCTTGATGTCAAACGTCTTTTATGACGTCACCTATAAGGGCTGTGTACATATAGACACTTTTTAAACCCTCCTCTCGGTAAAACTGAAGGTTATAAGGTTATTATATCTTAGTATGGTTGCACCGTTGAGTCGAGTCCTCAATTTAGGACAATGGGATACCCAAATATCGTTATCACGATAAACCAACCTCCGCCACAGATTCACGGAAATCACGCGCCGTTGGTTCCCACAGAGCCACTCAGTTCGGTAAACATGAAACGTGTGCTGAGAAATAATAAAACAATATTTATAGAACGATAACGCAATATTTATTTTTAATTTGTAATACGTTATAAATAAACTTTACTTAAATTTTAACCTTTAGTTTCAATGTGTAACATTCCTATATATTTGTTTATATACATAACCGTATTTGATTTATAAATTAGATTGCAATGCTATGATAAGAGCTGCATTTTAGTTCTCAATAGAGGCTTCAAAGTCAGCTGATTTTACTGTGTCCCTACCATCCTATATCTAAACCTATGTAAAAAAAAAAAAATGCTTCTTTTAGTTTTTGGCACATATTTTTTTTAGAAAATTAAGTTTTTTTATTCATTATTGGAAATTGGGGAGGGGGATGAGATGGAAGATAGTTTGAGAAAGAACTCCAATTTTGTACATAAAATGTTCCCTCCCGGGAGAATATTGAGGGTGTTGCTAGGTGGGAAAGTCCTCGAAGTGCAGTTGATCGATCTTCCTCCTCCGTCCTTGGCTGCTGCTGCATTGTTGCGGGAGTTGTCAGCTGCTGGGGCTCCCGGATCGATGCCCGAGCGCTCCCACCGCAGTCAGAGCTATACCATCCTATGTACACTCGTAGCCTTGGAAATTTTCCCACTTGTTAATCACATGTCCTGTGTTATTCTTATTATTTTTTAAGCTAAACTTCCCATCAAACGATGCCGCGAGTCAATGAAAAAAAATGCGACGTTGCCATTTCGGTGGTACACCTGGAGCCGAACAATAGCGGTGCTGCACTATTTGGCAACGTTGCTTAATTTTACCTCATTTCATTGTCTGGCGGCACTCTTGTTTAATGGGAGGTTAAGTTTGGCCTCCAGGGTACTATCGTAGCCTTGGAAAATGTCCCATTTGTTAACCACCATGCCCTGTGTTATTCTTCTTATACGGGATACATATGGTGATTAACAAGGCTTTAAAGGGAAATTTTCTGAGGCGACTAGTGTACATTAATTGAAGCCAAGTGTATACTTTGTATCTCACGTGACCAACTTTCCGGTGTTCTGATTGGCTATGTAGATGATTTTTAATACCCAATCAAATCACGGGTACTCGGTCCTATTTTGGTTGCTGTGAAAGTAATATCCATGTAATGCGCTCGTCGTATACACAAATATAATATGAGGTAATCAAGAAAATTATATGGACGAGATATACTATTTTATGGATATATGCAGCATCCCGTTCTAGCAATGCAATTTAATTCTTCGTTTGATTAGTATGGTCCAAAACGATTAGAGCGAACTGTTAGATATGACTAGACGAACGATTGTTGTGATCAGATATGCGGTAACGCTAGCTGCTGCTGCGGACTGCTGTATCGACCCGCGAGCTGAGCCAGCTGGACCGTACCACGTGCCGTGCCACGTGCTGCAACGTGTCAAACCGCGAGCCTCGTCTCAAATTAAAGTAAACACTGGGGGGGCATTAGCCTCGATTTTTATCCCTGGTGCTAAACCCGGGGCTAACCATGTTAAAGGGGTACCAAAGTGAATACTTTTTTTACATATTGGGGCAGCTAAGAATTATTCTAACATCCCTGTGGCTCAATATTTTCGTACAATGCCTAGTTATTTTACAATTAATTATTTAGTTTGAAAAGTGAGTTCTATGGCCGTTGATTGATTCAAGCCGATGCGCGTCCGCAGCGGCCGGTGATACGACAAGAAAGGGGCGGGAGGAGGTTCCCATGATTCGCGGGAAATTCTCGTCGTATCAGCGGCCGCTGCGGGAGCGCATCGGCTTGAATAAATCAACGGCCATAGAACTCACTTTTCAAACTAAATAATTAATTTTAAAATAACTAGGCATCGTACGAAAATATTGAGCCACAGGGATATCAGAATAATTCTTAGCTGCCCGAATCTGTAAAAAATGTATTCACTTTGGTACCCCTTTAAGTTCCTAGTTTAGCACCAGGGGATAAAAATCGAGGCTAAAGTGGGGATTAAAGTACTTTGTGAATGTCCTCCACTAATTTTTAATAGTGATATTAATGCAAATTTGTTATAAATTCGAAATGCAGATTTGAAAAATGGTATTTTAAAAATAAATTCCGCTGTTGTTCCCCACAAGATGACAATAATGACAATGCTTAATTAGTTACTCTGACGAAGGAATTTTTTTGAGGCGATTGACTGTCATGCTGGAAATGCCGGAAACGATGAATGATGAATTTGCATGCTACGACAAAAAGTCGTCAATGAATTACTTGGGCGTGCGGAGTAAATTTGCCACAGATTTGACCAGAAAGCTTACGTAAACTATATTATATAAGATCATGCTCTGACTGCATGCAGCTGGCCTGCGACATGTAAATGCCAAACGTGCTGCTGCTGTGATCCGAGTCGCTGCGTGGCGATGGGGCGATGACAGCTGCACAAGTCACTAAAATGTTAGCGCCTCTCTCACCTGGCAATTAGGAGCTGGCGTGACGTCACGCAGATGATTTGGCGGGGATCACAAGAGGTCCTTTCATAAACTGTCCAATATCTGCACACGATCGACCTTATATATCCATGAGCATATTAAATTCGGTTTAATTTGTGTACACGGGGCAGGGTTTATGAAGAGACCTGTATTACGTTCTCAACAGCTTTATAAAGCAGTAAAGCATATCCAAGCAGTGCATCTGGATGTATGGCTATAATTTTGGT
Source organism: Siphlonurus alternatus (assembly GCA_949825025.1). Taxonomy (NCBI): domain Eukaryota; kingdom Metazoa; phylum Arthropoda; class Insecta; order Ephemeroptera; family Siphlonuridae; genus Siphlonurus; species Siphlonurus alternatus. The sequence continues at coordinate 7,628,837 of OX463780.1, forward strand.
CTATTCTCAAAATGTAAGAAGAATTAATCGAGTAAACTAATATAATATTCATTTTAGAATGACTTTTAACGTCACGCGACCTTCCTTTTAGTATATTGTATTGGAGGACAAAGGATTCGTGACGTCAAGTTATTCTTAAATAAATTAATTTTCATTAATATTATTAACTAATAACTAATATTAACTAATAATATTAGTTTAGTTCCATGCTGATATTATTTGTCATATCATGTTAGTTCGTTGCTCTTCATCTATATACAGGGTGTCCACAGAAATTCGCACGAATTGACAGGCAAATTAAAGTATGAAGCAGGATGGTAACATGAACATGTTATACATCAAATTAAAGCTTAACAATCAACATTTTCAAAATTGTAAGCAAAAAAGCATTGCGTGGACTTGTTTTCTTTTGAAACGGAAAAGGAACAAAAAAAGGCCGTTTCTGAGCTCCGAACTCCGCAGAATCAGCTGTCATCTCAAAGATCCGAGATTGTCCGTATTTAATTATTCGTTTGAATAAAAATTTACCCACACAATTTACCACAAGGCTTCTCTGCATGAGCACCGTATATCGTTTGTAAACCCGGCACACGTCCGGACGGGCCTCCAGTTCTCGCCACACGTTGCCAGAATAGCCGGCGTGCATGATTAATCTGATTGGTGTTGTGATGAGAACTGGAGGCCCGTCCGGACGTGTGCCGGGGTACCAACGATGCTCATGTGGAGAAGCCTTGTGGTAAATTGTGTGGGTAAATTTTTATTCAAGCGAGTAATTAAATTAGGACAATCTCTTTGAGATGACAGCTGATTCTGCGGAGTTTGGAGCGCAGAAACGGTCATTTTTGTTCCTTTTTCGTTTCAAAAGAACACAAGTCCACACAATGCTTTTTTGCTTACAATTTTGAAAAATGTTGATTGTTGAGCTTTAATTTGATATGTATAACAAGTTCATGTTACCATCGTGCTTCATACTTTAATTTGCCTGTCAATTCGTGCGAATTTCTGTGGACACCCTGTATATTGTATATACGACCTTTTCGGTTCTCGATAATGCACTGCAGCCATGTCGCGCTACAATCATGTTTTGTCTGTTTGGAATATATCGTCCCCCGGCCAGAATAATGAGCTATCTGCTATTTCAGGTGAGTGCAAAAATGAGTTTTATTTTATACCGTTTAGAGCTCATTTTGCGCTCATCTGAAATAACATAGTTCATTATTGCAACAAAATTGCAGATAGCTCATTATTCTGAACGATGGACGATACACGGGTAAATATGACATAAGAAAGATTGGAGAATGAGCTCCCGAGTGTACTTTGCTGCACCGTGTCTTGTTGATAAAAGATATCCTGCACATTGTAACATATATGGAGCACCATGTACCGCTGAGCCTGCATGGTGATGTGGTAAACCCCCAACAGCAGTACTACGTATATAGAGAACATGTGACGAGCGGCTGTGCAGCTGCAGGCTAAATGGAGAAAAAAGACGGAGACAAAAAATGACTCGTAGCTGGACCCCCTGGCAAGTGAACAACCCCGTGCAAGTACTGACAATATTAACATGTTGCAATATGGAGACCGTGGTCATTGAAACTATTGCCATGTTTGATTGAAATAAGGTTTCGTAACACGTTATTTAATATATTATATCTGCAATGCATGCAGGATGCTATATATATATATAAAATGTATACACACCCCTTGGACTCAAATGAGCTTGGAGCTCGAGGCGAGGGTATTGGGTAGGGATAAGGTAAGGAAAGGATGGTGGGCATGACCTGTTACGTATCCCAGCATTCGCTGAGATGAGACTGAGGGAACCGTGGAAACTTCAGTCATGACGGACACCTCTACTTTTATCATTGGTTATATCGGTAAATCATAGATTTATATTATATTATACAGTTATAATATATCAAGCAAAGCGAGGCTCAAAGTAATAGCAAACACAATCTACTAACTGCATTGCACAATCCATCAGAGAGGCCGGGAATCAATATTATCCGACTGATGCAGTGTTATCAGCTAGCTGATCTGTTTGCCGTGACGTTGAGTAATTTACCTTTGAAAGTATTGTAGGTTTATGGTCTTTATCACAGCGTCCTCATTTCAAGATAATATAATTATATTAATATTTTACCTATACGTTCACATGAAGGTGTTTGACACGGATGCATTGATTAGGGATTTTTTACGAGGTCAGATTCGCAATAAAAATCGAACCTACGGAGCCTGTGAAGTATTTTATTTAAATTGCTTTTAGAAGGATACACCCCTATGAGATTGGAGCTCGCGGCGGGGTAATGGTAGTGTACAATGTAAGCTCTTTGGTATAATAAGGGTAGGGATAATGTAGAAAAGAATGATGGCCACAGCTTGTTACAAGTCCCATGCAGCATTCGCTGAAGACCGTGCGGGAAAACCTCAGTCAGGACGGACACCTCTACTATATATCAATGAACCAAAGCGATGTCCAAAGCCTAGCTGGGGAACCACACACAAGTGCATCACTGCACTAGCTGAAAAGCGAGATGAATTTACCCATGACCAACGGAATTTTTTATTTTTTCTTCGTCGATTTCAAATTGCCTCGATGAATGTTTTTTCTGCTTGCTGCAAACCACGTCATCATTGCTCGGGCGGGGCCTTGTGACGTCACGCTCCTCGAGTTACACCTCTGAGGTCGAGTGTCGCCAGGCGCCAAGTAGCGCCGCCGGGACTCGAACCAACACATGATAAGGTCACCGCTGACGTGGCGATAATAAGAAGTCAGGCGTGCTTCGCACCTATATAGTGTCAAAAGAAAGTAGCCGCGCGGATTTAAGTGGAAGGATTTTGACAATTAGAATCAATTTTTTATTAGCTCAATTGAAAGGGGAAGTAGAATAATACACCTGTGAATTTTATTTAATTTTTTTTGTACTGCATCATACCTATAATAGATATCTAAAAGTCAAGTTAAGTAATATGTAGGTGGCGCCTATATGACGTCATTGAATTGTCCGGTGAAACAAACGATCGACTTTACTTCTAAGTAACCACGTTGTTATGGAAACAAGCAACAATTAATTTATTGTTTATAAGCGCGTTATATAGACGATCGTTTGCTTGACCGGACAGTTCAATGACGTTATTGGCACCGCCTCCAGGTTACTTGACCTCTTTGGATCTATGTTTTTATTTTATAGGCATGATGCAGTAGAGATAAAAATCGCATAAAATTCACATACATGCAGCAGCATTTTTCAACCTCGTATTTTAAAAATTAAGCCAGTAAAAAATATGAGCTAATTGTCCATTAAGAAAACATGCATGATAACTCGAGACTTTTTGCATATATGAAATACCTATAAATCTATGCAAAATCGCCGGTTGGGACTGCGAATGTCACGTTAATTCCGTTGCTCTTTTTTTTAAATCGTTAATTATGTCCGCCAAATGATATGTTACAGCAAATGCGCATTATTCACGTCACAGACTGGAAATCACTCATATAAATCCACCTTTATTTTGTGAAGCGAGATCCACCGTCCGTGAATTGAAGTTGTTAATGACCGGCCTCTGAGTTTACTTTTTTGCGTGATTATTCTAATTTTATTGTTGTTGTAATTAAGATCTCATTTGTGTAGATTTTAAATCAGGTTAATAGACTTTTTCAAGAGTTTTTCTATAAAATGATTGCAATTTAACCGTAGTAATTTTGTTAATGCCTCCACCATGCAATCAATTAAATTATTCTGCAAATCATCTCTGTTTATTACCAAAAAAAATCAGCATATTGTTATTATTTACACGGTTTCTTTTCATGTTTATATTTATTAAACTAATAATAATTATAGTGCCATTAACTATCGTAACACTTTGAATGTAAAAAGTCATGACCGTTCATTTTAATAACTGCATTTTACTGTGCATGCAAATAGCTTGAGGAAGCTATATAAAACCAGTTTGATGCACATCATATAACTGCATTTATGTAAGGATGCACTTGTAAGGACGCAAGGCCAGCGTGTTAGTATTGCTGACACGTATTATATCATTATGCAACTTTGGTGCAAGAATGTGCATGTAATGACAACATTTCGCATGCAGTTTTTCTTTCATAACGGATTCAAATATAAGCTTGTTATATTTATATGCAGTTTGCTGTAAGTAGATTAGTGTATGTTTGTCAAGTTAATTAATTTATCTCAAATTTATCCTATAATTTTGATTGAGAAGTTTGACATCGGTCATGATCACAAGTGCTGTGCTATTTTTATTTTCATAATAGAGGACATAAAGAACCAAGAGATGGCGCTGATGTCTGAAAATTTTGCTCTTTGCATCGAGGATACGGCAATACCGATAGCATGGGGAGAATCACACAAATTATCAAATTTTTAGGAAAGAAATCACTTACGAAGTTGAAATATTTTTTATATATTTGTCCGAAAGTATTTGACGGCTAATTATGGTGTTGTCATTTCTGTAAAATTATGCTGTGGCTGCTGACGGAGCATTTACATGATTTTACAATGTTTATCATAAACAGCAATCCTCGCCAGACGCACGTAGTTCCAGCAGTTACCACTAGGTTCGGACTAACTTTATGACGTACGCCAAAAGGAATTTCAACCTGTCAGCAAAGTCTTATATAATAAAGTTTTCATGTTGAGCCAAAATCCTTGCACTTTCAATGGTAACTTCACATTTGTTGACCTGTATGTCATAAGTCATACGTCGCATTAGTAATTACGAAAAGACAGTAACACCTCTCACGTTGCAAGCACCAACAAGACTTCCCTCAGCATTAATGCTTACATCACCGTGTCCCATCATGCAATGCGCGGTCATATGAAACCTGACACCACCCCGAGGTCACACGGTCAATCAGGGTCCATCGAGAAATTGCTGATTCCAATCGGGGAATTCTATTACGACATAATTTTAATTTATTGACCTTAAAAATTTTTATTGCAGAAATGTATAGACTAGTATAGAGGGTGCAAAGTTATGCTACTCTGATTTTTTTTTCATATTTTTTTAGAGACCTAGACTATTTTTAAATAATTATTGAAAGTACAGAGAAAGTGACGCCTTTCCTAATAAAACGATATAGGACCTAAAAGGGGAGTGTGTTCAAATCCAACCTCGGTAAAACTTTTTAGCAATACTTCCCGGGCTCTAAAAAATCTGAAAGAAAAATCAGAGTGCATGACATCCATTTTTACCAATAAAAATTTTTGAGGTCGATACTCCATTATTATACAATTAAAATGCGGCCTGACAAACTGGTATTTATAATGCGGCAGTCTGAGATCACACAGTGGGATCTGATTATAATATTATTATTATTCACTTGTGACGCACAGTTTTTCACTATAATCCTGACTCACTACACACTTGCTAAACCGCGGCATATAATAAAGTATGGTCTCGGCTTGAGACAAGCTGTTAGGTCTTTAAAAAAGACATAAATAAATAGTAAGTGGTCTAGCCGTCATAAACTGACTCAAATTAAACCCATTGACACACGTCTTGACGCAACAAGGCACATTATGCTTAAAGTAACTTGTAATTAATAACATAATATTTATAATTGTGATTCGTCATTTCGACTGATTAATAATTAGTATCAATTTTGTTTACATTTTTAATTATAGAAAGAAGGTTGGTTAATGATTCAAGTGAGTGCGCCTCACGATGCTCATTTGTGTCGCTATGGTCCATCTTGCACTTGAAGAAGAAGCAATTTTTTTTTTTTATTCATTATTATATTTTTCTCGGATAACCGAAAAAAATGTAATAATAAATAAAAAAAAAAAAAAAAAAACTTTGCGTCATTTTCAAGTACTAAAATAGCTAAAATACTAAAATAAAGTCAAAACGTTCCATTTTCCAAGGTATTTTTCTGTGTAGAACAAAGTTACGTGTTACGTGAGAGAATATATCGTCCCTCTTCCGGAATAATGAGCTATCTGCTAACCACGATTTCGTAGCAATAAAGAGCTATCTGCTATTTCAGGTAAGCGCAATTATGAGCTCCAGCTATTTTATACCGATTTAATGTACTGCAGCTTATAAGAAATGGCAACGAAATATTGTGGTATTAAGCAGGTATTAAATAGACTATAATAAGATGATATAATAATGTATAATATTAGTTCACTCATGTTCTGCCTTGTCATTAAGTCCCCCAGCAGTGCGGTTTGCACGGCGGGGTCAGTCGGTTCAACGACCTCTGCCACCCACCAGATCAGCTGTTGCTGCTACGTCGTCATGGCAACGAGCCAGCCACGCCCACCTCCGCAACAGATTCGCATTTGAAACAGAAAGTTGGGCAGCTCCAGCCAGGTTTAAAGACATCTAGGCGGTGCATCCCCTGTTTGTGGATGTGTGTACATATCGTCCCTCGTCTGGAATAATGAGCAATCTGCATGGACATCTGCTTAATTACCACGATTTCGTTGAAATAATGAGCTATATCTGCTCTTTCAAGTGGGTGCAATTATTAGCTGTAAAATGTTTGTGGGTCTCTATTATAATATATACTATAATAATACAGTATAATATACAGCTCAATATGTTAGCAATATGGTTGTATTCTCAAACGAACAAATTATTAAATTAATTTGTTAATAAATATTAGATTTAGGATGAAAATAAATGGTCTCAGAACGCAGACTTTTAGTCGGTTGACCTCCTTGGGAACTTTTCTGTTCCTCCCCCTTTTCCATTAAAAACCGGAATCACAGATCAGCCCCCATGAACATTGTAAAGTTTTCAGTATCAGATCACAGCACCACAATCCGGGTCAGCCGCCCGCAGATTGTCACAAAAACTTCGCTGTAAGAAAAGTGTGGTCGTCTTCAACTGAGATAGTCGTGGAGTTTTGTCACCACCCCCTGCAGCCAGCAGGCTAGTGACGTCATGCGATGAGAGCTTCTGCAGCTTAAAAATACCATCATGGTAATGACATTATTATCAAGTTTGTCAGATTTTGACCTTGCCATTGTTTGACCCTGGTGCCCACTTGGCGAACGTTGAGCACCGTTACCTCACCGCACGACATGCAAATCAGGTTACATTAGTGTTGTAGGAAGTGCTCCCATGTCCTTGTCAACATGTGTGGGTATGTTGATAATATGGTCACGTGATACGTGTTGATAATGCCACGCAAACAAAAATAAACAATTATATTTTGTATAATAAAATATGTTACATTGTATAAAAGAAAAGTACAGCACTGGTTTCATTCATATAATACCCTAATTACATACTACAAAATGCTGCTTCAGAAAAGTGAACTATTTTATTGAAAAATGAGAAAAGTTGCTCAATTCAGCTTATATAGTTTTAATTTTTAAGGTGCATGTATTTCCATGGAGCGGGGAAAGCAAGAAAATCGCATGCTGCATGCGGCGAGCGAATTTTATGTAAATTACGATGCTCTTTTTAATCGCCAAATATATGGCATGTTACCATGTTGTACAGCAAGTTCGCATTATTCGCATCGCGTCGTGTTATCGCAATTATGCATGAGCATAAATCGGTATAAATGAAGCTTCTTATTATGATCACCTATTATAATATAAAATAGCATCAGATATCTCAACAAGATCATGGTAGGCAGATAGCTCATTATTCCGGAAGAGGGACGATGTATGGTACCAGTTAAAATAATAATTGACATTTCATTCGGAATGACTTAATTTTGATTGGTTACGGTTACAACTCCGCAGTACGAACGTTATCAGATGATAAGAACATCGCGTGATAGGTCAATGAGTCTCTGATTTTGTTGTTTTGTTCGGACAGTGCTCGTGCACTCCGCTTGACCTCACAGCTGATAAGATATTAATAACATCAATATGCATATGGCTGCGTGGAATATTCCTAAAGCCAATATAAAATCTAATCAATCTAATCATCAATATGCATGAGAATGCTGATAAAAATGCATCGACGAGCGTATCTTGGCTGCGATAAAAATGCATCTTGTTTTATCTTTTTCATTGTTTAATAAAAATTATAAGTTTACTGTACATGGGTGATGCGACGCAAATAATGCGTAACTTGCACTTCATGGTGGCCATGCATATTTGGCGATTATCGAATTTAATGAGCGATATCTGCCCGCAATAGAATTGTTACTCGTTAGTTAAAAAAAAAAATGGTATATCAACCTGATTACAAGAATCAAGTAATAATGATGAGCTGGCATTGCGTGATATAAATATGTCACCATCACAACTTTCCTGCACAGCTTGCGACGCAAATAATGCGCAATTGCTGTAATATCAATTGGCGGCCATATTTTGCGATTAAAAAGGGTATAATGAGCGATTTCGCTTGCGATAGAATTTCACAGCTTGTATATACGTCAAAATCACGACGCATCGCCGTTGCCGCTTATGTAAATAATAATAATGAAATTAACATGGTAAATCCGTCTTAATCGCTCTATTTTAATATTTTACGGCACCAGCGTCAAGATCACATCACTCTTGTGAATGATTGTGAATCCACCTTTCCTCTTTAATGATGTTATTAAAACATACTTGGTTATAATACTTAATTATTGTGACTGGCGCCATGCTACACTAAACCGCGCAGTATAGCAAGAACATAATATGTGTACGTGCGGTAGAGCTCGTCGCAAACACCCGCACCAGATCCGGATTGAACCGGTGGACTGTTTACACCCCCAATATAAATTGTAGATAACGTTGTTGGATCACAACAGAACAATTATATCGACTGTATCTCAAATTATACGACTCTTTTAATGGTGGCTAGACTTGATTATCTACGACCAAATAGTCGTATAGGTAGGGGGGGGGGGGAGCAAAATTCTGTGCTCTTGTGTATTGTTGATGACATTGTTGTCATGAGGGGGTGTAGATTGACCTCAGTTACTACGCGAGTCAAATGAATTTTTATGTCAGACGGAATCGAATGAAATAAATGTTATAAAAATACGAGAATGCTCTAATCGCTTTGTTTGAGCAAATTCAAGGGGGCAGTTTCCTCACAATAGCTCCATTTCCTCAAGGTGTATAGAGGTTTATATATAAACCTCTATACACCTTGCATTTCCTGTCTCCATCCATGTTAAACTTCTACCTCCATTTCAGTTTTCTCAAAACTGATGATCGGACAGATCTACTTAAAACTTGTAAAACCATGATGACATATACTTCAACAGATCTTAGTTTACGTGTGGATTCGATTATGCGCGACGGCCATCTTGGAAGTCATAACATGGCTAAGATAGGGGGCGCCAGTCGGTCTAGACGTATAGTCTAGCCATGTCAGGCGTAAACTTAGATTTGTTTTACTGTACTCAAAATCTACACCGAATTTTTATTTTTTATTTTTTTACATCAGCAAAGCATAAAATTTATCTTGTCCTTTATTTTATGGACTTAAATAAAATCATTTTCAGTTTATCATCAGAAATATTGAGCAATGGTCATATTATTAATCCTTAATGTCTTTAGTGAGAATATCTTCCTTCGTAATTCGCTTGCATTATAGAAGTTGTTATCTTATAACTTATTATAAGTATTTCCCCACCAAGAGATCAAGTCTACTGATATCATTTTCACTCCCATCAGTAGTCGTCATCGTGTTGTGACATGATGTTCTACATAAACACTGAATTGACATGAGGCACTAAAAGTTCGGAGATTACCTGCACTTTAGTTCCGTTATAAGCAAGCTATAGGAGGTAATCTCCCGAGGAAGTGCTTGGTGACTTCCGGTCTTTATCACCTGTGACGTCATCAGGGTCATTGACCCTGTCACCTGGTGACTAGGTCAACATGTACACTCGTCGTCTTGGAAAATTTCACACTTGCAAGCCCTGTGTTAATCTTACCGAGCATGGTGATTAATGAGGCTCTATTAAATGGAAATATTTCGAGGCGGCGACAATACCAACGGGAACGTATACACTTACAGGTTACATCATAAAAGTCGTTTGACATCAAGGTATTAATGATAAGAAGAAATGGACCTTCACTTCATAAATTAAATAAATATTGTTTGCGTTCGATATGATGTAAACAAAACAAGAAAGTCCCCCTCGGTATAATACCCGGTAGTAAGTAGTAATATAGTACAACAAATGAAGGATATCACTTAAAATAACCAGAAAAGTAAAAAGATTTGGGCTGAACTATGAACATGAAAACTCTAAGACCCAGCTTGCAGATATTATATTTTAAATCTTTAAAATAAATATCTGTGCCAAGTTCGAACTAAAATGTTCAGAAACCTTGCACTTTCGGTGTTAATTTATTTGTGCCAATGGAAAGTATAAAGTTTTATGTTTACATGCGAAATCGACAACGATGTGTATTGAATTTGTGTAGTGAAGGTCAGTCGATGTGTCGTCTGATCACTAACACGTCAATGCCAATGGACATATTTCATGACGTCACCCATAAGACCTGTGTATGTACTATATGTTCCCTTCACTACCACGCTGTATAAATACGTTACGAACTGTATTGAGGTTTCTGCAGATAACAAAGTTATAAAAAAACGTTTTTATAAAACTTGAAATGAGATTTCTTTGGACTTGATATTATAAAGTTCCTAACTTAAACTTGTATTTTTTTATTATTTGTGTCACATGTCACATCCAATATGAGAGTCGCAGATGCTACTGTATAAAATTGAGAACACAATATCTGCATTATGAAATCTTGGTGTCGCAGTTTTCAGTATGAACTAGTTTCGTAAAAACTGATCGTGTCGTATCTCGTGCGGTCAGCTGCTGATCAGCTGTTGCGGGGTCACGTGACCGCGACCAGCTGGTTCCGAGTGGACATATCGGGACAGCTGCCTCTTGATATTAAAATTTATCGTATAAATCTAGACTGTTGGACTTGTTATACCATGTTATACATCTCATCCACCTCTCCTAAATCTGCAACTCTTGTAGCTGTATATTGAGACCATAAAGGTGGTATCACATGGCAATTTTTATCATGCAACACGACGCGAATAATGCACAATTGCTGTGACATCCATTGACAGCCATATTTGGCGATTAAAAAAAAGAACATCGCAATTTATAACCACGCGATTTCGCTGCCGCAACCTGGCGAATTCACTCTACTCGCCGCATAGGATTTCACATGGCAGCTTTTACGTCAAAATCGCGCGTCACATCGCCGTTGTCGTCATCGGAATCCGCCTCAAAGATTGTTGGAGAACGTTATAGTAGTGGTAAAATAATTTGAAATTCTTGCTCAAATTGTAGAATTTGATTCATATAAATACTCTAGCTACCAGCATTTTAATTCTTATTTAATTTAATTAATGGAATTATCACAATTTTATATAATTGACAGCACATACAGTGATTTATAGTTGTCACACGTATTGTACCTTCAAACTATTATACCTTCAGACATGCAAGTATTAAAAAATAGATTAACTTTAGAAGTGATGCTATAATATATATTTATTATATTATATAAATATTTGTTGTTTTTGTGATTCTCCCAACGATATAGCCGCGTATCCCTAATTGGATAAAATAGTCAAAGTATCTGCGAGCAGAGCCATCTATATTAGTTCTCTATATGTCCTCAAATAGCAAATATAAACCACTGAAGAAGACCAACGTTAATACACCACTGTTTTTTTTTTTTTTTTTCGTTGTTTATTTACATTAATTTAACATCAATCATGACGTAGTTTATATTTACTAATATTATATCTAAAAGCTTCCTTCGTTTGCTAAAAGATGCCACATGCCGCCGGAAAAGCTGACACACTTAACCATGTAGGATACATTTTACGATATTCCAACATCCAATACTGCTCGTTGCAAGATTGGAGCTGTGTATTTTTATCAGACACTGACATTTTGACGCCATATTTTTTAATGTGTTTTTGAGAAAAGGCCGTAATTTCCCGCCATGAAGTTGCTGGTGACATGATGATGCAGCTGGCAAGGTGACAAGTGACACCGTTCAATGTCAAAGTCACCGTCGTGTTTCACTGGACGGTCACGCCTGACGGTGCGTGGAGACACCTGCTCTGGGCTTGTACCGGACATTTTTTTAATATATATATATTTTATAATCAGCGGATACTTTTTTTTTTTTAATCAATCCCTATTTGGGTATACAATTCTACTTAGTAATTACATACTTCTTTGAGACCCTCTGAACCTTCCGAAACCCTAACTTGAGCGTTTTGCGGGCTCTTCCGGAACGGGGATCGCCATGGCCTTGCAAACCATCCCGGCATTTGCCTGCGACTGTGAGGGAAACAAACGTGGAAACCTCAGCCATGCAGGATGGACGCTATATAGCTTTTATCAATATACTAACCACGCTCAGCGTTGCTTGACTGATATGGCGAACGCACTCTGCGCAACACCTCCTATACAACTTTTAATTTTATATATTTTTATTTTACGATGTTAGCTTACTACAGTATATTCTGCTATTGTTGTGTAAGCATTCAAACTTAACAACAGGACTTCATAAAGCACCAAGATATGGCATTGAAAACCTCGATACAGTAATTATTAATATATCAGTCTGGTATGACTCAACATACACGTGTACTTTAGCAATGCTCCAATAAAAAAAAAAAAAAAATGCCACTTTTAGAATCACCCAAGAAAAATCCACCAAATATCCATGCATACCTGCAATGTCTTTATGGCGTCAATTGCTATATATTATAACATACGTAATTCAAACTTCTCGTCATATAATCATATTAGATATATAGGAAACCATGGAAACTTGTAGCAGAAGCTCGGCACACCTTCCGATTTACAGGGCACTTATATAATTGTCCGAACCTCGGAAAAGTAATAAAAAGTATCTCACCCTAGACCGAGATTCGAACCCACAACTTTCCTCATGCGAGGCGGTCGCTTAACCAATGTGCTGCACTGCTACCTATACAGGCTGCACAACACCAAGAAGTGCATGCATGGTTATCCAGTGATGGCCTTGTTTCTCTTGAGCGATTTCAATTTTCAAGTTACGCCACGCAAGCAAAGTGAATTCAAAGCTGATATAAGCTGAAAGCTTATATAGTTTAACCATGCATGCAGCAGTATAATATGTATAAAATAAATTATAAAAATGTTTTCTCTCAAATAGTTCATTGTTGTTGTTCAATGGTTTCATTTACAATCAATGCATATCGACGGTTTCAATTTACTCAACCCAATATAAACATTGCGGCATTATTTTATGATCGTATAAATTTAGATCCAGTCTTGTGTAACACCACACGAAACAAATTTTAAGGGCAACGGCCCACAAGTTCTGAGAAATTGTTTTTTTACAACGATCGAGTTCACTGGCTGCAGTAGAAGAGTTTACCGCACGGCCGCCCCCACTGCACCGCGTGTGCACCAGGTTAACCGCACCATCAGGCATTGTCATTGCTCTTGGGTAGACAAAAAAGGTAGTGTAGTTCGTTTATAAAATAAAATGTATTTCCAAGTAAAGGTAGATTTACCAAGTGCTGATGCGACGGAGCAATGTTGAGCGAGGCTTGGCGGGCGAGGAAAGCGCACTTGCTTCAATATCATATGGCGGCCATGTTGGCGTGAAAAAAATCGCTTTTCTGAAGTGATTAAATCCCGCTGCGATTTTTTCACGCCAACATGGCCGCCATATGATATTGGAGCAAATGCGCCTTTCTCTCCCCGCCAAGCCTCGCTCGACATCGCTTCATGTAAATTCACCTTTTAAAGGGACATGAGACAATAATGCAATCATGAATGCTTAAAAAGTTTCTGTAGAGCCTATAATATTACACGATACAATTTTGCATGCAATTTTTTCTTACAAGAAAATTTCATCTCCATACAAAGAAATGGAGTTCAAGTTTTCCTGTAAGGAAAAATTGTATGCAGTAGTTTGAAAAATTGTATCGTGTAATACTGGCTTAAGATATGTTTATGCGAGAAATGAGTAAATTTCCGTTTTCGGAACATCCCTCAAATTTATAAAAATTAATTATATATAGAGAGCCGCAGGTCAATTGCACATCAGGCAACATCGCACTGAGTATATACGGCTGGGCGGGAGGAAGGAGGAGTGAGTTACATGAAGAAGAGGCAGCTGTGTTGCCAGGCGATGAACGTGACGTCACGTTCCTCCGATCGCGCTATTCATAAGGGCGCTTACGCTGGGGCACTCTCCACCGTGCGGCATGTATTCATACGCAGTTGATGGGTAACGTTTGATTAAAAAATACTTATTTTTAGGGTCCCCTGTCCCTTTAACGTCTAAATATTCTCAAACTCACTGTACACGTCTCAACATGTCGTCCTACCTCGGCGTGATTCTCTCCTTGCCCTGACCACGTAGTTTCAATTAACTGGAGGGTTCTTTGTCGCTGCGAGCGCGCTGGACCGAGCAATGCGGGGGAGGAGTGACCCTTCGCGGGGAAGAATGCAGCGAGCTTCAGAGAGAGCACGCAGATTGTTCGATTAAAGCGATGTCTTTGTTGATAATTATATTTTAGTATTGGAAATAATTTCAGAGTTGCATCTTCGGAAACTTATTGCTAGAAATTTGAACAACGTTTTTTTCATTTCTGCCATAAATTTTCTCAGAGCGTCACGATGTTTGGAAGTTTGCACCTCTATTTTGCTTTTAAGCAAAAGAAACTTCAAATCAGCTGATTTTGCGGTGTTCCCACCTTATAATCTATACCTGAAACAAACTCGAAATTGCTTTTTTGGCATAAAAGAAATTTTTAGAGGAAAATAAGCTCTTAATTATCTGGTAGACCTCTAAATGGGAAAGGGCTGATGGTTGCAAATTAATTTAGTATTAGTTACTATGTAGGTTATAAGAAAAATAATCAAAATTTCTATCATGACTTATTATTTACGCACGGGGAACACTTAAAAATTCTAATAATATTCAGTGACGCTAAATTTCGCCACTGAAACTCGTGGTCAAATTTCTGATATGAACCACTATATTCGTGGAACCTGTCACAATTTGCTTGACTTTGACTGACACATTACCTGCGACATGTTATCTGTGTGCTGTTCCCACGCCTTGTCACTCCACATGACACCTACACGTTTTAACATATCGTCATTAGTTGGTACACTTCCCACCACCGTCACTAGTTTGACTTGCTGTCGTGTGACGCTACACGCTACACCACCGAAATGAGAAAGACAGAAAGTGCAATTTCCCACTACCGAAATGATTGATTGATTGATATTTTGGGGCAATTGACACATTTTGGTCATGTATGCCCCCACTTCAGAAATGAGAAATCTGTTGGATGTGATAACTTTATATGTCTTATCAGATTGTTCATATCAGCCAGGAAGCCAACCCCCCCTCCTTTTCCCTAAATAAACCCTGTTTTATGATACTACATTTTTTTTCAAAAGTGACTAAATTGAAATTCCCGGCTCTATACGTGGATTTACCTTGCATTGTGGGTCCCTTCCAAACAGGGACATCAATAGCAATTGCCTGGTTGTGACTGAGGAAACCGTAGAAACTCAGTCAGGAAGGTCGGTAGTTAATGGAGGATGCCATCAACTGTCTCCACGATGCACGATTTTTTTTCTGAAATAATATAATATATACAGTATTACATCATTCATATTTATAGTGCGCATTCGACATGCTTCTGCTTGGTTTAAAACGGCTACATCACTATACATATTAATGCTGTATTGAGATTATTTACTGTCTGCACTGTGTTATATTGTTATACCGCCATGGATAAAATAAAAATACAGTATTGTATTCATTCAATATCCCCTGTAATATATTGCATTAGTATGACACATATAAACGTCATGCAGTGCAGCGGATATCGTCATGGTATAGACTGTGTTTCAACATTGGCATGCATGTGCACTGCAGACGTATACTATAATTAAGACATAAAGTAAACGATCGAAGGAGGAAGTGTTTTTATGTTCCACAACTTCCCTTGTTGTATCAAGACTCCATTCATCTTGCTCCATTTTTTTTTTTGAACGATTAATCTCAGTTACTTTGACGTCATTGTATTGGAAATTTCTGTCGGACGAAATCAAATGAAATAAATTTTATATTTTCGGTAATGTTCTGAAATTTAATCGCTTAATTTTCGGCATACACATTTCAATAATGAGTTTTTCTCACAACAGCTCCATTTCCGGTTTCTGTCCATAAGGCTCCATGTTAAACATCTATCTAAATTGTCACAAAACTGGTCAGAAGGATCCACTTCAAAATTTGTATGCCACCTATTGATGGCGAGTTGAAAGTCCCTCTCCTGCAAGTCTTTTGTTGCATTCAACGCGACCTATTCCGAAATCTCAATCAGCTGAGATTTATCAGATGATTTGGGCAAAGGCATTTTATGAATTGTATTTGGTATTATACATACCGAGTGAATAGTATACTGCATTGAAGCGAAGCTGTGTTGCTAGTAGGTGGTAGCGCCATTTGTATTAGAGAAAACTGTATTAATATATTCTAATTATTATTTTCCAATATATTTATGTGATTAATTTAATACTTGATTAATTTCACAGTTTTCTTCATATCTTGATATTGTATTGTTGTATAAATATATCCATAATAAAAGTAAAGGACATAAATGGTAAATGGTATCCAGTATCCCCCCCCCCCCCCAATGAGCTCGCGGCGGGGTAATGCTGGGTGATAAGGGAAGAAAGGATGGTAACCATGACCTGTTATATACGTATCCCAGCATTCGCTGAGGTGAGACTGAGGGAACTGTGGAAACTTGAGTCAGGACGAACACCTCTACTTTTTATCAAATGACCAAAGCCTAATATAATGGGGAACCATACACAAGTGCAGTACTAAACTTGGTGGAAAGCGAGGTGAATTTAACCCAGAGAGGGAGCAAGGTAACAGCGTAATTCTCTTATTTACTCCCAACTAATACTTATACCTACGCTTGACGTAGCTTAACTTCGGTGATCTAACGAGAACTGGTCAATACACTGCGTCTCGTTTAACCTTGAAAAAGTTAACCGTATATTAATTGTTGCATACAAAATGCGCTCAAAAGAGCTGTGACCGCCGTAACTTTAGAACTTGTGATTTGTGATCTAAATATCTAGCCGGTTAGTGGGGCGAGTGAAGAAAGCGGACGGATTGAGGGGATGAAAGCCGTCGACTTTGGACGATTACCAAACGAGATAAAGGTGAGAGCAGCTCTCAGCACATCAAAGACGTGATGTAACTAGTTAACCCGTGCTTTATCATCGAGTTTCAAGTACTCGCGCATATTTCAGAGTACCAACGACAAATATTTTCCCGAAAGTAAATTTAACTGTATTGACAGCTATATGTTAAGTATATTATACCAAACAATCTCTTCACTTTGCTCATTGGCTCATAATTTATCATAAAGATATCGCGGCTATAAGACCTTTAACCTAAGCAGATAAATGTATGACAGTAAACGCATTAGCAGTTGTTTATATATGAATATAATTATACTCTTTAGTACTTTACCGAAGATGGTTTTAAAAGTGCCTTAAATTTGTTTACATCGTATCGGCAATGAAGTGTATTGAATTTGTGCAGTATAGGTCAGTCGATTCTGTTTCTCTTATCAATAATACTTTAATGCCAAACGTCTTTTATGACGTCACCGATAAGCACGTTCATGTATACTTTCAAAAACCTCTTCAGTATGGCTATGTCATGCAGCAAACTTATACTTTATGCATGCAGTATAATATATACACCTCTGGGCAGCACGATCCTGCCCCATTTGTTGACACTGCAGCTCACCTCAAGGAGATGCAGATTTGCAAATTTGGTGGAGCTAAGAAGAGCTCACAGTGTATAAGCCATCCTGAAAAGTTCCCCCACGCCTCCATAGACTGCGTGACAATTATTAACGTTCACAAACAGAGCAGCGGTAACTTTTATGGTATCCAGAGGTGTACATACTTTTCGTGTTTATTTATTATTATAATAGAAACGATATTAAATGAATACAGTTCATGCACCGTATATAAAGAAAATAGTGGCATGCACTCATCACGTTCTTCATTACGAATATTTTTGACTTGATCGGCGATCAAATGTGCCTCGATCAGCGACTTACAGAGGGTCTTGTGTTAATTTTTAAGTTTGTTCGTAAACCCTGCCCAGAGTACATTTTCTACTCCCAGTCGAACTTATGTCCATGTGAATAAGGTCGATTGGATGCAATGTACACCGATCAGGGATTACGAACACACCTAAATTATGTCACGCTGCACTCGTAACAAATATTATTAATAACGGTCGACTATCGACTCACGATCGTCGTGACACAACCCACGTGATCTGCACTACTTCGCCCTACTTTTGACGTACCGCTCTATTAGACCGGGTCATTTATACAATAACTTTATTGTGAAGTGTGGCGCAGTGCGTTTGACTGGGTCTCGTCAGATCACCGAAGTCAGGCAACGCCGAGCGTGCGGTTAGTAGTTGGATGGGTGACTATTTTCAAACAAAAATCACACTCTCCCCTCTCCCTCCCCCAGGGGTATAGCGTTGCGAATTTCAGAATCATGAAGTTATATATGAAGTTGTGGGAGTGGTATAGTAGTTGGATGAGTGATGATTTAAAATAAAAAAAAAAGGTTTCTCACCCAGGGGTAAAGGGGTAAATCGTTGCGCTTTTATTCCACTATCCTGTATAGCGTCAATCCTGCATGGCTGAGGTTTCCACGTTTTCCTCAGTCACAGGCAAATGCTGGGATGGATTGCAAGGCAGTGTCCACCCCATTCTGAAACGCTCATATTAGGGTTTCGGAAATTTCGAGGTTTCTAAATTATTAATGAGTAATTTTTAAGTAGACGTACCCAGGACTTGGTGTAAAAGTAACACTTTATTATGATTCGCTTTTAAAAGTGCGGGTTCTGTAACAACCTGGAACGTGTTATGTTGATGCATTCTTGCGGCCACCTTTACCTGGGGGTCGCAGGTAACAAAGAAGGGTGGAGACAGGAATGTGGCGAGAGGGTGGAAGGAAGTAGAAAGTTCCAACACTGCAACAATAAAAGTCAATGAAAGATTGGTGCATTGCAGATTTTAGGCGTGGCCGCTGCTAGATGTTATAATAAATTTCTTGTGACGTCATGTTCTCCGAGGAAAACTATCACCAGAAAATAAAAATTATATTATACAATTTATATATATATAGTATATAATAATATAGTTTATAATATATAATATGATCGATGAAAAACTTTTAATTTTGACCTTCTCCACTCGAAATTAAAAAAACGGCTCATTTTGATTTATAATTTTGAATGATGTTATCGATTTTCGAATGCTTATAAATGTCATGAAAACCAGAAATTTATTAATGGACAGCATTATTACTAAGCTAAGCTTATGAAGATTTGGACCGCATTATTCTTTCCATGCAAAAGTTGTATAATAATCTCCCTATTCAATTAAAAACTGAAAGTGATATTATGAATTTTAAAAAATTAAAATGCATTTACCGGCAATGAACATGCATAATATATAAAATTAACGATTACTATAATATATTAAATGAATATTTCATGTATTTTTGTTGACACGGCCGCGCTGGGGTCACACATGACCAAAAAGTGTCAATTGCCCCAAAATACCAACCAACCAACCAACTTTGTTGACATGTCTTTTGCAAGATGAATAAAATTTTGAAACAAATTTCGACTGTTTTTATTAGAAACTGTTCGAAAATACCAAATGTGTTATTCTGCTGAAATCTGGGCACCGTACCTGACCGATGTTGTTTTGTTTTTTCAGGACGGATGGCGGCAGCGACCTCACCCCCACCAAGCACCACCCTCACGTGGCGGGCCTGCAGGAGATGACGCCCGCCGCCTCGCCCGCGCCCCCCCTGCTCGAGTGTCCCCCCTCCCAGGCCCCCGCGCCCTCCCCGGGACACGACAAGAAGGCCTCCCTCGTCAAGTATGGAGAACTCGTAATACTGGGGTGAGTCGACCTGCCTTTGTAAAGTTTGTTAAGATAGAGGCTTCAAGCCACCTGATTTTGTGGTGTGCCCACTATCCTATCTAAACTTGAGTTAAAAAACGTGAATTCATTTATATGATGATTTTTTAGGAACTTCAGTCTAAACTCAGACTGAGAAATATACAGTTGATAATTGAAAATTTAGATTTTTTACCTAATTTACAACTGAAAAATTTGAAAAAAAAAAAATGCCTGTCACTTTGCTTCATTGTCATGCAGTACAAATTGACCTTATTGACACAAATGGGCATCGCGAGGCGCACTCATGTACTGTATAATTCAATGCTGTATATACCGTATTGTATATATTTTATATGAATGTCGCACTTTATTTGTTACTTCTAAATGTAAACATAGAATAGAATAGAATAGAATAGAATAGAATAGAAATTTGCTTTATTGCGGCGAGGTTTAGGCAAGCCCATTCTTACACCTAACCGCATGGACTGAGGGACCCATGGAAACCTTTAAATGAGAGACGGTTTGAAGCATCAAACATTTCCAACCGCACATCATATTAATTATCTCCGTGTAGTTGGTACGTTCCGGTGGTGGTCACTTCTTGACCTTTGACCTGACTAACCTTTTGACCTTTGACGTGGTCAACCAGCCGAGCCGTGTCCTTGAAAACTGCAGCGTTTGTGTACAAGTAAAATTATACTAACGTACTTTGATCTAGCAGATAGAATTTAATATTCATCACGCCATTCATTAATATTTAAATACTGCGACGTAAAAAATGCGCATTGATCAAGGTAATAATATGTTAATGAGAACAACAACGATAGTCGAATCTATGCACGTTGTTTTATACTGTACATGTACGGTGGATTTGGAGGGTATTTTTAGAAGTTATAAAAGTTGGCTGCACGTTCTGCATGTGATGGAATGAATAATAATAATAATAGTGTATCGTTGATCACTGCATATGCGACTATATTAAAACAATTAGGCTGCTAGAGGACAGCAAATGCGCCCAAAATTCACCCTTTAACATGCAGCCTTGATGGGACAGGTGGGACAAAAAAACACCCTTGCATGCATATATATGCCTGAATGTAACTGAAATTTTTACCACACATCGTTTTTTTTTTTTATTTATTTATTTATTTTTTTTTGTTCTTGATTTATGATTTATTTTTGAGAATATACTGTAAAGGTCATGGATTTTCATGGGCGGCAACGACGACGCGGCGCGATTTGACGTAATTAAAAGCTGGGAAATCGTATATATGCAGCGGCGAATTCGCCGCGCGGTAATCGCGTTAATTACGATGCTCTTTTTCTTTTAATCGCAAAATATGGCTGCCAATGGATGTTATAGCAAGTGCACTTTCTTCGCGTCGCGTCGCAGGCTAGAAATCGCTCATAAAAATTCACCATGCACCCAAAGACTACAATCGCTTATGAATTATTAAGGGGCATTCACAAAGCCTTAAGGCCACATTTAGGGCTCGATAATTGAAGACCAGAAATTTTGGGTCTAAAAAGCATGCCTAAAATTGGGCTTTAAATTATCGAGCCCTAAATGTGGCCTTATTAGCGCTTTGTGAATGCCACTTATTATTTCTTATTAATTGGACCCTGTTGAATAGGGTACTGGTTACAAGTGACTTCCCGGCTCTCTATATAGCGTTCTGGGTCCTTTCCCAACCTAGCAATCGTATTTTGGGTTACTTAATTATTAATTTCTTCAATGTGTCCTATCGCAGTGTTCGTTTGCCTGGCAGGCACGGGAAGTGGTCAACAACTGACAAATATCCGCCGTCATATCAAATGTCACGTGGCTCTGTTCTTGAGAAACTCGGTAGCATTCAGGAAGAGGAACATCGATTAGCCGTAATGTATCCTGATGGGATAAGTTCAATCGCACCGATTTTGGTTTTGTAATAATAAGGATATTTTGAAACATTTGTGTATTGTTCACGTTTCGTGTACAACGGACAACCTGCATGAATTTTTTTTATTGCTGCAGAAATGAATAGAGGGTACCAAATTATGCTATAACTCTGAATTTTTTCAGATTTTTTTGAGACCTGGAACTATTTTAAAATAATTATTGATTGTGCGGCCACGCCCCCTGGAGGTGTCAAAATAAGCGTCTAGGCTCCATACTTTTTATTAAGGATTCAGGGATGCCAACTTAACTTAACTTACAAAAATTTCAATAATTATTTAAAAACAGTTCCGGAATTAAAAAAAATCTGAAAAAAATTCAGAGTAGCATAATTTTGTACCCTCTATTCATCATTTCTGCAATATTAGCTCCTCACTTTACCAGTAGATTTTGCCTGTGGGGAGCCGGGGAACACCTACGGAGACTGATGCCTTGATGTCTGGCGCAAGGTATATAGAGGTTTTAAACCTCTGTATACGGGTCTTTCACCATACGTCACAAAAACATGACGTCACGTGAATGTAGGCAAAAAGCACCTATTTAACATGGTAGTAACATACCAAAAACTATTTATTTTCTGCAATATGACAATTGTGATACCTTTGACAATTATTTTATTTGATAGATTGAAATGTCAAGTAAATGGAAAAAAATACAATATTTGCCAATGATATCTGTGGAAAATACAATAAATCATTAAATAAAATGTAAATCTACTCCAAATTTCACGTCAATAATGGCCATTTTACGACACTTATGCACTGATATTGACCCTAACATTCTGAAAAAATATCAGCCAATCACCGACCATTGCTTTCCCCGCGGACTTTTGAATACGAGGGGGAAACGGCACAACAAAGAATAATGATAAAGAAACTAGGTAAAATAAAAAAAATGTATATGTTCAAGTTATGTATATTCATTTCTTACGTATATATTATTGTTAAAAAAAAATTAAAAATATGTTAAATTAGGAGCAATAAATCAAGTGATTCCAGTTCCCCCTAAGTACCTACTGATGAATGTAAACAACAACAAAGCCAAGCAAACACCGTATACCTTGGTATGGCGTTAGTGTTGGCGCAAAAGCGGCTGGTTTAAAAGTTAGGCCATCCCAAGAACTGTTTACTGCATGGGTAAATCAGTCTTTTAAGTCGGTTGGTGGTGCAGTGGATGCGTGCTTGTCTGTCACTCGGGAGGCTCGGGTTAATCGCTCTCAGGTGGCTTTTACATTGTAAATGCCTCGTCTGCGCTTCGAGTGTGTGCTCGTGCATGGCGCTTGCATGTCCTTTACTGTGCTGCTGATACGGCTAGGATCATTGTGTTATAGGCTATGCATTGCTCCAGCTAGTCCAGGCTGTGGTTTATATAGTAGCCCACACGAAACAAGGGAAATTCCGGGACAGTTTACCAATCCACCGTATAAAATCATCCATTTGCCCTATGTGTGATATAGAACTTTTTTTTTTAAGCCATCGTCCCAGTGCACAATCTTTGACATCAGAAAGGGATGCACTGTAGTGACAACTTTTCTCTTTAATCCTCCACCACTAGAGTGCATGTCCACATAATCCTGCATCTAATCGTTGCCAGGGGTTAAATTTAGAGAGGAGGAATTAGTGCAGCGTGTGACAAAAGACAAAGTCTGTATCGATAATGCAGCTCTCTGTTTACATTAGTCTAAATTTGGAGCTGCTTAACATTCCTCTGAAATTTATCTTTTCACTTGAACCCGCAGCCCAAGTGCAGTCTAAATTATTCCCCGAGAGATAAATCTGTTAGTTCGGAGCAATTGAAAATAATCAACATACCCCAGCGAGCGGGATTTTGTCACGTACCGAAGAGGGTTTAAAAAGTGTCTTGTTGTTTACATGGTATCGACAACGATGTGTATTGTATTTGTGGAGTGGTCAGTCGATGCTGCTTCTGTTATCACTCAACCTTGATGTCAAACGTCTTTTATATCTTTTAATTATGACGTCACCTATAAGGCTGTGTATTTTTATGACGTTACCCATGAGGCCTGTGTATATCATAGACACTTTTTAAACCACCTTCGGTACATATGGACTGTCTCACACAGGATCGCATGATTTCATGTACAGCGTGTGATTTAAAAAGTAAGAACCAATGTGAACAGGTGTACGCGCGCACACAGCTTCGTTTCGTATCGCATGCAATCGTATACGTTGCTCATTTAAATCTCTAAATTCTAAAGCTTTATCACCTATATGAATTAAGTTATATGATATGATACGAAAGCAGTGTGCGATCTCCCATAGAAGAACTATTTCTAGAGCCTGATAAGAAATAATGAATTATGTCACTAATGAATAACACAATTTGTGCATTATATGCATCACAAGGGTAAATCATTAAAACATAGGCACTTTTGATATGCTACAGGCTCTCCTATTTTTAATTAAATATAATAATATAGAGCCATATAATCAATATACAGTATAATTATACATAGGACAATTAGATAGCATTATAGCAAACTTAGAAATAAAGCATTATAGCAAACTTAGAAATAACAAAAATAAGCACGCTAGCTCATGCATAATATATGCTGCAGTCTTTTCTTTTTCCAAATTTCCCCAGAAGTAGCCAAACGTGTGACATTTTTGGCCTTTCATATATAAGATACTTTCAATCGCAATTACTGCATAATCAAAATTATAAATAATAATAAACATTTTGTATTTTAGAAACAAGTTGATATAAAAATCAATCTTCCATTCAGTTATCAGCTTTTCAAGTCTCTACCTTTACAATTTTGCATTACAATAAATAGCATGATCTGTAAGAAAGGAAATATTCATTTCCGCTGCTACTTTTTGACGTCAACAAACTTGTTCGTTGCTGTCAGACGGATCGTCTTCTCAGGAAGTGGCTGCATGACTTCGGATTAACTTAAAGCCAATATAAGAGCCTCCCCTATACTAAATAAACAACTTTTCACAGACCCTCCTGAATTTTCTTTCCTTGTATTCGCCTGTATTATGCAGTAAGTTGCATTTGCAGATTTGTACCCGACGGGGCGGAGGACAAACGACGTCTGACATCAAGGTATTAGTGATAAGACTGATAAGAAGAAGCAGCATTGCATCGACAACCTTCACTTCACAAATTCAATACACATCGTTGCCAATACGATGTAAACAACAAGACACTTTTAAGTCCCCCATCGGTACATACGCAGCTGTAAAGTATAACGTTTTACATCAAATTTACACATAAAGCTATTATAGGCCAGTGTAACACAAGCATAGAGATAATAATGGAAGTTAATCCAATTTTACTGCAGTTGGAAAAATATTGCAACGTAGTCTCCTCTTGCTAATTAATTAATGATGCTGCATGGTGAGAATTTATCGACTATGCTCTCCCCCAACATTTTCACGTGGTAGTAATATGCATCGTGGGAGCTTCATAAATCGAGCGATGTTTTCCTTCTTAAACCGCACTTTCCATGGAGCGATGTCGAGCGGGGCGAGAAAGGCGCACTTGCTTCAATTTCATATGGCAGCCATGTTGGCGTGAAAAGATCGCGGCGGGATTTATAGGTGCTTTTCCATGGAGCGATGTTGCGCGATGCTTGGCGAGCCGAGAAAAGCACACTTGCAGTAAAGCCGTATGGCGGCCATGTTGGCGTGAAAAGATCGCGTTTGGATTTAATCACTGCGAGAAAGCGATTTTCTCTCGCCAATATGGCCGCCATATGATTTTCAAGCAAGTGCGCCATTCTTGCCTCTCTTGACATCGCTTCATGTAAAAGCACCTTAAACCACTGAAATATATAACACTGTAAACCGCACTTTGCATGCAGTATTTTTTTTCTGTACAGAGCTAGGTAAACAGAGGGAGGATATAATTTGTTATCACGTATGTTTATGGCCACTAAGCTGGCCGGGCTTTGAGGATCTCCCACTTGATGTGTTTTGGATATAACCCTCCATAAAACCGCTGCAGGCAAGATAGCGCAGTATAAAAAGACAGTGAGGCGTTTTTAGACTGGGAAGTTTGTTGTATATATAAGTCTGCCATCTTTGGTATAGACCATCATACTATATTAATTAGTATATTAAAATAAAAATGCCCGCCGGTTATAACAGAGGTTTTCAATTTACGCTCTTTGGTTATACTTTATAACATGTCCGGAATGGTCATTTGTATTCAAATGAAGTGCATACACGTAAATGGCTTTCCAAATCAAATACTGGCATAAGTGCTGTTTCAAGGTGCATTTCCATATATTCGAGCGATTTTGAGCGGGGCTTGGCGAGGCGAGAAAAGCGCACTTAATTGCTTCAATATCATATGGCATCCATGTTGGCGATAAAGTCGCTCCCCGCAAGGCGAGGAAATCTGCGGAGCCCCTGATTGGCTGCGGCACGCGATTTCCTCGATTTCCACGCTCCATGGAAATGCACCTTCACACACAGAATCGGTTGATTTTGCAGCGTATATGCAGGGAACACCTGATTATCTCTGTTCCCTGGTATATGATAGAAAAAATAAATAAAAAATAAAAGTTATATTACATGCGATCAGGTGTACGCGTGCACACAGTTTCGTATATCACACACCGCATGCAATATCGCACGTTTCGCATTTGAAGTCGTACTATACTACACGATGCGATACGAATTTAAGGCAGTGTGCGACCCCCAAGGTATATACAATTTCTTTGGTATAACATAAAATGTAAGCTTTCAGAACGCCGGTAAGCAAACGCTGTTAAACGTTAATCGACCGCTGTCAGTGTCATTTTTTTTTTTTTTTTTTTTTTCCCCACTATACGTCCGGCAGCTCAAACGTAGTGACACGCACGATCGATTTCAGTGCCACAAAGTCCCTCACGCGGGTGTCAGTTAATAATGCAGCAAGTCAAACCGTGAGGCTGCATTACCACGTGCATGTCCAGTTATAATGAGGCGGGTCGCACACAGCCTCAATTTTATACGATCGTACGCTCCATTCGAATACAAATGACCAATTTTACCATTTTTTTTTAATTAAAAAAAATAATGAAGCAAAATAAAAATAACAAAAAAATTAATCGGGAAAACCTTTATTCTAAATGATATTATTATTTTATATTATATTATTAAGATTACATTTTGACTATAACATTGTCTGAGAACTTTTATTAAGGCTTAACCTGAGAAATTTGGACGAAAAATTCGCTACAACAGATTTTCTTCAAATTAATTTTGTGGACTCACAACAATCGTCAAAGTAGCTCTGAATTTTTTCGGAATTTTTTAACCGTTGGTTTAATTAAAATTAATTTATTTAAATGAGAATTTTGTATCCTTCCAATGTTAAATTTGTTAATTAGCATTGCAAAAAAACTCCCCAACAGATTCTTTTACTTTTTTTTTTACTAAAACCTAGTTTTTTAGACTATTTTTCTGAATTGTTTTCATATATTTTGAACCGTGGCGATGATCGTTTCCTATATTTGATGAGAAATGTGGCAACGTTCTCAAGGACTGATGTCACCACCCCCTCCTAAAAATTTATGCGTATTCCAATGCAAACAGTGTTGCCACTATAGCCACGCCTCTTGACCTTGACAGACAAATTCTCAGGTTATACCTTAAACGCGTGTATTATTATGTCAAAGCTTTACAACTGGGGGATCTTAATATAAATACATCATGTAGTCTGCTACATGGTGGGGTGGACACCTTTGTTCCCCGGCGAGGTGGGAAGTGCGATCACGTGATCAAGGTAGCCGTGCTGGTGCATCCTCGCCGTGTCGGATCGATTGTCGTGCAGTTGGCAACGTCGCAACGTGATCTCATCTCGCGTTGCAGGGAAAACTGCAGGGGAACGAAATTATTATTTCAATTTTGCTCCGTCGTGGTAAAGCAGGTGCACCTACGTGATGTAAACAAGCGTCCGGTGATGCACCAACGTGTGCATTTTTCTGTCATAAGTGCAGGGTTACAAGAAAAAAACAGACGTAGCGTGTCGTATGAGACAGTACATTAAAATAATAAAATATCACTTTTTTCTAAATTTGAAAACACTTTATATATATTCTGGTATACATTTTTAAGGATGAATCTCACAGTAGATTGATATCTCGTAATCGTACCGCCTGAATGCAACAAGACTTGCAGAGGACTTACAAGAACTCGCCATCAATAGGTGGCATACAAATTTTGGAGCGAATCTATTTTATCAGTTTTGTGAAAATTGTGTTATAGAAATTGGCCTTATTGATGAAAACCGGAAATGGAGCTGTTGTATGAAAACTGCGAGACTGAATTTGCTCAAACCATTAGCGATTAAGTTTTAGAACATTCTCAATTTTTTAAAATTTATATCATTCGATTCGTTTGCAAGGAAATATATTCTTTGACTCCGAAGTATAACTGAGATTAATCGTTAATTTGCATAACCGTGCCAAAATCAATTGATACACTACATCAAACTGAAAATTAAATACAAGAATTATACCTTTGATCAGCTTAATTTCACACCGACAGTGCAGCTGACAATCTGACATTGGAAAATGATGGTGCCCGCGGTCAATGACAAAACGCCCGGACGTCACGGCTTTGTTCACGTCCTGCTGCGTCGTGTAGTCACGTGACCTGTGTCTAGACTGACCACTTGTCTCCCCCGAAATTGCAAATCTCTGTCTCTTGAAGCTGCAGCTCTAGCAAGTGAGGCAGAAGTAACGTTCGTACTGTCCAGAGGTGTTCACTATAAAGCAACATTTTTAGTAGTTTCCCTAGAAGCATCCCTATTATATATAATAGTTGAAAATTTCGTCTTCAACTCATACTTTACACGTGTAGACCTAATCTTTTTACCTCTAAAACACATCTTATAGTTCCTCTGCACTCAAAGTGAGGATGAAATGGAGGCGATATTTCAAACATTTTATGCTCAAGAAGAGGAAAAAAGACGTATATTAATCTCGTCTTTTTCCCTCTTTTTTTCCTCTAAAATGGTGCAGAATAGGAGGCCAAAAAACCAAAGAAGAGCTTAATAGCGAATAAAATATGAAATTTATTTCAACTCGGGATGGCTGCCCTGTCATTATTATTACAATTATAATTAGAGCAGCTAGGCTATATATGTATAATATATAAAATTATTTACCGGTAAAAGACGGTGCCTAAGATGAATGTTTAATATTCCGACCGGCGCCACGCTTGATTGGCTCTCTCCCAGGCGGCAGGTGAGGAGCGGCAGGTGATGCTGTGACGTCACATCCGCTAATATCGTGCTAATCATTTGGCAGTACAATGCCCGCACAAGTTGTTATATCCAGGCGGTGTAAAAAAAAAAAAATGTATTGTATTTATTTATTATTATTTTTTTTTTTTTTTCATCGCGCCGGGAAATTGACATTAATGAGATATTAGAATGTGAAAATTTTAGTGGCTTATTCGAAAGAAGGGATGAAAATATGGGACTGTGAATTTTTTTCTCAGATTTTTCTGAGACCGGGAACTATTTTTAAAAAATTATTGAAAGTCTATTTTGATGACGTCACGGGCGGCACTCCTTAAGAAAAAGGATAGGGCAGTGCCGCCCGTGACGTCATAAAATAGACTTTCAATAATTTTTTAAAAATAGTTCCTTGTCTCAGAAAAATCTGACAAAATTCACAGTACCATATTTTTACCCCTTCTTTCGATTAAGCCACTAAAATTTTCACATTCTAATATCTCATTGTATTATTTGTGAACTTTTCTAAGGGCTGGAGCACAGATCGAGATTAGTAAATTTTCTTTGTAATAATACATATAAAAAATATACAAATTCAGAAACAGATCGAGACAAAAGTTGTATATAATTTAAACCCAATCCTATAATATTCACCAAAGCTCAGTTTCTATATATATATATATATAATATAACAGAAAACAACCTATGGCTTTGTGGCTGAATGGCTTTGTGGCTAGTTTAATCCTGAATACCTGTGGAGTAAATTCGTTCAGAAAACACAAAAGATTACGTTTGAAAAATAAGAATATTGTCGGAGCATCTGACATTTACCACCGTGTTCGAAGCTGCACCACAAAAGGCGATGCGCTCCTGCAGGCGATACACGTACCTTCAAGTGCACGGTCCTGTCTGCAAGGTCACCTCGTGTGGCGAACGCTCCATGTTTTTGTTACTTGTGTAGTCCTTCTGTGTAACTATGTACTGTAACTTTTAACTTACTGCAGGGGGTTGTTATACTTGACACTTGCATGCATTGAGCATTGCAGAAGGGAACTCAGATTAGTTTGTATTTTGAAATAATTTACACATTTTGGGCATGATATCCGTTTAAGGGAACCCTTCTTGTTGACTTCCATGCATGGTTTAAAATGAAATATATTAAATGTATGTCAAACAGTCATGTTGTATATACTTATATAATATATTTCATGCAAATATACCTACAGGGAGTTCCGAGTGCATTTATGTCTTAATAAATTGAGAGTTCTATATCTATTATCAGTATACTCCCCCTCTATATTGACGTTTGACTAACCTGCTTGCTTGCATTTCCTCCTGATAAGAACCTTATCACAAAAATATCACAAATATCTTGTTCTGCACCTGCTGTGACTTGATATTACATATAGTGCTAATAAAGATTATTATCCACAGTCAGAAAGTGTTGTATAAAGGTAATACTCCTTTTGTATGGTCTCATGTTGTCAGATTATATCACGTTTAAAAACCAGGTCACTCGTGTAAGATTCAGCGTGGGAAGCTCTCTGCGTGTTAACGGCGTTTTAACGTCAGTGATAGCAACTGATATGACAATTTATAACTGACCTTTCCCTTAATTTGTGACCTTGGGCGTAATGAATTCTTGAGGGAGGTCAGACACGAATGCTGGACATCATTTATCATCGAGATGAAAACAGATTATCGATCCTCAGTTTGGAATACAGTCAAATTAATTTGATATTCCCTCCGAAAGTGTGAAGTTTGCAGCTCTTTTGTTTGTAATTGAGATTTCAAACTTTACAGAGTAGAAGTACTGACCTCTATGTGTAAAATTGTAACGCTGAAATACGAATAAAAAGACAATAAACCTTTTACTTCCGGATGGAATATCATGTAAATTTTACTGTATGCTAGAGAAATGGGAGGTCGTCTGATTAGTTCCAAGGGACATTTTCATGTTTCCAAGGAAGAAGCTAAATTAAGAATTATGGGTCACACGCGTACATTGATATAAATAATATGGAAATATGGTTATTACCGTAAAATGTGAATATTTAGTTTAACGTTATACTGTCTGTTAGTCCTGCCATGGGGAATTTGATAATAATGTAATACATAAATTTATCTTTCAAATTAAGTGATATATTTAGCTCGAATGTTAAGCACACAGACTTTTATTTCTACGATCGTACGTTTCTTATTTAGAACCGATTCTAAATTTCTTATCATCACGATACGATACGAAGCTGTGTGCGCGCGCACAGCTAATCGCATAGGTTCTTATTTTTTGTATCATACGCTGCGATATCATGCGATTCTGTCTGCGACCAGCCTTATAATATACCCTGTGGAGTTAAAATAATATATGCATGCAGATTTGCAATTTTGGAAGAAGGCTAGAAAATAATTTTATTCTAATCATCACCACTAGTGTGTACCGTGCACCACCGTGCTTCCATATACGTGCCATACATATATTATGTGCAATGTCTATTATATACACAGCAAAAAGGGTCAGGTTGGTGCTGTCTCGAGGTTAATTTGTTTATGCCAACTTCGCGACGACTATATCATATGATTATTGCAGAATTTTCTCTTATAGACACCTTTCCATCATGTTGTCCGTGTGAGCACCATATTGCTTATATATCTTCACGGTCCATGATGCTGACCACCTGCATATTGCTTGTGTCAAGTATACAATTGTCTCTTCCCTCCTCGTATATCATCATGATTGTGGACAAAATTCACAAAATCTTAAAAACCTCAAAGTTATATATATCGGCACTATTTTTTGTTACATCTTTTTATTAACACCCGTAAAATCGTACTAAAAACGCTGTGACGTATAATAGGCTTGCAAACATTTATCACGCATAAGCATAAGAAACGACTAGAGATTATATGGGGGCGATTCACGAATAGAGTTATCCAGGTTTCTCACTAACCACGTTTAGTGTCATTGAATTATGCTGGCGATAACCGTGGTTAGTGAGAAAGCTGGATAACTTTCTGGATAACTCTTGTGAATCGCCCCCTTAATTTATATTATACAATATAAACTTTTTGGATCGACGTTGCATGATTATGAATCGATTTTGAGGAGGGTGTCAGAGGATTAAAAAAAAAAAAGGTGAAAATAAAAAAAGGCCTCATATGCAAGACAAATTTTGAGAAGGTTGTCCATTGCAGATTGTTCTCCGGACACTGTCCTGATGATGACTAACCATCCATCTCCCTCTTGTCCACAGGTACAACGGGTTCCTGCCTCCCGTGGACCGAGGTCGCAGACGCAGCAAGTTCGTGCTGTACAAACGAGCGGACCCCAACGGCGTCAAGCGGTCCAAGCACTACGTCGTCAAGACCCCGCACTCCTCGCAGGTAAGCCAATCACAATGTCCCAGAGTGAGTCATGTGACCAAATCCAGCCAATGAGATATATTAGAATGTGAAAATTTTGGTGGCTTCATCGAAAGAAGGGGTAAAAATATGGTACTGTGAATTTTTTTCAGATTTTTGTGAGACCGGGAACTATTTTTAAAAAAAATTATTAAGAAAGTCTATTTTATGACGTCACGGGTGGCACTGCCCTATCCTTTTTCTTAAGGATTGCCGCCCGTGACGTCGTCAAAATGGACTTTCAATCATTTTTTAAAAATAGTTCCCGGTCTCAGAAAAATCTGAAAAAATTCACAGTACCATATTTTTACCCCTTCTTTGGATTAAGCCACCAAAATTTTCACATTCTAATATCTCATTGCATGCCATGATGAGGTGCCTTTGTAAAATGACAACGGCATATTTATTGAAAATAACCATATAGTTACATAAATATTTCAAATTGACATCATCGTTCGGCTCATAATGAAGCAAAAAGTAACGCCGTCTTTTGGCAAAGGGAATATCCCATCAGCAAGTAATTCTGTCTGTTGATTTTAACTCTTTTTTTTTTTTAATTCTGTAACAATTCGCATTGTTTTTAAATTTTTTTGTACATTAAAAACACTTGATAAACTTTCCTTTTAAAAATATACACCTCTGGACAGCATGAACTTTACTCCTGTCTTACTAGATCTGTAGAGATGCAGATTTGCAATGTGGGAGATGTAATGAAAGGAGCACCCAGTCTACCCAAATCAAAAGAGTTCACCACGCCTTCATAGACTGCGTGGTAGCGTCAACAAACAAAACAAGGGTAAAGTTTGTGATGTCCAGAGGCGCTTTTTAAATGTCATCCAGATACCTACAGACAAAAGGGCTGTCTCACACCGAATCGCATGATTTCGCAGCGCATGCTAAACAAATTGAAAACCAATGCGATCAGGTGTGTGCGCACACAGCTTCGTATATCGTATCGCATGCGATCGTACTTTTCTCATTTAGAAATGGTTCTAAATTTTTATCATACGATAATACGATGTGATACGACGTCAGTGTGCGATCCGCCTAATGTAATGAAAGGCCGTACATTGTTCGCCGCAAACTGACAGTCACTCTTCGATTGAACTCGCTCTAATGGCTGCACTCCCACGAACTGGGCCAGTCGATGTGGCCAGTGTTTACATTTTTGTCTGCTTCTTATCGATGTTAAGTCACGTGACCCCTCATATCTTCACGTATAACTGAGGACCAGCTATGGTGTGTTGGCGCCGCTATAATTATTATCATGTAAATTATTTTGAGAAATGACTTTTTGTTTCAAATCTGAATCCCTTCTTCAGAGATATATTTGTAGTTTCAATTAACCTCACTTTAAGGGTTTTAAAATTACAGGCTCGAGATAGATTAAGCCTTAAGTATGTAACTTCTATTTTGGGGAAGAGAGAAAAACAATCGATAACGCAGTCAAACTGATTTAAAAACCATTGCATTAATATAAGGGTTGGTTTCCCATCTCGTTTTACATGATAGTAGATGCGGCTATTATACTCTATATTTCAGAGTTACAATTTCACACATATTATACGTCAGAACTTCTACTGCAGACCACTAGCTCTGCCAAAGTTTCAAAACTAAATTACAAACAGAAGAGCTGCAAACCTCAGCACACTTCCTGTTTTCCGGTTACTTTTTTTTTAACATCATGGCCTTATGGAGACACCCGGCCCTCTCTTGAAATTTGGTTCTGAATCCGCGCTTGATCGTCTTTAACCTCCGACGTACAGTTAATTTTACGAAATTCAATAAAAGACGAGTTAATAACGACGTTTGGTCTCGTGCCAACTCCGACCGTATGCACGTTTCATCGCCCCGTATAATTCTCCGGAGAGACCGAGCCAAGCTGCTATCAACACGGGATATTTGTTTGCCCACAAGATATTAATTAAGCCATGGCATGTAGTTGTGCTGCCAACAACCATATACATAATACTCCTTTTGAGTTTCTATTAAAACAATCTGATAGTCGCACTTTAAATATTCCCGCGATGATGTCCCATTTAAATAACATTGGCAAGACTGTTGGTGCACGCTGCAGTTTGAAAGAAAACAGTATCCAGACACTTAGGAGCTGGTCGGCTCTTAGCCTTAATCATGATTATTAATGAAGCTCATTCATTATTAATTATTATATTATTCAAGGAGTATTGCAGTATTGACGCCACAATACACATTATATGCGACACTCCAAGTTGTCCTATCCAGGATGCCAGCTGTCCGGTCTCCGAGATGTCCTCGCTTCGACTTGCATGCATGTCCTAGCACGAAGAGTTGCTCTGAGCTATCCGGCTTCCAGTTGTCCTACAATCTGAATTGATTTGAATTTGACATTGAAGTTAGACCGCCATCATTGTAAGTCTGCATAATGTCCCACAATTTAAATAGGAACTCTTACATGATGCACGTGGCGATTGTTACTCCTCGAGTTCCGTCAGTTTATATTTAAATGCTATTTAAATATAAATGCACTTCTATTGCCGTGTCCTACTTCTTCCGTGACTTATGGCCAGAGTGGGCGTGGCACCTGAAGAGAGCATGCTGCTACAGTCAAATTAATTTAAAATTCCCGCTGGAAGTACCCGGAAGTGAGAGGTTTCTGGCCTTCCATTCGCATTTTGAAATTTTGACGACAGGTTCGTAAGAAAAGTACTAACATGTTTGCAAATTTTCAAGAATCAGACATGAAAAAGACTGCCTAAACCCTCTCATTTCCGGTTACTTGTGGCGGGAATTTTAAATAAATTGGAATGTATGTTATCGTGGGGGGGGGGGCAGGAATAGTAGTAACTCTCGAGGGATTAACACGCGATCATTTGCATGCAACCTTTATACTTTTGATATTATTTGAAATACCACGAGACACGCTTGCTTGATAAAATTTATAATGTCTTAGCTTTTGTTAGAAAACTTAGTAGACATTATGTAAAAAGCTTAAAGGGAAGGTAACACGTATCAGCTGATCGATGTAATCCTTTTTGATTAACATGTAAACCTTGACAGGCACGCAAAACACCTTTTTGTTTTGTTTTGTTATTTTTGAGAGACGGACCTAAAAGCAACAAAAAATTCCAAAACAATTTTTCGGGGATTTTTTTTTTAATTATATATTATTATTTTGGTTTTCCATGGGAAATGCCTACGCTAAAAACTTAAAGAAATTAAAAACCGGCTCGAATAATAATTGTTTTGAATTTTTTTATGGCTTTTTGGTACTAAAATCTGCCTCTCAAAAAATTTCAGAATTATTGTGTCTGCTAGGTTTACATTTTCATCAAATGGGTCTACATCGATCAGCTGATCCGTGTTACCTTACTCTTAATAAGTACCAAGGAAGCTTTGTATAAAAGAAGACATAGAAATTTCATCTAAGAGACAGCATGAATTTCATTACTTTTTAAACTTGGACAAATATAAAGGAATGTTTGTCCTGTAACTAGGGCAACGTGAGAGCAAGTGTCATTGTGCATTTTGATTACTTCGTCTTATATTTAAATTCAAACTAAGGAAATGTCTTGATAAATTTAAACGAGACATTATATTCACGATAAATTATATATCTTATGATGTGATCACTATATATTTAAGAAAAGCCTGAATTAAGCTGGTTTTACATGGATCGATGTCAAGCAGGACTTGGTGGTGCAAGTAATGCGCACTTACTTCAATATCATATATGGCAGCCATGTTGGCGTGAAAAAGTCGCGGTGGGATTGAATCGCTGCAGGAGAGCAATTTTTTCAAGATGGCTGCCATATGATATTGAAGCAAGTGCGCTTTTCTCGCCACGCCAAGTCCCTCTTGACATCGCTCCATGGAAAAGCCGCGTCATTTGCTCATGATTTTCTCCTTCTTAAACTCGATGTTCTGTTTTCCCTGATCACGAACCATTTGAATAACATATATATTGTATGATACCATGGGTATGAGAACTTACATGATTGTTTTATTGCAATATAAATGAAAAGTTGTATACATTAATGATAATTTATAGAAACTAAACCCATGACCATATTTACAGTTACAATGCATGGAAAAGTGACGTCATATTTGTCATGCAAATATTTAACACGCAAGCAAAGGAAAAGACGTTGCATGACTATGACGTCACAGCGTCTTTTCCATCGATTTTGAAGGTACGTGTTATAGCGAAGGCTCAAAAAAATATTACACAAATTGACACTACACCACATAAATTGAGATCCTCTAATCACAAATATGCAACAAAAATTTTTCATGAATGTTGTCCAGTGTGATATACACTGTATTTGAATCGTTTTCATGAATAACAATTATTTTGCGATCAAAGAGAGTATACATTGTTGTAGCTCACACACGTCATTGGCCAATTTTGCTGCGCCACACTGCACATGCATGCAAGGGGGGACTCGACATCAAAGCGTCGGTAATGTCCACGCGAGCTACGATCGTCGTTTGTTCTCCTCGTGAACAGTTGGGACACAATGGACCCCACGTTTGAGATAACATCGGAACGTAAAGTGTTATTAGCGTGCAGCCACGATCTCGCATGCTCGGCCGTGCAAAGACGG
The DNA here is from genome assembly GCA_949825025.1 of Siphlonurus alternatus. Classification (NCBI taxonomy): domain Eukaryota; kingdom Metazoa; phylum Arthropoda; class Insecta; order Ephemeroptera; family Siphlonuridae; genus Siphlonurus; species Siphlonurus alternatus. Next base: position 7,665,935 of record OX463780.1, read on the forward strand.
TGTTCCATAGTGCAATGTCACGTGAGGCTTGGCGGGACGAGAAAAGCGCACTTGCAGTAAAATCGTATTTGCATGGCATGCAGCTGTATTAGCAATATGGCCGCCATACGGTTTCACTGCAAGTGCGCTTTTCTCGTCCCGCCAAGTCCTGCTCGACAGCGCTCCATGGAAATTTTTTCAGATTTTTTTGAGTCCAGGATTTTTTTTTTTTTTTTTTTCAATCCTGAAAGTGTGGTTACGCCCCCTGGAGGCGTCAATTGGCCCTCTCCTTTTCTATTAGGGGGGCTAATAAAACTTGCAAAACTGTCAATAATTTTTAAAATACATCTGGGACTAAAAAAAGAAGAGGAAAAATTCTCAATTTTTCATACGCTGTGTTCATTTTTACAGTAAAAAATTGTCATGCAGGTTGTTCATTATCTAATTGCATTTTAAGCGCAGCGTTGGCTAAAATTTAACATGCTGTCCGTAAAAGTGACGTCACAAGTGTTCTTTTTTTTTAAGTAATGCCTTCATCTATACTGCAGGTGTTTATAGAGTTTATATATAGTATAGGTTTTCATGAAGTCAGGACTTATGTATATATTATAAATGTATAGTCAACGTCTATGCTATACGCTTAGTGCACTTGGCGGGGAAGACATGCAGCGCCACCTACATCCCTGTATAACTTATTAAGTCTCTGTGTCCTATGTTGCAGGCGATTCTCGACTCGAGCCAACACTCGATCTCGTACACACTGTCCAGGAACCAGGCCGTCATAGTGGAGTACATGCCTGACGAGGACACAGATATGTTCCAGGTACGAACGTTTTGGAACCTTTTGAATCCTGGGAAATTGGGGGACTACTTGCTGATAGAAAAGAAAATGGCGATATTATGTAAAAAAGTGGATTTCCATAGAACGATGTCGGCATGCAGTTTAGTGGGGCGAGAAAAGCGCATTTGCAGTAAAACCGTATGGTAGCCATATTGGCTAGAAATATATCGATTTCCCGCAGCGATTTAACCGTGCTGCGATTTTTCCTCACCAGCATGGCTTCCATACGGTTTTACTGATGTAAGTGTGCTTTTCTCGCCCCGCCAAGCTCCGCTCGACATCGCTCAATGGAAGAGCACCTAAATGGTGGCCACATTCATGGCATTGAAAAATCGTTTTCTTGCAACAATTAAATCTCGTCGATTTTTTTTTTTCACGACAAGATGGCCACCATACGATATTGAAGCAAATGCGCTTTTCTTGCCCCGCTTGACATGAAAATTCACACCTTTTAGGGAAAAGATGTTGCACCATGGGTGGAAGTTGGTCCTTATGTTGAGGGTTTCTCTGTGCATTTAAAATTCTTTTTTAAAGAGTGTAAATACTGAATTCATACATGTTGGATTTTAACGTAGAGATTTTTGACACCTTTCATTGCATGTTAATAAACGTCATACTTTGATTCCCCTTTTTTCTTTTGCAATTGTGGTCCGCTCTACTGAATGCTAATTTTCAAAAACAACGCACACGTCAAAATTACTCATCACGCCAAAACAGAGGTTTGGTCATTGATGCATTTCCATGGAGGGGGGAAAACGAGAAAATCGCTTGTAGCAGCCAATCAAAGGCTCGGTATTTCCTCACAAGGCGATTTTATCTACAATATGGCCGCCGTACGAGATCGAAGGTGCTTTTCCATGGAGCGATGTCGAGCGGGGCTTGGCGGGGCGAGAAAAGTGCACTTGCTTCAATCTCGTATGGCGGCCATGTTGGCGAAAAAATCGTTCCCCGCAAGGTGAGGAAATCCCGAGCCGCTGATTGGCTGCGGCACGTGATTTTCTTGCTTTTCCAGCTTCATGCACCTTTGGGAGTTCAGGGATCCCTGGCGCCTTCCTTCCACGTCATTTGTGTTTTTGGGCTGTATGTGATCACCCAAAAATCCGACCCCCAAGCTGGAACACAAATTTTGCTCCTCAGATCGGACGATCCTCGGAGCCCCCGATCGACTTCGTTCTCATGGACACCATCCCCGGGGACAAGAGTGGGGACCAGCGAGTCATGCAGAGCACCATCTCGCGGTTCGCGTGCCGCATCTTGGCGGAGCGCGGCGACCCTCGAGTGGCAAGGATCTACGCCGCGGGCTTCGACTCTTCGCGAAACATCTTCCTTGGGGTGAGCCAACCTGAGACTGGCGATGACGCCCGCGCCGGCCTAGCTAAGGAGTTTCCAGCAAAATTTACCTTACTTGAAAAATTACTTATATTCAACTCATCTTTTAAACGTCTAAACCTAATCTTTTTACCTCTAAAATGATTAAAAAAAAAAAGGATTTAAATGAGGAGAGGAGCTTAATAATGAATGAATGATGAATTATTTAAACTCGAGTGGTGTCTGCCGCCATGAAGAGTTCGATATAGTTATCTCAGCTTATCTTTGGTTTGACGTCACGTGACTCTTCCATTAGAATTGTATTGAAAGACAAAGGAAAATGTTCGTGACGTCACACCAAAAATAAGCCGATACGACTATAGATGTTCAGAGTCTCCTGTGAATTTTGGAGAACATTTCTGCTGAGCTTTGTGTGCGATGAACAACTTACATGTATGAATTTTTTTATTGCAGAAATAAATAGAAGGCACCAGATTTTGATTTTTTCTAGATTCTTTAAGAGTATGGGAATTATTTAAAAAAAATTATTGAGACTACAGAGAGAGGCGTCACTTCTTAATGAAAAGATTGAACTAAAAGGAGCGTGGATTCAAATCCAAACGAAACCCAACTTTTTAGCAATACTCACACAGGTTCTACAAAAATCAGAGTAGTATAATTTGATACCCTCTATTCATTTCTGCAATAAAATAATCACGTATGTTGCTCATTGCCATAGAATTTACAATCACGGAAAATCTAGTTTTAAATATTTTACCGCGTAATGCTGGAAACTCCTCTAGCGCCGCCATGCGTGGGTCAGCTGATCTTTTGTGTTTGGTGATGAAACCCCATGTCACCAGAGTACAGTAATTTACCTAGATAATCTACCTCATGGTAAATATCTTCATTGCTCGTCGTGCGACCTCAGGTTTATTTGGCATCGAAAGCACGACACGGAAAATTGTCCACCTGTACAGCATGTGTAGTGAGGAGGTGGACAATTTCATTGCTCGTAGGTGTACTTTGAAAATGTGTGCATGATGCATGTGGTGTTACTGCAATACCGGAAACTAAGAAGTGTCTATAAGTCAAACCCACGTGACGTCACTGCAACGCATATTGCATACTTTACAGGAGCCTGCCGTGCCATAGTGTTGTGTTGCATCAGCAGCGTGTAAGGGAGAAAATGTAGAAAAAAATCAATTATAAATTATATACGGCAATTATTACATTTATATTGTTTCAATATCATCTGCTAGTTTATAAAGAAATGTACAAGCGACATTTTCGCGTCCTTAAATAATTAAACCTGGCAGCAATGTCAATTTTTCTATTTTTTTCAATGCTCTAGAGCCTAGGTTTGACAACAATAGGGGAAGATAGGGGAGATAAACAGCTGAGCGTTTTCCTGTAAGTAGGCAACCCAACAATCTGTTGGCGCTACCCTATATAGAGTAATTAAATCTGATTTATTTTGTAAGTTAACTAACAAAAATAATTAATTACACACTTTGCTTATATGCTAGTATGTATACAGTACATTCTAGCGTATCTCAGCGCTGCCTACTTGCGCAATCCCCTCTAAACACAGGCCTTATGGATGACGTCATAAAAGACGTTTGACATCAAACTATGAGTGATAAAACGAGGCCTATCAACTGACCTTCACTTCACAAATAATATAATTCACATCCACAGACTTTGTTCACATCGATGCAGGCGATACGATGTATTAAACAACTAGTCACTTTTTTAGTTTCCTATGGGTACCATATATTCGAATAACCGCTCGAGGCTATTATAACGTAAGGTTCCATGGATGAAATATCGTGTGCCCTCTGACCCTTTAGCCGTATTGAATTTGTTACGTGTCCCTGCAATTACTATTACCACGGTGTTATTACTGCTTCTTATCACCGCCCTTCAGGCAGACACACCCTCATACCTTCTCTAATAATATAGTTTACAAAAATATAATTGCGAGAGCACCTGAAGGTAGATTCTATTTCAACAATTGTATACTGGGAGGATAGACTAACGTTAAAATCGGTCGTGTTTGACACCAAAGCGATGCCATGTTGTATCTTTGGTACACTCGTCGCCTCGGAAAATTCCCCTTTGCGGCCTTTGTTAATCACAATTATCACCCTACTTCGTAAGAATAATAATATATAAGGCTGCATGGTGATTAACAAAGCTGCAAATGTTAAATTTTCCAAGGCAACGAGTGTACGTTATGACGCCGACTTTGATTGGCAAATTTGATTTTCTAACTATATCAAAGGTGTCGCTTTAGCCACCAGCGCTGTCAGATCTGTGACGTCACCACACTGACCAGCTGCTCGAGAGCATGACTCATTTGGCGGACTTCCCCGAAGGTTGACGAAAATTGTCGAGGACGTCCTAGCTAGACCATCCTCCCAGTACACAATCGTTGATTGTATTTACCTCCTCAGGTAAGAGGCGCGTTTGAAGTCGTCTTTGTTCGAGAGGTATTATTGATATAAGTACGGTACTCATTGCAGAAATGAGAAAGAACTTACCTTTAAAAAGGAGCTTTTTTCATGCAGGAGTACATGACTCGCGGGTATATATAATATACAGTATAGTACACTGAGAATCATATAAACTTAGCACTAAATGATAGGGAATGCATGTTAGGCGAGGAAGAGAGGAACTACTGTTTTCTTATGTACAGTCGTCGTCTTAGAAAATTTCCCACTTGCAGCCTTGTTAATTACCATGCCTTGTTTTATTTTTAAGAGGCATGGTGATTAACAAGGCCGCAAAGGAAAATTTTCCGAGGCGATGACTGTACTATTACATGTCAATTTTGTTTTCAAATAGTTTGTTCCTTTTTGCAGCATGGCTGTGATATTTTCACAAAGTTAAATGTGCATGCCGAGTGGGTAGAAAAGTAAATTTGTTGTCATTAGCCTACTTTTTTGATATACTGCAAGACTTTCATCAAAAGTTTGAAAATACTTTCGTTCCTTAATTTTGCATACACACGCATCTGGTGTTTGAAATTTAACTGCACGCTATAGCAAAGTGACGGTGAGTTTGGAGGTCGTTAGAGGTCAAAAAGACTGACCAAATGACAGCCTGAATTTCTTGGAGGGTGGAAAAATTGTGGAATAATTGTCATTATATTGGTGATTTTGTGTGCTTGTTGTGACACTTTGCACCCATTCGTGTTATATATATACATGCACTAAATACGAATAAAAATGTCTGATCCGGCTATACTTTAACATGTCTTTGATCGAACATTTTTATTTAAATTGAGTGTACTTGCTGTAAAATGATATCCCACAGTCGAGGGACAAACCAGCACTAAGAACAGGCTAGGGGAACTCGCATGCCGTCTTACATAATACAAATTCAAGTGTAAAGGTACTTTTCCATGGAGCGATGTCGAGCGGGGCTTGGCGGGCCGAGAAAGACTGCCTTTATATAATATAATTCAAGCGTTAGTCATCGTATACTCCGCCACATATTACTGGCATTGCTGCAACACTATATATTTTTATACAATGATTATTGATAAAAAGGTATAAAGGTCCCCATAGCCTTTCCTTTCAGTGCGCTTTTTCAAAAACATGAATGGTAATTTTGATTGCATGTGTAGTGCTACTCGTAGTCACGTGGTGTGGTGGTATGTGACGATGGTATGTCCCTCAGGAGCGGGCGACCAAGTGGCAGGCTGGTGGAGAGATCGACGGTCTTACCACGAACGGGGTTCTCATCATGCACCCCAAGGGACCGTTCTGTGAACCGGGCGCGGCGGGTGGAGAGTACGGTCTCTGGCGGGAGGTGTCGGTGGGCGGCGGTGTCTTCACGCTGAGGGAGTCCCGCTCAGCCACACAGAAAGGTCTGCACGTGGATGATGAGAGCAACGTACTGCAGGACGGGACCCTCATAGACCTGTGTGGAGCTACCCTGCTCTGGAGGTCTGCAGAGGGACTCGCCAAGTCGCCGGTAAGTCACCTGGGGTCATGTCGTAGTGATTGTCTAAAGCTGGATTCAGATGGCGATGTGACGCGATTTTGACGCAAACGCTGTGAAACCCTATGCAGCAAAGTGATTTCGCCAGGTTGCGACAGCGAATATCGCGTTAGTAAACGATGCTGTTTTGTTAATCCCCCCAATATGGCTGTCAATGAACGTTAAAGCAAGTGCGCATCATTCGCTTCGTGTCGCATGATAAAAATCGCCATGTGAATCCGCCTTAAAGGTGGATTTACATGAGTGATTTTCAACTTTCGACGCGAATAATGCATACTTGCTGTAACGTTCATATTTGGCGTTTAAGAAAAGGTAATTGAAATTCAAGGAGCGATTTTTCGGTTGCGCTGTAAAGTGTAAAGGCCGGGGATATCACAGCCTGTACGTTTAAATCGCCTCGCATCACCGATCATGTGAAACCGTCTTTATACGGGTGCGCTGAAATTAATTTTTTTATCGTATATATTGTGTTTAGAGCGTGTTTTTTAAGTTACTTTATTTTTTCCCCCAGTATATTGGCATGCTTTTCAGTTTTCACTATGCGATAGATGCAGTTATTTTCCGAGTGTCAGATTTAGATGCAAACTATATATAATCATATTATACGTACCAATAATATTGCATCAGGATGCCCCAGTTGATGGAGCTATGATTTTAACACGGTGGCGGACAAACAAGCCAATTTCGATCCCAACGTATAGGGTATCTATAATAGGGTGTGTATCTTGCCTCTACCGTGGAATTGGGTTTGCATTAGGGTGAATATTGCGCACTTGCTGGGGAATGATATATCGGTCATCTTAATTATCGTCCCACGTGTTGTGGGACTTCGCTTGGAATCCTGCATCATGTAACAAAATGGAACGATGTCAACAGATGACGAACAAATGCTTTCATAGCATGCAAGAAATGTGCAAGTCGCACAAAAAAAAAACGCTAACTAAATCAAATTAACCTTCATTCAAGTTCTTTGTAAATGTGGACTTTCGATATCGAGTATTTATTTTTGAAAATTCTAACTTGATATTATATTGTGTAAATCCTATTACTTGATCTAATAAATTATTGATTAATTTAATAAATTATTAATTAACTATATTTTGAACTTCAGTCCAAAATATCTCCAAATTAATGCAGTTTACAGATTGCCACATTTCAATTTCTAATAATGACGTTATGACAATTTGTTGATTATTTCTCCGCGCTCGAAGTTGCCGGAAGTGCGATGGAAATTAGACCTGCTGTGTTCCCGCACTTGCAATCACTTACAAGTTATAGAGGGGTGTGATTTATTTATATGTCGAGGTAGAGACATCGATCAGAAAACATTAGACCCAAATCGAATAAATAATTTATTTATTTATTGTGTTATCATTTTCCTTATATCGTCTCTCTTCCGCATTAATGAGCTATCTGCCTCCCAGCATTATTTCATTGCAATATTATATATTAATATAGTGAACTATCTATTATTTCAGATGAGCACAACAATGAACGTTATTTTATACTGATTTACAGCTCATAATTGCGCTCACGTGAAAGAGCAGATAGTTTGCATTATTGCAACGAAATCGTGGTAAGCAGATCAGACGATATTTGATTTATGACACGTTATTTAATATAATGTTATATTAAAAATTGAACGTTCGGTAATCTTGATATATTATTACGACAATCAATAAATCAATATTGCTAATTACGGATATGTCTATACAGATTTGTCAGATTCACGTGAAAATCGAATTTGCTCCCTAATGTCGGAAGTTATATAACTAACTTATCTTTCTGCTAATCGAATTGGCGGACAACTTCAGGCAGAGATAGGTAATGTTCGTATAGACCCTCTCACTCGGAACTATTAATTTCCAGTTTCATCTGTAAGTTTTGGGGGGAAGTTAGAGCTTCTTTAAAAAAGTTTGCAATCCCTCCATTCAGCTATATTGTCACTCCATTATTCTTCTCGCGGCGAAAAAACAATTGAAGGCGAGTGCTTGACATCTTTTGAAAAGCTAATGCGGAAATTTTTTGTGGTCTTAATTTGTATGTACCTGATATTTTAGCTACGGATGGTGGATGTAGAAGAGAACAGTTTATTATTTATTTATTTTATTTATTTATTTTTTTTTTCATTATTTTCATGTGAGTGATTTTTTTAACATTGGGCGTGTAACCTTACCCTTAAAAGCACTTCAAACTGTCAAAATTTATTCTTTTCTATGTAATTTTTAATCACAAAGTACTATATATTTTAAATTTTTAAGCGAGTTAATATTTTTGAAATTTAAATTTCTTTATAAAAAAACCCTGCTTTATCAGGTGAGCACAAAAATAAGCTTTATTTTATTCCGATTTACAGCTCATAATTGCGCGCTCACCTGAAATAGCAGATAGCTCATTATTCCGGACGAGGGACGATATATCCTTGTAAACAAAAAAAGACTCGCTTGACTCGGTACAAGGTCAATGAAGAACTAAGCTCCCTTATCAGGAGTTAGCTAGAAGGGAGGTACTGCGGAATATTAACAACTTTATGGGAGGCGCATGACAACAACGTAATCTTACAATTATCGGAGCCGTCATAAACGGCTGATAATTCTAATCCAAGGTTATAGCGTGCATGCTGCGGTTCACATGTACTGACTTGCTAGCTAGGGTTTCCGTTTGCCACCTCTGCGCACTTTGCAGGGCTCCTATATTACATTACTATTGTGTTTAAATGTCACCAAGTAAAAAACGCTTAGGTAGATAGAATCTGCCGTCAAACGTTCGCCAAATGACGTCATAGAGGCTCTGAACAGCCCGAACGTTTAGCCTTGTCATAATCCCTCGAAGAGCACACACAGGTCAAGAGAATTTTTTTTTTAAAGTGACAAAGGGAACCGTGGAAACCTGTCAGAACGAACACTTCAACTCTCAACTTGTTATTATTGTGACGTCTAAAGCCTGGGGAACCAATTAACACACAAGTGCATCACTGCATTGGGTGGAAAGCGAAATGAATTTACCCCCAGGGTGGGAGCAGCGTAATTTTTATTTAAAAAGGTCACCCATCCAAGTAGGTCGAGCGTGGCGCAGTGCATTGACCGGTTCTCGTTAGATCACCGAAGTCAAGCAACGTCGAGCGTGGTTTGTACTTTGATAGGTTACCGTTTCACGTAAAAATCAAGTTGCTCCCTCCCTGGGTAAATTCATCTCGCTTTCCTCCCAGTGCAGTGATGTACTTGTGTGTGGTTCCCCAGGTTTTGGACATCACTTTGGTCCATTGATAAGTAGAGGTGTCCGTCCTGACTGAGGTTTTTCATGGTTCCCTCAGTCTCACCTCAGCGAATGCTGGGACGCGTAACAGGCCGTGGCCACCATCCTTTCCCTACCTTATTCCTATCCATTACCCCGCCGCGAGCTGTAAGCTCTTAGGAGGTATATCCTTGTAAAAAAAAAAAAAAAAAAGTACCATCCACGCTCAACCAACAATCCTGTAAATGCCACGCGGTTCCCCAAACGTTCAGAAGGATGTTTTTTACGTCGTAGTTTGACGACGCAGGGGGGGAGGGGGAGGGGTGGGAACTGCAGGAACCCGGATCGATCGCATCCCCGTGTGACGTCATACCGCGGGGCCACGCCCCCTTGAGAACAGCTGTGTTTATACTCCAAAATGTGCTTGACATCTAGTCCTTGGAACTAGGCCAAATTTTAACATTTTTATAATGTCACTGCGGGACTGATATGTCAAATATTAATTGACTTTTTACACATTCATAAATGTTATCATATTTCATTGCCAGATTTAGAACGATTTCACTTTGCAGTCAGATTTGAGTTTTAATATTTCATTGCCAGATTTAGAACGATTTCACTTTGCAGTCAGATTTGAGCTTTTAATTACCCTGTATAATTTGAGATTTGAGCTGGTAATTACCCTGCATAATGTAATTTGGAGTATAATTAATTAATAAAATAATTTGACGATTTTCTATTTCCCCGATCTTTAGACCCAAAGTGCAGAGAGTTATAGAAAAAAAAAAAAAACGAAAAATCGAAAACTTACGTTCTTAAAATACGTATATAATACAAAGTAAATTTCTTACGTTTCTGCAACCGAAAACGTACGATTAGTATGCAGCACCTCACGCGGCGTGCTATTATTTTCATTTTTTAAGGCTTAACCTGAAAATTGGGACAAAATATCTTCAAATTAACTAGGCAAACTTATAACAGTCTTAGGATGAGCCTTGATTTTTTTTTTTTTTTTTCAAATTTTTTTAATTGTTGGTTATTGAAATACATGCCAATCAAATTTGAATTTTGTATCCTTTCAATGCTAAATTTGTTAATCACCAATACATAAAAAACAAACGACATATTTTATTTATTTTTTTATTGACTAAAACCTTTTTAGACTATTTTGCTGAAATTTGTCACATTTTTGAAACCGGCGTTGATTATAATTGACGAACAAGTTAAAAAAAAAAAATGACAACGCTGTTGATCCTGTTGATCGTCAAATGATTTTGTTGAAATTTTAATTATAATAACTTCCATATGAATGTATAATTAAAATTTGCTCGTTACTAATAAAAGAATTGAAAACAAAAAGTTTTAAATACTGTAATTCATAATAAGGGGCATTCACAAAGCCCTAAGGCCACATTTAGGGCTTGATAATTTAAAGCCTGATTTTAGGCATGCTTTTTAGACCCAAAATTTCTGGTCTCAAATTATCGAGCCCTAAATACACGTGGCCTTAAGGCTTTGTGAATGCCTCTTAATAAAAGCTATATCAAAGTTATCTCATAATTTATTATATAAACATTAAATGTAAAAAGTATCACACAAACAGGCATGTTATCAGCGGTCGTAGTCCACTCGTCTCCAAGCCAGACTTCGCTCCTTCGTTTCCAGCGACCATGACTATCAATATTTTTCTTCCTGATTGTTTAGTAGCGCCCTGCAGAAGTAAGTCATAAATAGGGCCCAGAGATCTCCAGTTTTTCAAAGTGCAATTTCCAGCACTGGTTTTAATCGATTTTTTTTCTCAAAATCAGTCATCAAATTTCTCCAAAAAAGTCGAAATCAGTTCATTTTCAGTTTCCAGTGAAATCCAGTTTCAATATTTTAACTCTACCTGTCTCGTCACCATTAAGATCATAAATATAATTAAAATAAGGTACATGCTTCTTCGATAATTTATTATGTCAATATATAGAGTGTGCAGTGAAGAAAATTTATGAAACGCCGTCAATGTGGTGTCAAGATGGACGGGGGAAAAATAATAATGCAAAATATTTAATTATAATTTAATTACGAAAAAACATGCTTTTACTAGACATAACTGCGTTTCCAGTTTTAAAAACCTGGGAAGAAAAAAAAAAAAAAAAAAACTGAAAAAATTCTCATTTTTATAAAATCAGTTTTTTCCAGTCCAAACTTTTTGCATATTTGGCGCTGAAAAACTTCATGATTCGTGAACATTTGAAGTCAGATTCAAAGTAGCTTACATATCTGTAAAACTGGAGATCTGGGACCTAGTCTTAGTAAATATAAGTTTTGAAAACTTCCATGACGCTATACTTGCACATAACGTAAGGTTGTATTTTAACTTTGAGATTTCCATAGTTCCCTGAAGTCAACAAGGCAATTGACATCATAAAGACAATTGTGGACATCTGGTGGATTTTACCTGAGTGATTCTAACAGTGGCATTGGTTTGATATCAGAGCTTTGCTATTGGATAAAGTACACTTGTTAGTTCAGTCATACTGACTTTATCGAGGTTTTTAATGCCATCTCTTGGTCAATATAAAGGTCAGTTGCATTGGAATAGACCACATTGCAGGCCATGCCGTTGAACATAGTGTAAAAGCCCCCTTCTCTCCCCCCCGCCCTTCCCTCGACCTTGTGCTGAATTATTTTAATTTTGAGATTTTCACAGTTCCCCGAAGTCAAGAAGGCAATTGTTTCGGGATAGGCCACATGCCATTGACCTTTAGTCTAAAAACTTGACCTACAATGTTGAAGCACCTTCTCCCTCTCCCAATGTCCTGACGTGTTCCCGCGCAACAAGATCTTGTCCTGACATGTTTGACATTACAGACGAAGCAGACCCTGGAGCAGATGGTTGACGATATCAACGCTGGACGACCGCAGTGTCCGGTGGGACTCAACACGTTGGTGATTCCCCGCAACAAGATCTTCCTGGGGGGCGGAGGCAGCCAGCAGCCCTACGTGTACCTCAACTGCGGACACGTCCAGGGACATCATGACTGGGATAAAAGTTCGTCCGGCGTGCGCAAGTGCCCCATGTGCATGAAGGTGGGTTAATAAGCTTGTCGCACAAATAGAAATACTTAACATCAGTATACTTTAATTTTTTGTTGAAAAAATTTGTTAGCTCTTTCATTATATTTGTTGATTAATATATGTATTTCCGCTGCTTTTGTCAATTCAATTGTTTTAATTTATCATTTATCAAAATTTAACAATTATGTATGTTTGATGTTTATATATTTTAATTTTTTGGGCGTTGCTTTAGCAGCAAAAGCAGCCGGCTTTAAAGTTAATCTGTTCTCTTTGTAAAAAGTTCTTGCCTTATCCCTACCCATTATCTCGATCTCCATAGAGATGTATGTGTCGGAGAACTGACGACGGTGTGTTCCAGGCTGGCCCCGTGGTGATGCTGTGCATGGGGATAGAGCCGGCGTTTTACGTTGACGTCCACCAACCAACCCACGCCTTCAACCCTTGCGGTCACATGGCCTCCGAACAGACTGTCAAGTGAGTTATCTTTGATGTTGGTTCAATCAGCTGTCTGTGTCTTCTCAAGAGTTGAATGAAGTTAACTCCTAATAAGGTGTTTTGTCTTTGGTGTCGATAGCACCAATTTAGCTCACATCTTTTAGCACATCCCTGGTTTAGCACCATGTTTAGTAGTCAATTTAATCTAGGACAAAAATTGAGGTTATATATTGGTGTTAAAGTGATTTGTAAATGCCCCTCACAGAAAGTTCAAGTGAGTGCACCTCGCGATGCTCATTTGTGTCACTGAGGTCCATCTGGCACTTGAAAAATTAATTGTTTTTCTTTCTCTTTTTTTTTTTTAACTTTTCTCGGTTACAATTACTGCTTACCCAATTTTACCTTCTAATTTTATACCTGGCAACTGTGCCTCTCAACTGCCTCGATTATGAAAGTATTTGGGTGTATTCATACCAGGCATGTTTAGTAAATCCCCATAAGGAGTGCAAGTAGGTTCTAGAACACAAACGTCTAGAATCATGGTGGCTCTATTTATTATGGTGCTGACACGGATAAGACCCATGTATCAGGCTCATCCAATCAGAGGGCGTAATTTTTGTCACGAGACAGCAATTACGCCTGGTAATTGGATAAAAAGTGAAACAGTAAGCGCGTGAAAGTTGAAAATAGGCGATCGTGACTGCACCATAGTAGAGCCACAATGTCTAGAATTAACTATGCCTGTCTCTAACAATGCACTGTCCGCAGGTACTGGGCCAACATCGCCATCCCCCACGGCACCAACGGATTTGACGCGGTATGTCCGTTCTGTGCGACGCCACTAGAAGGCCACCCCGGCTTCGTGAAACTTATTTTCCAAGATAACCTCGACTGAACGTTGGACTGAAGATTCGTCAAGTCGAGGATTCTGTCCCAATATTCTCGTCTACTACCCTTCCAACAGTGGTGGTAAAAGTAGGGTGCTTATATAGCGGCCATGTCGGAGGGAGGGAAAGTTAAGGATTCCAAGGCCTAATCTAAACACAGTACTGAAGTGTACCATGTGATAGTATTTAGCTAATCAGAATGCTAGAAAGAAGTTACGTGCTATACTTAAGTATATGCTTAAAGAGATACAGGCCTCAAATTACAAATTAGACAGACACCAAGTGTTGCTCGAGTTTGTAATCAACATTCGCATTATTTTTATCCACACGCGGTGTGACCGTGTGAAATTTTGCTGCAAAGAAGGTCCTTGCTGACGTCACAACTCACAGCCAGTTTCGATTATAGTAGAACCATCATATGGTCAGCGCTGTCATTTTGACATGTGCATTCCTTTCTTATTGCCATGTCAAAGTGACAGCGCTGACCATATGATGGTTCTACTATAGCATTGAATTGTGATGTAGGAAGGAACTAAATTTTTTATTTTGCACCGCAACTTCGCACGCCTGAATCGGGCATGGAGAAAAATTATGCAAATGTTGATTATATACTCTAACAATACTTAAATGTCTGTCTAATTTGTAATTTGAGGTCTGTTTCTTTATAATAATGTGTATTGATTAGGCATAAGTTGACGAGAAATAATATATTGGGACAGAAGAACAGTGACAGACAGACTGGCCAACTAATTTTGTGGACTTAACGAGCGTGTGGGACCAATAGTGGCAAGTGTGAGCGAGTGAAAGTGCAGTTACCGAAATATTGTCCGTGTTTTAAATTATTGACTTGTTTTTAAACTTTTTTTTTCTTTCTATTTAAGCCCTTTTAGTTCCATAAATTAAATAAGCTTTTATATTATTATGCCGGTGAAGATTTTCCCTTTTTTTAGTGCTAAATTACATTACTTCCAGATATTTACACCGTAGAGCAAATAGTATTTTATCAACATAATATTTATGACAAATTTTTCCTTTATTTCTTTTTAAAATATTACCTCTACTTTTAACCACTTCAAGAAAATTCGTCGTGTGAATGATTGAAGCTTGACAGTATAAAACCGCTTATGTGCATGTTAAAGGTTGGACGTTATTCCTTAATTGGAAAAAGACTGCATGGTACATACCGTACCGCAAGTGCAAAAAGTGTACATATAGAAACTCATGAAAGACAGATTAATTTGTTTTTAATCCCAAAAATATTATGAGATACATGTATTTTATTTCCATAATGTTTTAAAAACCTCAAATTTTTTTAGCCATAATTTCTGTGATTATTGCAAACAGTAAAGCCTTGATTTTTTTGTCTTTTTACCCAGAATTCCGATGTGCAATATATTTTAATGATTTTTACCTTGATCTGTGTGAACCCACGGCACTACATTTTTAATTGCCGTAAACCTAATTTATTAAATAATATTGCGTTAGTTTTATAAACTATTGCACCTGATTAAATAATGTTAATGTGATATTTATTGATCACATTTTTAATATTTTACATGCAACTGCTTTGGTTGTTGTATCGCTTGAAAAAATTTGACATCCATATGCAAGTGTTTTTATATGATGATAGGGATTTGATTTTTTGGTCTTGAATTGTTTATTGTTTTTGATAAATCTCGAGCAACTGTTGTTTGAAAATGTGGCAACATGGCCAGCTAAGCTCTGGTACACTGAAGTCCAAGCTACATCTCCCATCAAACATGGTAATATAGAATAAAATCAAGCAATGTTGCCAAATAGTGCAGCGCCACCATTGTTCGGCTGTAGGTGTGCCACGGAAATGGCAACGCCTCACCTTTTTCATTGGCTTGTGGCATCGTTTGATGGGAGATTTTTAGCTTGACTTCCGGTTTACAAATATGTTGTTGTTAATTGAATTTGAAAAACGCTAAATGCCAAATAATTTAATATGACATTTTCAATTTTTAATGAGGTTTTACTGTAAAATAAAATATCAGTAAATAAGAATTCATTAAAATAGTGTTTACTTGAAATATGTTTTGCAAGTTACTGTATTTCAGTGTGTGCAACAATGTTAATTATTTTAATTAAATTTGTGAGCATAATTGAGAAAATTTTTAATTAAGAAACGTCAAGGCTGCATTAGACTTAAATTAAAAAAATGCTAAAACTTAAAAAAAAATTACTGTAATTTATTTTATATCTTATAACAGTATTGATTTTTTTTTTTTTTTTTTTTAAATGTATTTTTTATTTACCTATGGTTATTTTGGAATGAATCTTATGGCTGACATTTTTTCAGTTTTCAAAGTCTTATAAGTGCAATGTTCATCAATTTGTTTCTAAACTAGCACCACTAGTGCCATGATGTTTAGGACTCTGGTGACAGAAATTGGCATTAATTGTGCTGATCTTACAACGGCTGAATATTGCAAGCAGAGACTTTTTTATTTTAAAATTTTATTTTATTTATTATTTTTTTTTTTATATTAACCAATCGCCAAAATGCAATATTTTCACCTCTTCTTTAACTCTGCAACAATCATGTTCTTGACAAAGAAGGGGGTAGATAATTGCATTATTGTATTCTGGCTTTTAATTTGGGGGAAATTCTGCCAACAATTTTACTGCGCTTGGTGGAATTTGCCCCCTAAAAACAGTTTTTATATTTTGAGTTACAACGCAGGTTTTAAGAATGCATGAATGGTAAAAGTTTTTGTAGGTTGTTTGATGCAAACCTATCATGTCAAACTTGTAAATTAATAATGAACACATACAATATTGAATCTTCACTTCAAACATATTTCAATGGCTTTTTATTTAACAATCACCACATATTTGATACAGGCAATATCATAGCTAAGTAGCAAGCAATAGGCAACTTCAAATTACCCCTGACATACAGTCGTCGCCTCGAAAATTTTCTATCTGCAGCTTTATTAATCACTTATTGGTGATTAACAAGGCGTCAGAAAATTTTCTAAGGTGACGACTGTACATAAAAAGAACATTGAAAATGGACAACCTGCACAACAAAATTTTATTACAGAAATAGAGGATCCCATATTATGCGACTCTGAATTTTTTCACTTTTTTTTTTTTTTTTTTTTTTTTTGTCTTGTAACTATTTTAAAAAATAATAATTAAAAATTCTGTAAGTTAAGTTGACACCTCTGAATCTTTTATAAAATGGATAAGGACTAGACACCTACTGACGCTTCCAGCGGGCCTGGCCACATTTTCAATAATTAATTATTTAAAAATCGTTCTGGCCGGGTCTCGAAAAAATTCAGAGTAGCAAAATTTGATAC
Source organism: Siphlonurus alternatus (assembly GCA_949825025.1). NCBI lineage: Eukaryota > Metazoa > Arthropoda > Insecta > Ephemeroptera > Siphlonuridae > Siphlonurus > Siphlonurus alternatus. The sequence goes on from OX463780.1 coordinate 7,683,025, forward strand.
CCTCTATCCAATTCTGCAATAAAAAAAATTTCATGCAGGTTGTCCATGATTGCCAATTTTTTTGCTACTGAAGAAGAAATAAAGAAGAATATCAGTTTATAGATCACAGATTCCTCTCTACATATATTCTGTAACATTGATTACGTTTCCTTTATTTTGCTGCCTCAAAAATATTAGAACAAGTCTAACTCAAAACACTTGTTATTTCCCCACATTTTCTTGAAAATTTCTTGCAAATAACTTTGCAGAGTCTGTGAAAAGTACCATATGGAGTCAGGAGCACACACTGAGGTTAATTCTGAATTTTTATGACAAAAGGTGCTATCCGAGTTCACGTCGGATGATGAGAAGCTTGATATTTTACATATTTTCCAAAACATCAAAGTTGCATACAGTATACTGCTGCAGGCAAGCGATTAAGGATCAATAAAAAATATAAATTGAACATTAGGTTAAACATAAAAAAAAAAATTATTTCTGGTGATAGCTTGATTATGGCACAGGACATTTGATTAATTACATGCCCGAAATTAGAAAAAATTAGTCTAAAAAAGGGACGGGGAGGATTTGACGTAAAGTCAGCTTGGGTCTTTTTGCTGCAGGTCTTTCATCCTTTCTTCTAGTAGCGCTGACACCTCGTTCAAGTCGTGCTGCAAACAGAAATTATGAAATAGAACACAATCATGAAAAAAAAAATAATGCATATTTGGATAGAAGATCTCAAGATATGGATTGTTAATATTTTTTAAGATTTTTTTTAATCATCTAATGCCCTTAGAATCGTGCTGCATAACACTGTCTTCTTCTTCTTCTTTTCTTATGCCCACGTGTTGGCTATTAAGCCATTTTACTTCTAGTAAGCCAATAAAGAAGAGATTCCTTCATAACACTGTGACATCATGCAAATATTTAACATTTAAGCATAAGGAAAGACACGTTGCATGACTATGACATCACAGCGTCTTTTCCCTCGATTTAAAGGGTGTTAGAGGGTTCAAAAAATATGAAGATATTGACAATACATAACTCGAGGTCCTTTATCCAAATATACAATAAAAAGTATCATGAAGGTTGTCCATTATGTCTAATGTGTGACAGGCTAGCACTATTTTTTCTTCTACATGCTTGTTCTAGGAATTTTTTATTAAACTAAATAGGGGAGAGAGTCAGTGGAGAGTTTTATTAATTTTCATGTAAGAAGTCAAAGGTTTTGTATTCATAGAACTCCTGAGAGCAAGCTAATTCCACTGGATATGTCATGATATTTCAACATGAACACTCTTTCCATGAAAAAAGACAAAGGTTTTCCCACCAATTTCCACCTGACAGGTGGTATATTGCTTCATGGTTACTTAAGCAGTGGACCAATTTTGCCATGTTATTTGAACAGGTCAGAAATCACATTTGCCCAAGCCAATTACATATATTGCCCTGGTCTGGAATTATGAGCTATCTGCCTACCACAATCTTGTTGCAATAATGAGCTGTCTGCTATTTCAGGTAAGCTCAAGAATGAGCTTTATGTTATACCGATTTACAGCTCATAATTGCACTCACTTGATATAGCAGCTAGCTCAATGTTGCACACAATCATGTTAGGCAACGTTCCTTTGTACAGGCTAAGACACGCACACATTTCGTGCGTCAATTTCAGTAAATTTTTAGGCCCCATTGCACTGCGAAATTTTAAAAATAACATTGCATGATGGGTCCTAAAATACTTGAACGTGATTGGCTAAGCCCTTTAACATTGGTCCAATCGGTGACATAACCTGATATAAAGGAACTTTGATGCTAGGATGATATCAAGGACGAGGGAGGACGTTACCTGCAGAATGTGGACGCCCTTGAGGGTGAGTGCCACCAGTTCTCCGAGACCGTCCCCGGTGACGTCGAGGTAGCTCAGAGAGAACACGGGATTGGCCAGGCTGTTCTGACAGGTGAGCGCCCACCCCTCCTCTCCGGGACGACGCTTGTAAGTCAGCACCTCCTGGGGGCAACAGAGAGAACTTTCGTTGTAGTTTTGGACTTGGGGGAGAAAAAAATTAATTCTTATTTTTCTTTGGACATTATTATTGTTGACATGTTCATCCTGAATCCTGGTGCTGATAAGTTCTACACAAATTCAAAATTCAAAAAATTTTATTCAATCCATTTTTCCTACAATCAATATATCAAATACACTTTTGTTGAGGTTAGTATAGGACACGTCGTGTGGCAATTATAGGCCAAGAGTTAACATGCGGAAGTGAAATTATGGTCCGTACGGGTATATTTCTTAACACTGTAAATACAATTGTCCAATAACATATGTTTCACCTGCGTGGAAAATCTTGAGGTTGTCAATACACGTTATGTCAACTGGTAACTAATTATAAAGACTTAAGCACTTCAGAAATGAACAAGGCAAGGGATTTTAAAATTTTGCCTGCATGGAGTGTGAAAATACCAAGAAAAAAAGTAGTTCACTCGTATTTAAAGGTGGATTTTTACAATGATCTGTGGCAATGAAATTTACAGGACTATACTATTTCTTCAAGTGCTTCACAGTTCTATGCATTTGTTCTTATACTTTCTGATTAAATAGGGGAGCATATTGGTGGGGAGTTTTCAAGGCACCCTTATTAATTTTCATGCAAGAAGTCTAAGGTTTTGTTCAATAGATTCCAGACAGTAATTAAGTTTCACTACAATAGCTACTCACATGATATTTAAATAAGATAATATAAAAAAAAAAAAAAAAAAAAAAAAAAAAAAAAAAATGGATTGAAAGCCTGATCCACTGATTGCCACCTAATAGGTAGTAAATTGCTTCATCCTTAATTCATTATGATAATATTTATCCATATCAAACACCAGTGGTATACATTCGTAGTGCATTTTTGCACTACTTAATATACATTAATGTTGCACACACACTAAATACATAATTTGAGAATTAGAAGGAAATAACAGCTAGTACAAAAGATAGAATCGAAATTAATTCTCTCCACATTTTGCATGCACTGTAGATTTTGTCCTAGGATGAATGTGGTAAAGAGGACATTCTTCATTACACAGGATACGTACACAATTTCTATCAGGTTTGTGATAAGACTTATTGTTACAAATTATGAGATGATGAAAGATATGAACTGCTAGTAGAGTCATTACATGTCAGATTTTATATTGTGGTTGCTTCCATATGTACCTCACTATGGTATTAAATATATCACTGGACCAACATTTGTTTGATAGAGAGGGTGATACCTAGGGGCCGGATTTCCAGCTTTTGCAAGACAAAACTGCATTTCCAGTTATTATAAACTAGAAAAAGTTTATGAAATTTGAAAAAAAAAATTGAAAAAACTGAAACAGTTCTCACTTTTCAAAAACAGTTAGTTCCAGTTCAAACTTTTTTGCATTTTTGGCAATGAAACTTCATATGATTCGTGAACATTTGAAGTCAGAATCAATATAGCATACATATTTTTATAACTGGAAAACTGGAGATCCAGCCCCAATGATGACTTTCCCCCTCACCTCACAACTACGCCCCTGCACGTCCTCACCTGTCCGTAGGTCCCCAGCAGAAGCTCCGCCTCTCCGTCCATGTCCACGTCTGCCACGCAAGAACATGTCACCGAGTCAAAACGTCCGCTCTCGGGCAGCCCCTGGAAGTTCTGAAGTCCCTCCTCCAACACGTTCCTGTGAATGTGAGTTAGCCTCGATGTCATTCAAAGACAGTGCAGTTGTGGTAGAAAGTAATGGGAGTGTAGAAGACGTAGAAGTGAACATATTATTCGGTTGCATCTTTGCAAAAAAAAACTTTTTTACAGAGTAAAATTCATTTACTATTTTAACAATTATTTTAATTTGGATGTAAAAAGAGGTTTACTACATATCAATTTTTTTTTTTTTTTTCAGCAAGGAAGAATATCATAAATTTTAGCACAGTGATGATATGGATTCTTATCAGCAAAAACAGAGTTCTGTTTGCCCATAAGAATATTACCCTTATTTCTGGTATTATGATCATGAAGCAAGTAATTTACTGGAAATAATTATTATGATATTTAGAACCGAAAAATTCGACAATTGTGAAATTGAAAGCCAAAGCAGGTTAGTCAAAATACATTACAATATACGTATTCTACTGAAAACTTGTGTTAATTTAAAATGGCAAACTGAAAACAGTCAGTCCGACTGGTTACTTACATGTATACGGCCGCTGGCTGTAGAGCGTTGGTGACCAGAAGGTGGATTTTTTCCGTCTCGTTGGTGTCTTGTTTCTCAGCAGACTCTGCAAGCAGGGCCAGGGTTAACACATCACACAGAGAATTATCACGGTGCTTTTAGTTCAAATTCAAATTCTTAGTTATTCGGCAACAGTTACAGAACCAATGACCAAATATAATAAAGTCAATAATACACAACATACGAAAACAACACATAAAAATGGTACTAATAAAAAAATGACTATAATATAAATATAAGAGAGAAAAAAAAATAATAACAGTAAAATAATAGTCATGCACAGTAAAAAGCAAAAAAAAAAACAAAAAAAAAAAGTTGGGGAAAGTACAACAAAATTTAATTGACATCAAAATTATTGGTATTCTTAGCAATCTAAGTAGTTAACAATAGTTCTTATTCTAATTCAGAATTCTTCTGACCCTGAGTAAAATGAAAATGAAGTTCTATAACACAAATGGATTATTTTATGAATTTTTTGTGATGTTTAACTTTAGGGTAAGAAGTAAGAAGGCAACAAGCCCAATGTTACAAAAAAATTGCCACTCATGAAAATTATGAAACATATCTTAAAGGGACCTTAAAAACAAGTATTTTTTAATCAAACGTTACCGATCAACTGAGTATGAATACATGTCGCACGGTGGCGAGTGCCCCAGGGTAAGCGGGTTGCGAGTAACTAAAGTGTGGATTGCTGACGTCACAAATCCTAAATGGCAACATAGCTGCCTCTTCTCCATGGAACTCACTCCCCCTCCTCCCGCCCAGCCATGCTCTGTGTGATGTTGCCTGTGCAATTGACCTGCGGCTCTCTATATTTAATTAATTTTCATAAATTCGGGGGATGGTCCGAAAACGGAAATTTACTCATTTCTCGCATTATAACTTACACTAACTTTTTATGCATTCATGATTTCACTGTACTATGTCCCTTTAAAATTATTAAGAGTTTGTTTAGTGCTATTTCGCCATCCGATTATTACAATGTATGTATACAAGTACTGTATCAACATTTGAAGTCCCAACCAGGCTTCAAACCCCGAGCCTTCCTTGAAATTCAGTCTAGGTGCTCTACCGACTGAGCTATGTGGTCCTCTCCCTTACTCTGTGTTGGAAACTTGTATTCATACGTTGCAATTCTTTGCCGCTAACTGCAGCTGTTTGCTCACTCCCTCAGAACAATCAGTCTGATCAGAATGTGTGAGCGGCTCTTCCATCTACCGGAGGAAGTTGTAATTATGATCCCGCACTAAGGTGTTTTACAAAAAAAAAAATCCTTTTATCTTAAAATGTTCTCCTCTACATCCCCTATCAGTGGCTAAAATTGGTATTAGGTCCATAAATTCAATCAAGTTTTTGAGTTTCGAGTTATGAATTTTCTTGACTAATGTAACATGGAGAGATTTAACTTCTATGTTAAATTACTGTAGTCAAATATAAAAATTCATAACTAAAAAACTAGCTCGAATTTGTATACCTGATATTTTAGCTACTGAAAAGGGATCTAGAGGAGAATATTTAAAATTATTTTCATAATTTTCATGTGTGAGAATTTTTTTAACATTAGGCATGACATTATCTTATCCTTAACAACCTTTATAATAATTGTTTCAACGACAAAAGTCAAATTATGAAATTGAAATCTTTTAATTTGTAACTTAGACTGCAGGTTTTTGTTTTACCAACGTTTGTGATGGAAAATGTCAACAATGGACAACCTATTTGTTTTATGAGGTGGTTTAGTGAGCTGTCCCAGAATTCTCCTTGTATTTTGTGGACCACTACAATCATGGCCAGGACTGACCTGAGCAATGCATAACTCTGTGAACACCAACCCTGAGTTCCTGATTGTATTAGTGCTACAAACCAATGCATATAATGTTGCCCTAAAATATTATATATCAAGGTCATATAAACCACAATATTTTGAAACAATTGAGACTAAGTTTCTGATTAAGTCTACCTTTCAGTCGTTAAGGAATCTTATCACAAAGTGTAAAGTCAGGCTCAATTGTAGACTTTATGTACAGCCAACACCAAATCTAATGTGAAAATCTCGGGGAGGCAACTCTATGCTTGTAAGGGCCGGGACCATCACGATAATAAGGGTTGGCATCGCAGTGACCTTTATCCCCTATCATGATGTTCATGACTTAATTACAATTTTATTTCTCGCATTGTTCCGCAAAAATGCAGGAAAAGCAAGTAGCTCATAAACAACATCAAAGATCACCGCGCTATCAACTCTCATCATGAGTGACAGGTGGCTCATTATCGTGATGGTCCCGGCTGTTACAAACACAGAGTCGCCTCCCTGAGATTTTCACATTAGATTTGGCGTTGGATATACTTGAATATTTAGCATAAAGTCTATAATTGCAACAAAAAATGGTGGGGTTTACAACACTTATAGGGTAACAACTAGCCCCTGATTGCCACGTCAGGTTGTCACCTTTGGTTCTCCAGGTCGCAGGCAGGTCCAGCTCTGTCAGGGTGGAGTGGAGGGAGAAGAGACGCACTGACGAGACGGGGCCCTCGTAGCTACGTTCAAACGTTGAGAGCACCTCCAGGCGAGCAGTGAGCACCACACTGAGGCGCACCACTCCGCTCTCACACCCCACCGCAGTCACTCGCCTGAAACACCCATTGTCAGAGATCAGCTTGCTTGCAAATTCTGTAGAACTACACGACTGTCCATGAAATAAATTTCTCATTGATTACTATAAAAAATAAGTGCCAAAATGAACAGTACAAAAAATTATATTTTTAGATTTTTTTTTTTTTTTTTTAATAATGGAACTATTTCTATATAATCATAACTCCTGGAGGCATTTGATTTTTTTTTTCTTTTATATACAGTATCTATCCTTTTCTGACATACTGTATATATTATGTAGTTTGTTCCTATTAATGGCATACAATATTTTCCTCGTGTCTATTCCTAGAGAAGAACTCTCCACTCTCCTCCAAACACATGACTAGAAAGGTCACCTGGTCATGTCGCTGGTGTATCTCACGTCCAGCCACAGTGCGATGCTCGTGAGGTCAGTGAGTTCCGGGAAGCAAGCAGAGAGATCGGCCTCGTGGTAGCAGTGGTTCAACCGGTCCTCACGGTACATGTGCACCTTCTCATCACTGCCAGAGAGCAGCCACACCACCTGGTGGAGGAATTTTGAACCACTTCTTTAAGATTGGTCAAAACAGTACATAAATAATTTCAATTCTAGTCACTTGCCTGATTCTTTTATTTTATTTTATTATTGTGCAAATGAATAGAGGATGCAAAGTTATGCTGTTATGTTTTATTTGGATCTTTTAAAGCCCAAGAACTATTTAAAAAAAAAAAATATTGAAAGTACAGAGAGAGAGGGGTCACTTCTTAATAAAAGGATATGATTTGAAAGCGGTGTAGGGTAGGTTAATTCAAACACAAACTAGGTAAAACTTTTTAGCAATATTTCCTGGCCTCTAAAAAAGCTGAAAAATATCAGAGTACCATAATATGATGCCCTCTTTTCATTTCTGCAATAAAAAAAAATCATGCAGGTTGTCCATTGGTAATAAATTCCTGCCTGCTAGTATTGGCGTGACAACATGTGCACTGGTAACATGATCCATGTAGCAAAAGAGAATTTTCAAAATAATGTAATTGTGATTCCATTGCACATTTAACTGCAAGTTCAATCTTCACGTTTATTTCCAATGTTTTTTTTTTATTAATTATTATTTATTTATTCACATTAAATATTTGAATTGTTATTTGAACTTGCCAGCCTGGCTATGAATTCATAATTGGCTCAGGTGAAATACTAACAATTGTAAGTGAAATTAGCACAGGAATTTAAAGAGGGAATTGTAAACTTTATATTTTATTCTTCTCAATAAAATTCAAGATCTTCCTTTAATGTCTACCAAGCTACTCCTCACCTCTGCTGGCTGGCCGACGCAGGGCGGCAGGGTGGTGTGGTACAGCTGGTAGGGCACAAAGTGGAGCTCCAGAGAGAGGCAGCTCTGTGCCACGCTGTCCAGATTGAACTCGGAGCTAGGTTCCCACTCCGAGTAGATGTTGAGGTACGTGTCTGAGGTGTGATCGCTGGCACCCAGGGACTGAAGGCAGAGTTAAAATAGAGCCTGAGTGTTATAGTATCGTTTTAAGGTATAACCTGAGAATTTATCTGTCAAGTCACACCCAAAAACGATGTGGCAACATTGTAGCGCAGTACAAATGTAAATCTGGGAGGAGTGGGAGGTGACTACAGTCCCTGTAGAGTGTTGCCAAACTTCTTATTGCTTATTAATTACAATCAATGCTACGGTTCGAAAAATATGAAAAAAATCAGAAAAATAGTCTAAAAAATTAGGTTTTGGTAAAAAAAAAATAATAAAAAAAAAAAAAAAGCTGTTGTTTAGTTATTTTTTTTTTTTTTTTTTTTGCAATGCTAATTAATAAATTTAACATGGAAGGATGGAAGAATAGAAATTTCACATTTGATTAAATTAATTATAAAATAACCAATGGTAAAAGAAATCTGAAAAAAAATCAGAGCTAATTGGAAGACTGTTGTAATTAAGTCTACTGTAATTAATTTGAAGAACATCAGATCTGTTGTCACGATTTATTTCGTCTAAAATTCTCAGGTTAAGCCTCAAGGGGTGCTATATTAGTGTGGGTCCATTATTGAAGATAACTCAAGTATACATTTATTAAGCATTTATTTATTCTTATATTAATAAATGAGATAGGAATAAACCAACAAGCCTTACCACGATGAGATGTCCGCAGAAGGTGAATCTTGTTGGCACAGATGACACAAATATTTACAAATACATTATTGAGACGTTTCGACCAACATTTAATGATGTGGTCTCTATCAATCACAGAAGATTGCTGATTAAATGTCGGTCGAAACGTCTCAATAATGTATTTGTAAATATTTGTGTCATCTGTGCCAACAAGATTCACCTTCTGCGGACATCTCATTGTGGTAAGGCTTGTTGGTTTATTCCTACCTTTTTCCTTAAATTAATGTATCCAACCGCAATGGTTTCCTTTTCCTTATAATAATATTTCAAGTATACATTTAAATGACTGTCCCACAGGAATGATTACAAGTAGGGAGCTATAAAACATTGCACACCACCCAACATCACACTTCACCGACTTAATAATATGGAATGACAAGTACTGACATCCTCGGTACAACCCTTGGCTAACTCAATTCGCTCACTTCCCTTCCCTCCATCTTCCTTCAGACTTGAGCATTGGTAGCAATGCAGCAGAGGAAACTACCCCCTACTCACTCGTAGCTGCCTACCCCCCTCTTTCAATTCATGGCCAGAGACAGTGCAGACTCTAGGAATTGAGTGAAAAGACCTACATGTACCTAATATAGACACATGAACCCCATAAAACAACTCTCTCTTATAAAGTCCGTTGAGGGATGCTCACCACTCTGGGGTCTCCGGCAACCTTGATGATGGTGATTCCAATCACGAAGTCGTTGCTGGGGGGAGATTTGTTGAAGGCGTCGATCGAGATGATCTCAGCACCACCTGGTGGTGAGATCAAATATTAAATAAAAACCTAGGTGCTTTGACACCAGGCTTTTCTAAAGTCGTCGCCATTTATCTTTGGTTTGACGCCATGTGACTCTTCCATTAGTTTTGTATTGGAGGACAAAGGAAAATGTTCATGACATCAAACCAAAGATAAGTGAAGACGACTTTAGAAAAGCCTGTGCTTTCCTGAGGTGTATGTGCTTGTTATAGCATAATGTCAAAATATTAATCTCTCTTCCCCTGCTTCACAAGCCACGTACTTTTACCCGCTCATTATCTGCTTGTCATTGAAAACTCTTCCAGTTTCAAAACTGGATAAGAAAACTGTAAAAAAACAACTTATGATTGCCACCTTTTTCAGGTGTTAAATTGTGATAATCATCACAGAACTGACGACAGCACTGTCTTTTAATAGCATACAGTGACAAGAATGATTTTGTTGATCATGGTCGTATCTGATTATCTATATTTAGCTATATGCTGTACACTGGATACCAATTAAGTTAACCAGACACTTGACACCGTGGTATTCGTAATCTGATTTGTAATCGGATGGTCGTGAGTTCGATCCCAGCCATGCACCGCCAAACTTTTCACTAGTGTTGGTTGCTAAAGAACACCCACTCGTGCATCCGGGAGGTGATTGATATATGGCGTCCTCCATCAATTGCTGACCATCCTGACTGAGGTTTCCATGGTTTCCTCAGTCACAACCAGGCAAATGCTGGGATGGATTGCTTAGGCCATCGGCACCAGTTTGAAAGGGCCCCACAAAAGTAGGGTCTACGAAGAGCCGGGAGGTTAAATTCAGTCACTTAATTGTGGCCAGTACCCTACAACAGGATTCATTTAAAAAGCTAAAAAAAAAAAAAAAAAAAAAATCTCATCAATTAAACAATAATGCTGCGAGCAATGATTTTGTGTGTAAACTCTGGATAGGATACACCCATTGAGCTCTATACAAATCGACTTGTATAGAGCTCAATGGATACACCGATACATACCAATAGCATTAGAGCTACTGAGGCAAATTTCCATCATATCATAGACGCTGAGCACAACCATCTGTATTGTAAACTGTATGGAAGTTTCCCAACGTAAGATGATAGACATTGGTTACTGTTGTAGCCACCACCCACTTCCTCCTCACGAGAGTGCCTCACCGAGAGCGCCCCCACCTGTCCAGAGTTTATATATACAAAATCCTTGACCAAGAGTAAATGAAAAAGGTGCAACGTTGCCATTTTGGTGGCACAACTGGAGACGAACAATAGCGGCGCTATTTGGCAACACCATTTGATTTCACACCACTTCGTAGGCTGGCGGCACTCGTGTTTCATAGTTTTTAGCTTAGCCTCCATCCAGTGCAGTATTCTACAGTAGTATGTATGAACATAATATGCATACTGTACTTTATCAGAAAAAACAGCAAAAAACAAGAATATTCAGGCAAAATCCTAAAAAAATAAAAATAATAATAATTCATTTACCAAGTAATTATGCTAATTATATACAACTTTCAAAGTCAAACCTGAAACTCCTACATTATATGCAGCAGGTATTGCTGGCAAAATCTAAAAGGAGCCGAACGTTTCTCATGCACCCCTGGCCTCTCAACTTACTTGGAATGTAGGTGAAAGGAACCTCCCTCACTGTTGGTTTTAAACAACCACCACTGTCTACATACTCGAAAGAAAACACTTTTCTTTTGAGAGAAGCAACAAGAATTTTATTGACTCCCTCAGCCATACACAGCTTGGTGAGAGAGTACACATTGCCTTGGGAGGGCAGGGTGAAGAAGTGGGCGTCTGAAATATTTAGAGGTTTCGGCATGCTGCCACAATACGCCACAATTACACTTCTTTCCTGTCCATCACAGATTAATAAACATAATTTAGCGAACAAAAATCCACGAGACTTCCAACTTGCAATTTCTTGTTTTTGTTGACAAGGAATCAGCTGTTTTATCAAGTGCTGCCAACCTTGTAAAAAGATTACTAAAAATATTCCTAAATTTAGGATTATTTTTCCCAAACATTCTGAATAAAATATTAATAACAATTTTATACAAATTTACATTATTATTACAATATAACAAACATTTTTAAAGTAAATTATAATAGAAATTAATAAAGGCAAAGTGGACGAAAATTTCGTAAGTACTAAAAACTAAAAGTGCCTTCCTTTCTTCCACAGCATTGGTTATATATACAAACACAAATTTTATCGCAGATGGAAGAAGGGTTGTTTGGGACAAGAATTGAGGTGCACACTTTGCACTTGATAATCTTGACATACCTCCACAGTCGCCTCCTTCTAATTCCCCCGCCAAGATAAATCGTCTCATCAGAATGCAAGTCAAAACATAAAACATGAAGCTCTATAAACCAATCAAATGAAATAAGGAGTAAATGATTTTTGTAAACTTTTAATTTTTTTTTTTAATAGGGATACAATAAAGCTCTATCACTTTACTCATTCTGATTGGTAGAATCAAAAGCAACACATCAAGAAACAATTCACTTGTTTAGCTTATTAACAGAACATTGATGACAATATTGGCATCTGTTAGAGACAGAAGATTCCCAGGGGAAGGATTGTACATTGTGACGAGGAATGCAACATGTGCACAGAGTTTACACCAAAGTCTTCTACTCGCAATAGTTGTAACAAATCATCGTTTATAATGTCTGTCGCATGAAGCCTTTTTCATTGTTAAACATGGGATGACGTATTTCCTAATTTTTTGCCACCAGAACACAGACCGTATAATGACATTGTTGGTGCTAGTCAACACTTCTCATTTCATATTTAATGACAATTTACCGTAAGTTAACATGTAAATCAACAACTGTTCCATTTTAATCTCTTCAACCAGACAGACATTACCAAAACAATATTTTGTTTATAATTTGATAAACAATAACGACTTTAGTTTACAATATGACACCAATTGAAATGTCTGCCGCTGACAAAATATATTATGATTAACATTGTGACTGCATATGTGGTCTAGTAGCCTCCATAAACAAATATTTTAGAGAAACGTTCAAGATTCTTCAAGAAATCTCCTAACATCCTTTTTCAAGATGTTCCTCCCCTAAATGCTTTGAGCGGTCTCCGTCCCTATCTACTAGGGGAAAGAAGGGGGAGGGTGTTGGTGGTGGGGAGGGGGGGGGGGAATTACAAAATGGAAAAAGGAAGAAGACGAGAAGAAAGGGCAATCGTTTAAACCCAATGTTTAAAATGACTTTGCTTAAATACTTTACAGTATAAAAATTTGAGGTTCTTCGGCAGAAAATAACAAAAATTGCTTATCATCCGCCATGATTCCTAACATTATAAGTTATAACTTATAAATTAATTATGTATGTTAATTAGCATGATATATTTGAACTTGGTGTATTATCACAATTTATGGCACATATATGCTGTAGTTTCAGCAGTCAAATCACACTTTCGTTGACTTCTGAAAATAGCACCAACTAACATTAGTCATAGTAATTTTAAAATTGTTATTAGTAAATTTAGAATTAGGTTGAAATCAAAGTATTGAAGATGGCCTTTTAATTTCCTTCAAAATAAGCTTTCCCAGAGGGATTTCTTTAAAGAAAGGTACATTTTCTAGTTTCTAGAAACTCCTGACATGAATTAACATTTAAACAAAATCAATAATTTTAAGTAATTGTAAAAGGTACAATATTTAAAGAGAGTAGCTTCAGATAAATTTTGCTCCTATAAACTGCCTACTTGAAACCCTTTTTATTATTATTTTACAAGGATAAACCCCTATGAGGTAGGAGCTCGAGGCGGGAAATGGGTAGGGATAATGTAAGGAAAGACTGTCTGTCACGACTTGTTTTATGTCCCAGCATTCATTGAGGTGAGACTGAGGGAACCGTGGAAAACCTCAGTCAGGACGGACATCTCTACTTTTTATCAAATGAACCAAAGTGATGTCCAAAGTCTGGGAAAACACACACACATTGTATCACTGCACTGACGTGAGTTGAAACTCAAACTCGTTAAACTGAAGTTGTTAAACGTTGAACATGGAAGTTACTAGACCACACTCATAAGTTGACAAGGAAACGTAACCTTACAAGCAGCGCTTCACACTTGGTGAGCCAATCAAAGCACAATGAGGGGAGAATAAGCCAGCCAACCAGAGCAATGAGAAAATATTCCCAAAGAAAAATATGTTTTCTCCTTACACAATATGAAAACTCTTACTTCACTATGCCACACATTTCGTGGCATTGCAATGATCAGCCTCAAAAATTTTTAGTGCAGAAATGAATAGAGGGTACAAAGGTATAATACTCTGATTTTTTTCAGATTCTTTAGAGCCCAGTGTATTTTTTTTTATTATTATTATTTTGAAAGTACAGAGACAGCTATTTCTTTTCTTCTTAATAAAAGCCTTAAATTTGGGTAAATGAACACATCTGCTTAGCACTCTTTTTCATTAGCCCCATGGGCTTCTGTTTTCTTTGATTTTCGACAATAATAATATGTAACGTTATATATAAAATTATTATTGTATTTGTGCCCATGAAAGAAAAATAATAAAATAAAAATAAAAACTTAAAAACGGCTTGGGTTTAAGACTGATTTTTTAATTAATTTATACCAATACTTCCTGCCCACTAAAAAATAAAGATTGTCATAATTTAGTGCCTCTTATTCATTTCTGTAATAAAAATATATCAATAGGTTGTCCATTGCATAGTAATTAAAAAAGCACATAAGTTTGAACTGCACAGGGTATCGCTAAAAATAGAAACACGTTTCACAACTCCACAGAATTTGCTGCAAAAAATGGAGGGTTAAACTCAGGAAAAAAAAAAAGTCCCCAAGAGTAAAATAAGATTTTGGAATAACAGTATTCCGTACAAATCACCACATAGAGTTCTGTGAACTATCATAGAAATTAATTAAAAAAAATAGTAATGTTACAATTAAGGTTACAGAAATAGTGAGTAGTATTTTAACATTGAGGATTAATGTCACTGTGATGGCCATTGCTAAATATTTTACAATGATGAAGGGAAAATATTTTAAGTCCATAAAATAAAGGACAAAATAACTGTAGCTTTGCTGATATATAAAAAAAAAATAATAAAAATAAATAAAATACAACTTCGGTGTAGATTTTGAGTACTCAATTTTTTCATGTGAAAAAGATACTGATTTGACCCATTTAAAACAAATACTGAATATCTTAAAAACTTCATCGAATTTGGTCTAATATTTTTTCATGGAAAATTATTTTATGGTTTCAGGAAGGTTTGCTGAAAGTTTCAGAGTGATTCACCATCTACTAAGCCCACTGACATTAATCCTTAAATAGAGGGAATATACATTATAGTAATAAATTTTTAGAAAAGCACGTTAATTTTTTTTTATATATATATACTAGCTAGCAATGATAAACAGCAAAAATGCAAGCAAACACTTAAAATATTGGTTTGCCTTTATTTTTTACACATTTTATTTATTTATTTTTTTACTTTTTTCCCTTTTATACTGTACTGGCAATAAAAATTAATGATAAATGACTTTTTTCAATATTTTTGATTGAATTAACAATTATGAGCATTCATTCTCTTTTCTATCAGATTTCGTTATCTTTTTAATATCACCAATAATTGCACGGCTGCACCAAGAACAATTTACTGGCAGGACGGACTAGGACGTGAATAGAGGCTTCAAGTGTTCTCCAGCAGGAAAAATTTCTCCATAAGCCACAATGTTAGAAAATTTGATTTCTTTTTCTAAATTCAGATTAGATCCAGGCCATAACTCTCTTGGATGTTATCAGAAAAAGTTCAAAATCCAAGATAGTGATATTTTTAAATTATATAAAAATGAACCTCAAGACAGAGGGCATCTATTTAGATGTACTGCATTGGCTGTGGAACTCGACTCGTTGCCTGGCAACATGAAGAGAGAAGAGAAGAAATATCTCCTTTATTGGCTTACTAGAAGTAAAATGGCTTAAACACCAATACAAGGGCATAAGACAAGAAGAAGAAGAATTTATTCTCAATAACTATTAATTATTGATTAATTAATTATTAATTTGAAACCATCTCCTAACGCAAGTTTAGAGGTCTTCTGATAATAAATCAAGAGCACATTTTCCTCACATAAGTTTTTATAGGACAATGGGAACACCGTAAAACCAGCTGACTTGAAGCCTCTATTTAGGGACCCCGATACTCATCAAACAATTTTCATCAACATTCGGTAAATTCTGCCGCTGAGTGGTTTGTTGGGGGACGTCAGAGATCTGACAGTGTCATAGCGCTGGCTGCTAAAGTGGCACCTTTGAAAGTTAAACTAGCCAATCAAATGCACTTATAATAGCGTCGTGATGTATCAGGGTTCCGACATGGCGTCGCATTGACTGCAAAAGCATCTAGTTTGAAATTTAATCCGTCCTCCCAGTAAACGTTGGGTCTTCACGCTAGCTGCCTCAGCTGGACAAGAGGTTTGAGTTTGGACCGAGAATGTAGCACGCCATGACGAGCGCTTGGAGGGCCGAGTTGATCTTAGCGCTCTCCTGACGTTCAAGGTCGCGCTGCCTGCGCAGCTGCAGTTCTCGCTCTCTCAGGAGGGACAGTCCACGCACCAGCTGCGAGTTACCAGCCTGCGCTTTCACAAGCTGCGAGTCCAGGCAGCGGATCTCACGCTCTCGTCCTGCAACAGTCCGGCATTATCGTATTATTTTACAAGTCATCTATGTATATAGAGACGTTGCAGCGCACATTTGTCGCATCTGTATTCATAATAGTTCGGGAGGTAATTTTTTTTACCCCATACAGAGCCCTCTTTTGAGTAACCATGCAATTATGAGTAATTGCATAATGCGCCAATCGATAGCGCTACTAATTTAAATGGACTGCCTCCCCTACTTCCCACTTTGATAGTCCTCTTATATTATACAATATTAATGGAGGCTCCAAGTGTTCCCAGTCTGAAATCTTTTCTCAGGAATTATGAAAGTTATAATTTTGGAAATCTCTCCAACCTCATTAAGGTATTTTCTGTTTTAAAAGCAAAATTATTTTTCACTTAAAAATTTGAAACAAACTGACATTTTTTTTATATTTTTTTTTTTTTATATTTAGAGACTGGTAGGATAGCAAGAACACAGCAAAATCAGTAAACTTGAAGCCTCTATTAAAATACAATATTAAATGCAATATACGTTTGTGGCTGCGTGAAAGATTCCTAAAGCCAATTAAAAATCTAACTAATTAATAAAATACAATATTGAAAACTGACCTGCGCAGCTGTCCAGAAGGTGTAGCAGGGAGGCGGAGACGTCACTGAGCATGTCGGGGGCTGAGGCGGAGGCGCGGGGCTTGGGGGCGTAGCTGGAGGTGCAGCCGTCGAGGCTCGACTCGTCCAGCGAAGTCGAGAGGGGAGTTGAGCTGCTGGCCTCGCTACGTCGCTCCTTCTGAAGATCACTCGCCACCGCCTGCAACAATTTGAGAAAATTGAAAGCAGAGATCTAAAATTTATTTATTGAATTAATGTTGCTTTTGGGAGGAATGTATAGAGTTGTTTGCTTTTTAGTTTACGAGGGAAAAAAGCATAGCAGGTGTACGGACGCCACGGACGGTCAGGAGGGTAGAAAAGAGAAAGTGGAGTTCCAACTACTATGGCATTAGATAGGAGAAATGACAAAAAAAAAAATACAGTAGGTTTGATTGTTTTTTAATGATGTGATTTTTTTTATGCTCTCTATCATATACTGTAATGGTGTATTTTTACATTTTTACAATTTTTTAAAACTGATTTATTTTGTTTAATAAAGTGAAAAAAAAACAAAAACAAAAAAAAAAAAACATTGCATAATTTTTTTTATATTCTAGTCTGTGCATGCAAGTCCTCTATAGGGCAGCCTAGCTTAAAGGGTCATGACGTCAGTCAATTCTATTGTTCCTATCAGTGATTATTCTAATGTTGTAGATTTATTATGTACTCTGTGATAAGTGTCAGTGAAGCTGCACAGATTTGAACATTATAAATGTTATGATGTTTCACACTAGATGCCAAGAAGGAGCAGTACTTCTTACTTCTCCCTAGGCTCTAGTCTACAGGGGGAAGTCAGTGGGTCATTTTTCACATTCAGTTCAAGCAAGCAGTTTTTTGCCAACAAATTAACTGTTCTTCTACAATGGACAACCTCTGCATGAAATTTTGAAATTTGTTTATTGCAGAAATAAATAGAGGGTGCGAAATTATAAACTTTGATTTTTAACAGTTTTTTTTTTTTTTTTTTTTATTAAGAATCCAGGCAATAACTTTTAAAAAAAGTTGGGTTCAAAAAAAATAAATAATAATAAAAAAAAAACGGAAAAAAATCAGAGCAGCATACATAACTTTGCACCCTCTATTCATTTTTGAAGTAAAAATTTCATGCATGTTGTCCATTTCTGAATAATTTTGTTACAAGTAACACCCAGCCTTGTTATGTACCTGCATGTGTGTCCTGCCGTAGAGATGCTCCTTCTTGTTGTGCAGGGAGCTGAACCACTGGTCACAACGTCGACAGTACAGGTCCTCACTGTCCTCATCATCTTCTATCTCGTCAGTGGCGTCCATATCAGACTCCTCCGTGCGGTTACCATTCAGACCTGAACATAGTCTCAGTCAACAACATGATGTCTTCAAGGTTGATGTAGAGTTAGTAACACGTCCCATTCATGCACACACCTGAAAACTTGTCTCACTAAAACCTTGAACTACAGTACAGTATCTTGAACAATATGTTGACACTACTGCCATCTGTTGGTGAAGGAAGTTTTCATGAGGTGCAGTCAAAACATTTCAACAGTGTTGCCCTGATTTAAGCAAGTATGACTGTTCACTGAATGTATGGATACGGTATTTAAAAGAATAACAATCAAACAAAACAAGGAATCTGTATCCAACAGAGTGAATGACAAAGTGTTTTTTTCTCTCTAGTACCGGCGGGACCATATAAAATGCCTACACACAGGCCTTATGGGTGATGCCATAAAAGGCGTTTGGTTTTGGCATCAAGGCACAAGTGTTACAAAAAGGCATATTGACTGACCTTCACTTCTAAAATTCAATACTGTACACATCATTGGCGATATCATGTAAACAAATAGGCTTTTTTTTATGTTTCCTTTGGTACAGTTCTTTCAGATCAAATTATATACAATTTGCATGGATCGGAAGAAAAAAAAAAAAAAAAAAAAAAAAAAAGGAAGCCATCCGAAGGATAGCAATTAAATTCAGACAAATGAAAAATCAATCCCAGCACCTTGAAAAGTTGCTGTCACAGCTGTTGTAAAGGAATTTCCAGGGTGGAGGGACTCACGTTTCAGCCTCTTTTTCCTGAGGAACTCCTGGTAGGCGGAGGACTGTCGGTAGGTCTTGAGCTCCCTGCGGTATCGTTTCTTGTCCTCCTCTGCTTGCTCCATGTACTTCTCCTTCTCCTGCTGGCTCAGACGACTCCACTCGCCACCAAGCAGCTTCGTCACCTGCACAAAATACCGTCATCAGTCTGTCTGACTGGACTCTTAGGAAGGAGGCAGTCACGAAGCCTAGAGGTCATATTTCGCACTATTTTGAGTAAAATTGTGTCCATAATTGAGCCTAAAATCAAGCTTAAAATCGGGCATTAAAAAATGTGGCCCCTAAATGAAGCTTCCAATGTTGTGGCAAAGGCTCGATTAAAGACCATATTTTTAAAGGACTTTTTTAAGGCTTCATTTTAGATACACAAAATAATGCGCCCTAAATGTGGCATTGTGAATGCCATTTCTTGCGCCTTGTCAGGGAAAGTTTAGGAAAGTTACAACTAGACAAATTACTGATAGTTAAATTGTATACGGTTAATGGTTAATCTCATCATTTATGTACTGCACTTCAATATTTTCAAGTATGCAACTACTAAATATCTAAACCTACAAACTCATACTTTTGCATCTTAAGCGTAAGATAACGCCGCCAATGTTAAAAAAAAAATTCAACACATGAAAATTATGAAAAAAATTTAAAATGCTCTCCTCTACACCCCTTATCAGTAGCTAAAATATCAGGTGTACAAATACGAGCTCTTAATTTTGAGTTCTGAATTTTTAATGTTGACTACTTTAACATGGAAGTCGTTTGATTTCTCCATGTTAAAGTAGTCAACTTTAAAAATCAAAACTCAAAAACTAGTTCGAATTTGCATCCGTCTGATATTGAGAAATGGAACTTCCATGTTAAATTAGTCAACTTTAAAAATTCATAGCTCAAAAAATACAGCTCATATTTGTATACTTGATATTTTAGCTACTGATAAGAGGTTTTTAAATTTTTTTTCATAATATTTGTGGGATTTTTTTTAACATTGGTGGTGTTATCTCACCCTTAAAATAAAAAATGCAATAGACAAGCATACTCTCTTGCTCAGCCAATGGGAGTGTTGGTACGGTACTGACCTCTGTGAAGGCGATGTCCTTGAACAACTTCCTCTTCTCGTTGAGGTACAACACGTAACCGGTGGCTGGAGCCTTCGGTGGTCGGGTTTCCGACAACTCCGGCTTCCTCTTGCGACCCTTTGGCCATCCCCCTCGACGTTTCTGAGGACACAGAGGTGAGGTTTATCTTTCACCATTGAGGAACAACAAGAGAGGGTGGAGAATCAGATTTAAAACATTATTATTACATTGCTACCCTAGATTTTATTCACATTTTTTTTTTTTTTTTTTGTTTCTTTAACTAAACCCTGTTGTAGGGTACTAGTCACAAGTGACTGAATTTAACACGATCACAATTTCAATGACCGTAAAGCATTAAAAAAAATAATAATAAAGTAGTTTATGGCAAGAAAGCTCTGTCAATTATTATTTTTTTTTTAAACAACAAAGAGAGCCTATTGATTAGCTGATTGAATAGCTGATTGATTGGTTGGTATTTTGGGACAATTGAAACATTTTGGTCATGTATGCCCCCTTATAAATAGCATTTTGATAGCATTTTGTTAAAATCATTTTATCTTTAATAATTTTCCATTTGAAAACCATAAAAATCACCATGGCTTTCACCTATTGTGCCTTTCTAAATATGATGAATGAATAAATTATAAATTTGTTATTAAGTTCACTATCCCCTCTACCAAGACCTGTGCACTGAATATCAATATGTGTTAGTTTGTTTTTTAAATACAATAGTCCCAGATTTTCAATGTTTCATAGAGACTTCAAGTGTTCCCCGGCGGGAAAATTTTCTCCATAAGCCACCATGTTACAAAATTTGATTTTTTTATTTTTCTCAGTAACTATTAAAGCTATTAATTTGAAACCATTTCCTACCCCTCATTTAGCGATCTTCTGATAATGAATCAAGAACTCGTTTCCATAGAGTGATATATTGAATAGAGGTAGTATGCCCATGTTAAAAATTCAGACAAAAATTTTGATCCCCCTCTTGTTACCTTTTTGGCTTTTTATTGCCGTTTTGACAGCACACATTAATTACGCGAGTAGTTCGAGTATCTCTACGCGAGATGGCTCTTTTCACATTTTCCCCAAAATCTCGGCATCATCTCGTTTCTCTTCTCCTTTTCTCTGTCTTCTCACTCACGTGGTCCAGCCAGCCTGCTAGCTGCACGACCTGAGGGTGGAAGGGATGTTGCAGAGCCGGCAGCCCCCAAGAAGACGTAACTTGAATCCACACATGCACTGCTCGTTCCTGGCTCATGCTTGCAGCTACGTAATTCCTTTCCTTTCGTCTCAGAAATATTTTCAGTCAATCGACTTTTAATTTAAAAAAATATGTACATAACCTACAAAGTCCAGTAAAACGAAATAAATTATTATAATCACTCTATATTTATGACAAACGGGAAAAATTATATTATTATAAAGTAATTGATATTAAAAAGAGGGGCTATTTTTTTTCTAAAAAAGGTTTATGGTGACTATTATAACTACGATATTATTATTATTATTAAAAAATTATTGATGTTAAAAAGAGGCGTTATTTTTTTCTTTCTTATACTAATTTTTAAAATGTTTTTGGTGATTCTATTATAACTAAATACGATATTAATATTATATATACAAAAGCAATAAAGCAAAATAAATGGTAAAAATTTAGTTATAAAAATGTAGTTTTTCCTTCTTTTCACTCCTGGTAAGTGCCATGAAACTCCCTTATATTCTTTGTGGACTAATAGAAATTAAGGGGGGGGGGGGGGGGATATTAATTATGCATTTTCAATAAAAATAAAATATTCAAATGTTTTTATAATAATACAAAAGAAGTGTAAGAAGCACAATTGTTTCCAATATATGAATAACATGCATTAAAAATATAAATATCACAGGGGGGCATTCTCAAAGCACTTTAACCCCAACTTTTTTTTTTTTTTTTTTTTTACAAGGATACGCCCCTAAGAGTTTACAGCTCGCGGCGTGGTAATGGGTAGGGATAAGGTAGGGAACGGATGCCACGGCCTGTTACGCGTCCCAGCATTTGCTGAGGTGAGACTGAGGGAACCGTGGAAAACCTCAGTCAGGACGGACACCTCTACTTTTTCTCAATGGACCAAAGCGATGTCCAAAGCCTGGGGAACCACACACCCTGCATCACTGCACTGGGTGGAAAGCGAGACGAATTTACCCCAGGGAGGGAGCAGCGTATTTTTTACTTGAAACATGGTTAGCCCCTGGTTTAGCACCATGTTTAGTACCAGGGATAAAACTTGGGGCTAAAGTTGGGGTTAAAGTGCTTTGTGAATACCCCCCACAGTATACTTAAAATAAGTGCAATGGTCCAAAGCCAAGGGAACCACATAGTAGAAAAGCAACGATTTACCCCTGGGTGGAAAACATGATTTTTGTGGAAAATGGTCACCCATCCAACTACTAACCACGTTCAGCGTTGCTTGATTTCGGTGATCTGACGAGACCCGGTAAAGAGCACCTCCCAACATTTTTTTAGTATTATAGTACAAGAATAAAATAAAATATAAAGAAATATAGCCTCTCTTTTTAATATCAATTACTTTATAATAATATAATTTTTCCCGTTTGTCATAAATATAGAGTGATTATAATAATTTATTTCGTTTTACTGGATTTTGTAAGTTATGTACATATTTTTTTAAATTAAAAGTCGATTGACTGAAAATATTTCTAAGACGAAAGGAAAGGAATTAAGTAGCTGCAAGCATGAGCCAGGAACGAGCAGTGCATGTGTGGAGTCAAGTTACGTCTTCTTGAGGGCTGCCGGCTCTGCAACATCCCTTCCACCCTCAGGTCGTGCAGCTATAGTAAAAATCACATAAGAGAATCATTTTTTCACTCCTCTCGTAACGCTACAGGATAGGAATATGAGCCTTGCGGACGATTTTCGTAGCTGACGCGTGGTATAGCAGGCTGGCTGGACCACGTGAGTGAGAAGACAGAGAAAAGGAGAAGAGAAACTAGATGATGCCGAGATTTTGGGGAAAATGTGAAAAGAGCCAACTCGCGTAGAGATACTCGAACTACTCGCGTAATTAATGTGTGCTGTCAAAACGGCAATAAAAAGCCAAAAAGGTAACGAGAGGGGGATCAAAATTTTTGTCTGAATTTTTAACATGGGCATACTACCTCTATTCAATATATCACTCTATGTCGTTTCCCTCTAAAAAATTTCTTTAATGCCAAAAAAGCGATTTTGAGTTGTTGTTTTTTTACATAGGTTTGGATGGGACGGTGGGAACACCGCAAAATCAGCTGACTTGAAGCCTCTACTGAGTTTCTATGCAATTTTGACCCCTGATTTTTATAGGAGTGATTCTAAAATTTTGAAACTTTACACACAGCAAGATAAGAGTTCAAAAATTATGCTTGGAGTGTGAAAGAACAAAGAAGAAAAAAAAAAAAAGAAAAAAAAAAGCTACTTTAATTGAATTTGAATTATTACAATGATCTGGTAATGGGATGTGGAATACTATTTCTTTGCACGCTTCAGTGTGCACAGGTCTTGGTGGAGGGGGTAGGTCACATGTTGTCTTGATCGTTTACCTGAGGAACCAGAAGAGGGGGCGGGGCCACGCAGGTGTCAGTCTCCTTGCCCGAGTCTGTCTCCTGTGAGCTTGCCTCCACCACACATGTGTCCGACTGGCCAGACTGCTCCTGAGCAAAAACGTCAACAATAAATCATCAACTTTAACCAAAGTTCTCAGTGGTCAGTATCATGGGGAGAAGTAACATTTCAGTCCGAAAATACAAGTGAAGTGTTAAAACTAGAAACTATACCTCTGTGAGATATAGAAATATCACCACCCCCCCCCCCCAAAACAAAAAAATAAAATTCTGTAATAAAAATTGAAGGATCTTCTTTAAATTAACTAGGTAGACTTGCAACACTTTGGTCGCCGTGTTGTGCAATTCTTCGGACAAATTTGATGAGCATTTATATTTCATGATCCGTCAGTTATGACGTTCTGAAAAAAATCAGGGCTACAGTACTGTATAAGAAGATCGTTGTTAAGTCTACCTAGTAAATTTTAAGAGGATTCTTTGATAAATATTTTTCCCATGTTAAATTCTTAGATTAAGCCTTAACACATTTTCAGTTCCAGTAAAAATGTTAACATGCAATACTCACTGGCCCGCTCTCCTCAAACTTGATTGGTACGGGTGGTGGCGCTGCCTCGGGATGTTGCGTCAACAGCTGTGCAATGTTCTGCAGGTCCTCCACCGAGAGCTTCAGGCCGCCCACACCAGAGGTCAGCGCATCCTTCAGAGACATGCACACCACCCTGTGAACAACAACGTTTAGAAACTCAGCAGAGTCTGGTGAATTAGCCACCAGCTTGGAACTGATTGTGAGTGGCGAACTGAGTGGCATAGGGGAGCAATGGAAACGCCCCCCAACCTTAGATACTGTAGTGTTATGTTGTATTTTTTTTTCATGTACATAAATATATATCCAGGACAGACTACCGGTATTGTAATTATTGTTAAGAGGTTATGATAGCCCAATAATGGAAGATACTGTACAATAAATGCATGGTTTTATACACTCAAGCATTGCAGGCACAGACTGAGATCCAGGACACTGCAAGGCTGTCACTTCTCTCCCGACTAACATCAAACGACAAATCCCACGAATCTTAGTTTATGTGTGGATTCGACTGCACGCCGTGGCCATCTTGAAAGTTTATATTAAGGCTCTTAAGGATGGTGACAGTCGGTCTGGACTGTCTGGAGCTTGGCGCCATAGAGTCGGGCGTAAACTAAAACTTGTCATATACTGTACGATATGTGTCACATATTTCAAACAGCCACTTGGATCTTTAGATGCTACTTAGTAGCAGCCGCTAGAGTTGGTATAATGAGTATGATTTTAACGCTCTAGTGGGGAGAGGGTACAGCAAACATTTTAAGTACTTGCGCACCAATCCACCTATGATGGAATTGAACCGTCGTCTCTGTTTTTGACTTTGTGATCGTACGAACAACGATGCTACAACAGGGGTATCTCTTCTCCTATGTTTGGCCATCAGATTACAACCAGAAGTTAAGGGTAAGGTAACGCCACCAATGTTAAAAAAAATCCCTCTCACAAAAATTCTGAAAAAAATTTAAAATGTTCTCCTCTATACCCCCTATCAGTACCTAAAATATCAGGTATACAAATACGATCTAGTTTTTGAGTTATAAATTTTTAAAGTTGACTACTTTAACATGGAGAAATGAAACTCCCATGTTAAATTGGTCAACTTTAAAAATTCATAACTCAAAAACTAGATTGTATTTGTATACCTGATATTTTAGCTACTGATAGGGGGTGTAGAGGAGAACATTTTAAATTTTTTTCAGAATTTTTGTGAGAGGGATTTTTTTTAACATTGGTGGCGTTACCTTACCCTTAAGTAATTTTTGTTCAAAATTAGTCTAGAAAGATTGGAAGAGAAGAAAAGCAGTCAGAATAACACATTTTCTAGGCATAATTGAAGATTTGTAGATTTTACCAATATGCATGTATTATTTGCATGCACCAGATGCAAAATGCATAGTGTACACTGGACGTTGCTAGGGACAAGGGACCCTTGTCTCGAATCGGGACAAGGCAGTGTTCCGCGCATGCGCACTACGTAACTCTAACTGGCGGCATATTATGCAGTTTTATGCTGCCTTGTCCCGAAGAAAAAGACTCGGGACACGGCACTTTCAAGCCGCGTGAATATGCTACAGCAGCAACATGTTATCTGCCGCGCGTGACGCCGTGAAGTTATCTGAATTAATATATATACACGGGAATTAAAATATAAAACTTCAATAAACACTTTAAAGTATTATAATGATATTATAAATTAATATTATTAATGAGATATATATGTTAATTTTATATAAAATATTATATATAACAATTAATATATTTAATTAATTCATCATGCATGCTGGAATCGATCGTCCGGCATATGATACAATATAATTATACTATATATTTTTATGACATATATATATATATATATATATATATATATATATATATATATATATATATATATATATATATATATATATATATATATATATATATATATATATATATATATATATATAAATATAATTAATGGGCGTATATTATAATAATTAATTTATTCTCTAGCTGTTATATAGGCATAAAAATATACATAATATATAAACATAATACATTCATATATAAACATAATACATTCATATATATATATATATATATATATATATATATATATATATATATATATATATATATATATTATATATATATATATACATTTTAATTGTATTGAATATATATTACGTTAATTGGAATTTAACTGATCATGGCAATCATGAAGATATATATATTATATTTCATGTATATATATATACAGTATAATATATATTAAATGCTTGAAGATTTTTTATAACTTTAATATTGTATAATAATATAATATATAACCAATTCATTATTTTTATTTTAATTTATATATATTCATGCACATTAGAATATAATACATCGTGTATTAAATTAATTCATACAGTTGCAATGACATATCATATTGTTAACTGCCTTCATGTCTCGATTGCAGACGTGTACCCGGCAGTCTAAAATAAATAAGCAATTTCAACGTTAAATCGTATATGTTATAGCACTCCCGTGTTCCGAGTGGAGACACGGCAGTTTTTTTATATAGTGATTTTCAAATTAATAAATTCTATTTTGACTGCCTTGTCTCGATTGCAGACACGGCAGTCTAAAATAAAGCTATTTCAACGTTAAATCGTATATGTTATAGCACTCCCGTGTCCCGAGTGGAGACACGGCAGTTTTTTATATAGTGATTTTCAATTTAATAAATTCTATTTTGACTGCCTTGTCTCGATTGCAGACACGGCAGTCTAAAATAAAGCTTTTTTAACGTTAAAACGTATATGTTATAGGACTCCCGTGTCCCGAGTGGAGACACGGCAGTTTTTTTATATAGTGATTTTCAATTTAATAAATTCTATTTTGACTGTCTTGTCTCGATTGCAGACACGGCAGTCTAAAATAAATAAGCTATTACAACGTTAAATCGTATATCATGTTATAGCACTCCCGTGTCCCGAGTGGAGACACGGCAGTTTTTTTATATGGTGATTTTCAATTTAATAAATTTTATTTTGACTGCCTTGTCTCAATTGCAGACACGGCAGTCTAAAATACAGCTATTTCAACGATAAAACGTATATGTTATAGGACTCCCGTGTCCCGAGTGGAGACACGGCAGTTTCTTTATATATATATATATATATAGTGATTTTCAATTTAATAAATTTTATTTTGACTGCCTTGTCTCGATTGCAGACACGGCAGTCTAAAATAAAGCTTTTTTAACGTTAAAACTAATATGTTATAGCACTCCCGTGTCCCGAGTGGAGACACGGCAGTTTTTTATATAGTGATTTTCAATTTAATAAATTTTATTTTGACTGCCTTGTCTCGATTGCAGACACGGCAGTCTAAAATAAAGCTATTTCAACGTTAAAACGTATATGTTATAGGACTCCCGTGTCCTGAGTTGAGACACGGCAGTTTCTTTATATATATAGTGATTTTCAATTTAATAAATTTTATTTTGACTGCCTTGTCTCGATTGCAGACACGGCAGTCTAAAATAAAGCTATTTCAACGTTAAATCGTATATGTTATAGCACTCTCGTGTCCCGAGTGGAGACACGGCAGTTTTTTATATAGTGATTTTCAATTTAATAAATTCTATTTTGACTGCCTTGTCTCGATTGCAGACACGGCAGTCTAAAATAAAGCTATTTCAACGTAAAATCGTATATGTTATAGCACTCCTGTGTCCCGAGTGGAGACACGGCAGTTTTTTATATAGTGATTTTCAATTTAATAAATTCTATTTTGACTGCCTTGTCTCGATTGCAGACACGGCAGTCTAAAATAAAGCTATTTCAACGTTAAATCGTGTATGTTATAGCACTCCCGTGTCCCGAGTGGAGACACGGCAGTTTTTTATATAGTGATATTCAATTTAATAAATTTTATTTTGACTGCCTTGTCTCGATTGCAGACACGGCAGTCTAAAATAAAGCTATTTCAACGTTAAAACGTATATGTTATAGGACTCCCGTGTCCCGAGTGGAGACACGGCAGTTTTTTTATATAGTGATTTTCAATTTAATAAATTTTATTTTGACTGCCTTGTCTCGATTGCAGACACGGCAGTCTAAAATAAAGCTATTTCAACGTTAAATCGTATATGTTATAGCACTCCCGTGTCCCGAGTGGAGACACGGCAGTTTTTTATATAGTAATTTTCAATTTAATAAATTTTATTTTGACTGCCTTGTCTCGATTGCAGACACGGCAGTCTAAAATAAAGCTATTTCAACGTTAAAACGTATATGTTATAGGACTCCCGTGTCCCGAGTGGAGACACGGCAGTTTTTTTATATAGTGATTTTCAATTTAATAAATTCTACTTTGACTGCCTTGTCTCGATTGCAGACACGGCAGTCTAAAATAAAGCTATTTCAACGTTAAATCGTATATGTTATAGCACTCCCGTGTCCCGAGTGGAGACACGGCAGTTTTTTTATATAGTGATTTTCAATTTAATAAATTCTATTTTGACTGCCTTGTCTCGATTGCAGACACGGCAGTCGAAAATAAAGCTATTTTAACGTTAAATCGTGTATGTTATAGCACTCCCGTGTCCCGAGTGGAGACACGGCAGTTATTTATATTAGTGATTTTCAATTTAATAAATTCTATTTTGACTGCCTTGTCTCGATTGCAGACACGGCAGTCTGAAATAAAGCTATTTCAACGTTAAATCGTATATGTTATATCACTCCCGTGTCCCGAGTGGAGACACGGCAGTTTTTTTATATAGTGATTTTCAATTTAATAAATTCTATTTTGACTGCCTTGTCTCGATTGCAGACACGGCAGTCTAAAATAAAGCTATTTCAACGTTAAATCGTATTGTTATAGGACTCCCGTGTCCCGAGTGGAGAGACGGCAGTTTTTTTTATAAAAAAAACATATACGATTTAACGTTAAAAAAGCTTTATTTTAGACTGCCGTGTCTGCAATCGAGACAAGGCAGTCAAAATAGAATTTATTAAATTGAAAATCACTATATATAAAAAAACTGCCGTGTCTCCACTCGGGACACGGGAGTCCTATAACATATACGATTTAACGTTAAAAAAGCTTTATTTTAGACTGCCGTGTCTGCAATCGAGACAAGGCAGTCAAAATAGAACTTATTAAATATAAATTTACCATATAAAAAAAACTGCCGTGTCTCCACTCGGGACACGGGAGTCCTATAACATACACGATTTAACGTTAAAAAAGCTTTATTTTAGACTGCCGTGTCTGCAATCGAGACAAGGCAGTCAAAATAGAACTTATTAAATTTAAATTTACCATATAAAAAAACTGCCGTGTCTCCACTCGGGACACGGAAGTCCTATAACATATACGATTTAACGTTAAAAAAGCTTTATTTTAGACTGCCGTGTCTGCAATCGAGACAAGGGAGTCAAAATAGAACTTATTAAATTTAAATTTAAATCATATAAAAAAACTGCCGTGTCTCCACTCGGGACACGGGAGTCCTATAACATACACGATTTAACGTTAAAAAAGCTTTATTTTAGACTGCCGTGTCTGCAATCGAGACAAGGCATCAGTCAAAATAGAACTTATTAAATATAAATTTACCATATAAAAAAAACTGCCGTGTCTCCACTCGGGACACGGGAGTCCTATAACATATACGATTTAACGTTAAAAAAGCTTTATTTTAGACTGCCGTGTCTGCTATCGAGACAAGGGAGTCAAAATAGAATTTATTAAATCTAAAATCACCATATAAAAACACTGCCGTGTCTCCACTCGGGACACGGGAGTCCTATAACATATACGATTTAACGTTAAAAAACCTTTATTTTAGACTGCCGTGTCTGCAATCGAGACAAGGGAGTCAAAATAGAATTTATTAAATCTAAAATCACCATATAAAAAAACTGCCGTGTCTCCACTCGGGACACGGGAGTCCTATAACATATACGATTTAACGTTAAAAAAAGCTTTATTTTAGACTGCCGTGTCTGCAATCAAGACAAGAGGGAGTCAAAATAGAATTTATTAAATGTAAATTACCATATAAAAAAACTGCCGTGTCTCCACTCGGGACACGGGAGTCCTATAACATATACGATTTAACGTTAAAAAAGCTTTATTTTAGACTGCCGTGTCTGCAATCGAGACAAGGGAGTCAAAATAGAATTTATTAAATCTAAAATCACCATATAAAAAACTGCCGTGTCTCCACTCGGGACACGGGAGTCCTATAACATATACGATTTAACGTTAAAAAAGCTTTTTTTTAGACTGCCGTGTCTGCAATCGAGACAAGGCAGTCAAAATAGAATTTATTAAATTGAAAATCACCATATAAAAAACTGCCGTGTCTCCACTCGGGACACGGGAGTCCTATAACATATATACGATTTATATAACGTTAAAAAAGCTTTATTTTAGACTGCCATGTCTGCAATCGAGGCAAGGCAGTCAAAATAGAACTCATTAAATTTAAATTTATCATATAAAAAAACTGCCGTGTCTCCACTCGGGACACGGGAGTCCTATAACATACACGATTTAACGTTAAAAAAGCTTTATTTTAGACTGCCGTGTCTGCAATCGAGACAAGGCAGTCAAAATAGAACTTATTAAATTTAAATTTACCATATAGAAAAACTGCCGTGTCTCCACTCGGGACACGGGAGTCCTATAACATATACGATTTAACGTTAAAAAAGCTTTATTTTAGACTGCCGTGTCTGCAATCGAGACAAGGCAGTCAAAATAGAACTTATTAAATGTAAATTTACCATATAAAAAAAACTGCCGTGTCTCCACTCGGGACACGGGAGTCCTATAACATACACGATTTAACGTTAAAAAAGCTTTATTTTAGACTGCCGTGTCTGCAATCGAGACAAGGCAGTCAAAATAGAACTTATTAAATTTAAATTTACCATATAAAAAAACTGCCGTGTCTCCACTCGGGACACGGAAGTCCTATAACATATACGATTTAACGTTAAAAAAGCTTTATTTTAGACTGCCGTGTCTGCAATCGAGACAAGGGAGTCAAAATAGAACTTATTAAATTTAAATTTAAATCATATAAAAAAACTGCCGTGTCTCCACTCGGGACACGGGAGTCCTATAACATACACGATTTAACGTTAAAAAAGCTTTATTTTAGACTGCCGTGTCTGCAATCGAGACAAGGCATCAGTCAAAATAGAACTTATTAAATATAAATTTACCATATAAAAAAAACTGCCGTGTCTCCACTCGGGACACGGGAGTCCTATAACATATACGATTTAACGTTAAAAAAGCTTTATTTTAGACTGCCGTGTCTGCAATCGAGACAAGGGAGTCAAAATAGAATTTATTAAATCTAAAATCACCATATAAAAACACTGCCGTGTCTCCACTCGGGACACGGGAGTCCTATAACATATACGATTTAACGTTAAAAAACCTTTATTTTAGACTGCCGTGTCTGCAATCGAGACAAGGGAGTCAAAATAGAATTTATTAAATCTAAAATCACCATATAAAAAAACTGCCGTGTCTCCACTCGGGACACGGGAGTCCTATAACATATACGATTTAACGTTAAAAAAAGCTTTATTTTAGACTGCCGTGTCTGCAATCAAGACAAGAGGGAGTCAAAATAGAATTTATTAAATGTAAATTACCATATAAAAAAACTGCCGTGTCTCCACTCGGGACACGGGAGTCCTATAACATATACGATTTAACGTTAAAAAAGCTTTATTTTAGACTGCCGTGTCTGCAATCGAGACAAGGGAGTCAAAATAGAATTTATTAAATCTAAAATCACCATATAAAAAACTGCCGTGTCTCCACTCGGGACACGGGAGTCCTATAACATATACGATTTAACGTTAAAAAAGCTTTTTTTTAGACTGCCGTGTCTGCAATCGAGACAAGGCAGTCAAAATAGAATTTATTAAATTGAAAATCACCATATAAAAAACTGCCGTGTCTCCACTCGGGACACGGGAGTCCTATAACATATATACGATTTATATAACGTTAAAAAAGCTTTATTTTAGACTGCCATGTCTGCAATCGAGGCAAGGCAGTCAAAATAGAACTCATTAAATTTAAATTTATCATATAAAAAAACTGCCGTGTCTCCACTCGGGACACGGGAGTCCTATAACATACACGATTTAACGTTAAAAAAGCTTTATTTTAGACTGCCGTGTCTGCAATCGAGACAAGGCAGTCAAAATAGAACTTATTAAATTTAAATTTACCATATAGAAAAACTGCCGTGTCTCCACTCGGGACACGGGAGTCCTATAACATATACGATTTAACGTTAAAAAAGCTTTATTTTAGACTGCCGTGTCTGCAATCGAGACAAGGCAGTCAAAATAGAACTTATTAAATGTAAATTTACCATATAAAAAAACTGCCGTGTCTCCACTCGGGACACGGGAGTACGTCCTATAACATATACGATTTAACGTTGAAATAGCTTTATTTTAGACTGCCGTGTCTGCAATCGAGACAAGGCAGTCAAAATAGAATTTATTAAATTGAAAATCACTATATATAAAAAAAACTGCCGTGTCTCCACTCGGGACACGGGAGTCCTATAACATATACGTTTTAACGTTGAAATAGCTTTATTTTAGACTGCCGTGTCTGCAATCGAGACAAGGCAGTCAAAATAGAATTTATTAAATTGAAAATCACTATATAAAAAACTGCCGTGTCTCCACTCGAGACACGGGAGTTCTATAACATACACTATTTAACGTTGAAATAGCTTTATTTTAGACTGCCGTGTCTGCAATCGAGACAAGGCAGTCAAAATAGAATTTATTAAATTGAAAATCACTATATAAAAATACTGCCGTGTCTCCACTCGGGACACGGGAGTCCTATAACATATACGATTTAACGTTGAATTAAATAGCTTTATAATTTAAGGCTGATGCTGTCTGCAATCGAGACAAGATATTATACTGCATGAAGGCATGCATGCAGTTACTATATGATGTCAACAATATGAATTAATTTAATATTATGGATCGCGTCTAGGGTAGATTCGAGCGTATATATATAATATATTATACGTCCTGAGTTGGGCTGGCCAACAACGAGTGCATGCGGGTCCACAGCGCTCATGCAACTCAGGACGTGTATATAATATACTATACGCTCTATACCACGTGTAGACGCGACAATATTTAATGTGAATAAATAAAATAAAAATAATTAATTAGTATATATATAATATTATGTTATATATATAATTAATTATATATTATAAAAAATCTTCAATCATTTAATATATATATATATATATATATATATATATATATATATATATATATATATATATATATATATATATATATATATATATATATATATATATATATATGTATGTATGTATATATATATATATGATTGATGATTAAAATTCCAAAATTAACAAAATATATTCAATACACACATATATATATAAAAATATAATAAATAGTAAAATTATATATATATATATATATATATATATATATATATATATATATGCGGTCGAAAATTCCACGATGAATTCATCATTAAATATATTAAATTAATTTGTTATATATATTTTATGTATATAAAATTAATATATATATATATTATATATATATATATATATTTATTATAATAAAATAATAATTTTTATAATATCATTATTGATTATATACTTTGAAGTGTTTATTGAAGTTTTATATTTTAATTCCAGTATATATGATCTTAACTTAATTCGGTCGATTGTTCCATGCGCCGGCAGTTAACATGTTGCGCTGCTGTAGCATATAATTAACATTACATATATGATATATGGCGCTTGTATATGAAAGTGCCGTGTCCCGAGTCTTTTTCTTCGGGACAAGGCAGCATAAAACTGCATAATATGCCGCCAGTTAGAGTAGCGTAGTGCGCATGCGTTGAACACTGCCTTGTCCCGATTCGGGACAAGGCTCCCTTGTCCCTAGCAACGTCCGTGTACACTCCATGCCATAATACAGTATATACTGTACTTGGTACTGTATGATGTTCTGTGCAGCAGTGGGTTAAAATCATAAAGTTGGGTATCCAGAAAGGACAAAAATCAAATTGCTACCAAAGCAAAGTTGGGCAGCCTAGAATTTTAAGTGTTTATATAACATTGTACAGTAGGCAAGCATCAGAGTTTGAATATAAATTCATTTTTGTCTATTAATCTAAAATTGATCTCACTAATATACGTACATTCACCATGCATATTATAAATTATGCATGGCTTATGGAAAATGTTTTATTTTTGTTGTACAGTATGCATATGATATTTGACATCCGTCCTGCAAGGTGTGTAAGATGTGTCACAGGTATGATATCAAGTTGAATTTACCAGGAGCTAGGCCATTTGACAGCTGTCATATTATTTCGAGCGAAATGCTATAGTGTTCCCAAAGATTATACATTTATTAAAAAAACCAACTGCATGACCAGACAACGTAAAATGGGAGAGACCGAGAAAATGGACAGATTGGAAATGAACCCACCCTCGACTGGTCTCCACATATATTCCGTTTTCCAGTAGATCATTGGCCGCTGAATCCATTATTATCACTTCATGCGTTTCTCAATAACTTAATAAATACACTGACTAAAAATATATACACAAGTACAAATGTTAAATGCCATAAAATTGTTAAAAAAGCTTAGGAAATTATAAAAAAACACGATGACCAAAAATTTTTCAAGGTCGATTATCGAATGGAAAAATTGAAAATCGAATATCATTTAGGCGCATTTGTTTGAAATTGAAAATTGACAATAAAAACGCAAAAAGCCAAAAACGAATAGAAGTCAGGGCTATCACTCTATTATCACTCTATTGTAGGGGGTATAGTCAATCCAACAAAAGGGGTTATTTTTTGCTCAAGCGGTGGTGTCACGTTATGGCATGGCAATAGAGTGATCTGGAATTCTGGAGTGATAGGAGTGATAGGACATCATAGGACTGATAGCCCTGGTTGCAGGTCGATGCATCTTTCCGAGCGGCTCAAAGTTTTGTATTTTGGCCCTCTAGCGGACGCTTCGGACCCTATCCCTGCGCTTCAGAAATTAGATCTCCCACTTTTTTTATTATATAATAATTATCTTTGTTTCTTAATGTTTTAAATATTTTAATTTAGTATAATCAATCATAAAAATGTGTTTTAATTAATAAACTCAATTAACTTATTTTTCAAAGAATCTCTCGCCATTTGCGAGTATGACAACATGGCGGCAGCTGCGGCTCGGCGTTCACCATCGGCTCGATTATGTCTTATATTTCATGATTTGAAGAGTTATAAATGTGTGTGTAATATCTACAAGCCTCTATTGCGAATACAAGAACTGTATCACCACAATACATAACCGAGAAAAGAGATGCAGCCATCCTGATATGAACGACTGAACTGAAGGTTAGTACGTGACCAAAAGATCGGGAACATTGGGCATTGTTTTTACCCCGTTTTCATCGCTTTTGTTCAAGATACAATTTTTTGTTACACTATACGTTCGATCATTCTGTGTATCCTAATGATATTATAATTTCCTATAAATGCATGTTTATAGCTATAATATTCGTGTTACAGCAGAAAACAAGCCCAAGCTGCAGCTGGCAAAGCTGGACGCTGTACCCACCCCACCCATTGGATTGGCGTGCCAAGGAGACGATCTCGGGACCTTTTTGTGACAACTGTATATTTTATTTTAATGTAAAATTTCTTAAATACAATTTACAATCCCATTTTCTCTGTGTTCTTTCATAAATAAACAAATTGGTAAGCAAAATAAAAAAAATAATAAAACCGGAAGCGGTAGCCATTTTATTCTAGTGTAGCAATTGAGAAACGAAAAGCGCAAATCGACCAAACTTGATCGACGCGCCATCTGACGGAGGCTGCCGAAAGTTTTCATGATAACGCGGATGAATTCGGATGAGCTAGTTACAAGTATTTCGCTACATACAGAAGATGATCGGACCTGCTGGTTGCCGGGTTGCTGACAGTCGTTTGCGCATGCGCAAAATTTCCGTATGTTGAATACAAAGCGTACTAAGATTATATAAAAGCGTGTCACATCCAATTAGTAGGCCCTATACCACGCTTTAGTTCAAAATATTGACGCTACGAGGTGACAGCGCTACTGACACGTACAAAACAGTTGAATTACGAAATTTAAAAAAATAATTGATTGATATATAATTAAACACTGTTTTGATTCATTAATTAATTTTATTTACAATAATAATTAATTGATAAATATTTTGAAAATTTTTCTTTTTCGTTTTTTTTTCAAACCGGAAATGCTTCGCTTTCCGATGCTTTCATGAAAAGCAAGGTTGGCTTTATACAGGTTAAGTCACCGATTGGACCAATGTTAAAGGGCTTAGCCAATCACGTTCAAGTATTTTTGGCCACATCGTGCCGCGAAATTTTGAATGCGCCCATCATGCAATGCTATTTTTGAAATTTCGCGGTGCAATGGGGCCTGAAAAGTTACCAAAATTGACGCACGAAATGCGTGCGTGTCTTAACCTGTATAAAGGAACGTTGATGAAAAGTACGTGTCAGCAGCGCCCTTGTGGGCAAAATAGAAAACAACGAGCATTGAATTTTCACAACCCAGCAACTTTAAGTATGCGATACGCTTTAATATAATCTGAGTTCGCTTTGGTTGAATATGTTGATCTCAGGTCTAATTTCCGTACGCGGAGGAACATCGAACATCCCCACGTGTTTAATAAATATGGTAGAAAACATGGAGGTCGCGAAAGCCGAAGAAAATGTGAAAATTGTTAGAAAAAGTGTGTTAGAATCATTCTCAGACCTTGCTGATACAACAGAGAAGAAGCGTATTGACTCTGCATTGCAACTACTGAGGCATTTGCTGTCCAAGGAAAGCGATGCTACGCAGGAATGCCTTCCGAAAGAGGTGAGTTTAGCGCCAAAGTTTTTTTTTTACAAGGATACACCCCTAAGAGCTTACAGCTCGTGGCGGGGTAATGGGTAGGAATAAGGTAGGGAAAGAATGGTGGCCACGGTCTGTTACGCGTCCCAGCATTCGCTGAGGTGAGACTGAGGGAACCGTGGAAAATCTCAGTCAGGAGGTCAGGACGGACACCTCTACTTTTTCTCATTAATGGACCAAAGCGATGTCCAAAGCCTGGGGAACCAACACAAGTGCATCACTGCACTGGGTGGAAAGCGAGACGAATTTACCCAGGGAGGGAGCAGCGTAATTTTTACTTGAAACGGTCACCCATCCAAATACTAACCACGCTCGACGTAGCCTGACTTCGGTGATCTAACGAGAAATGGTCAATGCACTGCGCCACGCTCACATTATCGCTCCTTAATCTTGTCTTGAATTCCCTAACCCCCTGACTGTCACAACCTCCCGGTCCAGCTGGTTCCACTCCCTCGCCATCCTCCAGAGAAAAGGAGTGCGTTTGAATTCACGGGCCAGCCCGGGCTGGGTAAAATGGCGGTGACCTTGGTCACGTGGTATGAAACGTCATAATTAGTTCCCAGTCTGTCCGCTGGGTCTCAGGCGCACTGTAGAGTCCGCCCGCGTCAGCCTGGGCCAGCCAGGAAGTGACGTCATGAGAGGAGGAAAAATGGCCGCCGGGCTGGCCCCACTTGACGACAAAAAACGCTTCAGCCCAGGCCAGCCCGGGCTGGCCTGTGAATTCAAACGCACTCAAGAAAACTTTCCACATCACTTCTGCTACCCCTGTACTGTATGCATATAATAATAATATTAACGCGGCAAATGTGGCAATGCCACAGTGGCTCACAAATGTTCACCAACTCTCAAAAGTTTTTTAAACAAATCAAAACTCTCCGCCTCAGCAACATCAGCTGCCAACGCATTATATTCCACTCCTTCACCGTCCTGTTTACAAAAGAAAACTTTCCCACATCACTCCTACACCCAACACACTCCAACTTCCATCCATGATCGTTTCTTCCAATATAACCAGCTCTCATCACACGACCACTCAACTCTTCCCAACCCTCACAATTTCTTGTTATCTTATACATAACACCAAGTCTACAATTTTTCCCTCTTATCTCCAACGACTCCCACCCCAAAGTCTCAATTAAAGCAGACACACTAACATACTGCTTTCTAACCTCAGCGCCATCCCCCACAAACTGAAACCTTCCCATACGACCTGCAACCCTTCTTGCTGCCCTCCGCTGAACCTTCTCCAACTCCTTTACCCCCACACATCTATATGGATCCCAAACACAGCAACCATATTCAAGCACTGGTCTCACCGAAGCTCTATACGCACTATCTTTAACTATTCTACTAGTACCTTTAAAATTCCTCATGACAAACTCCAAACACCTCCTTCCCTTAGATGTGACATATGTAATTATATGTACAGTCAACCGGGGTAACATTGAAGGGTTTGTACTACCTTTCTGATCATAACTTTTAAAAAAAAAATATCTGGCAAATAAAAAAATTACCAGTTGTGTAACTTAGCTAGAGATGTCTAAAGATGTTTGTAAAAAATTTTTGCCCCAATTATTAACTGTAAAAAAAAATTAAAACAAGCCCTTCAAAGTTACCCCGGCAATGGGGTAACATTGAAGGGCCTTGCGGACACTTATATTCAAGCAACTTAAAAGTGTAATTTTTTTATTAATGTGTCCTACCATGTAATTTACTGTTCTGGACATATTTTTCAGTAACTTAGTATCATATTAAACCATTATTTGCAGTTAATTAAAGGTTAATTAGATAATTAATTACAGTAATTAATTAAAATCCTCCAAATATTTTAAACATTCATTTTATTTATTTATTTTTCTCTCTCTGAACATAATATTGTGTCATATATGTTTACAAACATTAATAATTTTATAAGAATGCAGAAGAATTTAAAAAGTTAAGTTGAAACTTTTTAGAAATGTCTTCTCTTCATGTTCAGGCTTGAACTGGCATCATTTCCGGAATAGTATTCGGATGGTTAACAGAGAACTTGAAGTCCTTGGTCAGTTGGCTGTTCAATTATGAACATATAGTTGAACCATTTTGAATATCACAATACATCTTCTTTAACTTGACAAGCAGATAAGTTCCAGAGGTGAAGCCTCAGTTCCGTCGCTAAGTCGCTAATCCCAGTGACGAGCTCACTTGTCAGTTGTAGACAGGGTCATGTTTTTTTTTTTTGTCACTATAATCTGTGTTATTCCCATTTGTAATTTTTTGTCATCATTGTTTGAGCTCTTTTTGTCATTCACACTCTGATCACTTACTCTTGACTTTGCAACAGACGAGGAATGTCGACACTTCACTCTTACTTAGTGCCATCTTTAGGCAAGGGAGGGGAGGGGTCATGCATGGTTGGGATCATTCGTGTTAACTAAATATACCACCCATTGCCCCTCCATCTTCCGTAACCCCACCAGACTCCGCTGACTCACTCTGACTTCAGACCTGGAGAAATGTGCTGGAGACACACTTTTACCTGATGCAACCTGTAGACAGGGGGAAAGGGGAGGGAGGGGGAGTCCATAGTTTAGGTCACCTCTAGAATAGTTCTTAAGTTCAAAAAACTCCCACCCACTGCTCCTTCAAGTCCCTGTACCCCTCCATCCCAAAACTTTTAGCGGACTCACTCTGACTTTCATACTCCGACGAGGAGCAATATAACTTGAGGCAGTGGCTTGGTTGCCTGGTTCTACTTGAAGGCAAAAGGGGTCCCATGGGGGGGGGGGGAGGGGGGATGGCTAGGTGACCTACTGGTAGGTCTAAATTTTCATCAGTGCAGTCTTGATTGTATACACTCTTTGTATTTGTTGATCTCTTCTGTACTCGAATCAGGCCTACCGGTAGTCCGTAAGAGATTTCTTAATGAATCTGAAATTAAAATTTAATTAGTATGATTGTAGTTGTTCTAACCTTTATCATAAAATTAATAAATTAATTTAACAATAACTGAGTCTTAAAAATGTTCAGGCATGAAATGAGACAAATATAGTTTTAATGTCAAACAATAGTACAGTACCGGTAATTACAGGTAATGGCATAGACAATCCCCCCCCCCCCCCCCAAATTGATGTTGTGGTACATAGAGAAATACATGGGCAATGGGTGGGTTCACTTTCCCCTACTCACTTCTCATGGGAGAAACATTCTGAAAGATGGAAGACTTTTTTTGGAACTTTTTTCTGGCTCCGCCACGGAGTACCGGACCAGAATAAAGTGCTAAAAATCATTGTGGTGGACTTAAAAGAGAAAAAAGTAGTTCAAAATTAATTGAAATGTATGATGCAATGATATATAGTGTGATTTGTGCACTAAATTTTGTATCAGATTCTTTTTAAAGCTTCATTCAAGTAAATAGTGATGTTCTCTAAAGCCCTTCAAAGTTACCCCGCCGAGCCCTTCAATGTTACCCCATTGAAAGTAAAAATTCATAAAAAAAAAAGTTACAGGAAAAATTTCAAATCCTTTGGTACATGTGTTAAGAAGGGTTGAAATATAACACTGAATAGCATTACAAGCTCTAACTTGTATTTGCTTACCTTGTGGATGGCTTATTTCCAGACTTCTTATTTTGGTCACATTTTTCATTCTTCAGTAAAAAAAAATAATTATCTCCAATTTATCAACTGCAACCCTTAAATCTATTTTTCTCTATTAGCTAATAACATGTTCCTACCATATAGTGAGAAAAAACTTCAGTGTACACATTAGATTGGTCTATAAAAGATCACAAATCTTTATTTTCCTCATTTTCAAAGTTACCCCGGGATTTCAAAGTTACCCCGGTTGACTGTATTTAATATGCTCATTCCACATTAATTTACTATGAATGACTACACCTAAATATTTATACTTTTCATCCTGCTTCAAGAACTCATCATGAAGTATATACTGCACTTCTCTCTTATGTCTTTTCCTGTAAACGCAACAACACAACATTTAGAGACATTCAAGCTCATATCATTATCAATTACCCATTGACACACAGTATTAAGATCCTCTTGCAGACAAACCACATCACCCTCACTTTCTACTTTCCTATATTATAACATACATACTCCTGCTTTCATACATGATCACTTCTTCCCCTATGCCTCTCACTGCTACTTCACTCAACTGTTCCCACCCTTTTTCCTCCATATCTTGAACATTGTAGTCAGTCTGATATCCCTAGCTTTTCCTGTCCTCCAGCTGAGCTCCCTGATCATTTCCACTACCAATAATAAGTGCTTTCACATAGTCAGAAAATTGTTTGAGGCAATTAATTCCTCAAAATGTGCCATAAGAAAATCATGGTGAACTTGATAAGACTGTTGTTTGTGCCCCTAAGTATTTATATTTGTTTTTTCTCGTTACAGGTTCAGTATGCTTGCAGTCGGCTCATTCGTGGGCTTGGATCTAGCAGAGATGCCGCCCGTAAAGGATATTACGCTGCTTTCGTTGCATTTTTGACACATTTCCCAACCTACCCAACCATCGATCTGCTAAAAGTCGTGGACAAAGAATTAGAAATGGGAAAATTTAGTTCCAAAGGAGAAGAGGGAGAGGTGTGTTTTGGACGAATTTTGGCTTTTGGTGCCATCATTCGCTCCGGACATTTTGCCAAAGTCTCCAGTGCTGATCAACTCAATATTTTGACAAAAATGGTTGACATATCAAACCGTAAAAGTTACTTACCTCAACTCACGTCATCATTTTTATTTGAAGTTATTGAAATGTCAAATGAGTCACAATTCAATAAAGTATTATGGAATGCATTAAAACCGTGGCTGTTAAAACCTTGGGCTGAACAAAGTATTGATTCCTTACATTTACTTCTGAAAATTTCAAATACTTTCCCTAAATCAATCAAGAAAACTGAATTAAAAGGACTGCTTGGGGCACCGAGGATCATCAGAATGGAAAGCCTTGCTGACGTGAGCAATGTTTTGTTCAATATCAAAGGAACTTGGCAGCAGCATCCTGTCATTGAGACAGTTTGTAAGGAGCTAGGAGCATCACCAGATTTGGCAATTGAATTTTGGCATTCCCATGTTGACTTACAGTTGCTAGGCAACAAGAGTTCTCGCTCAAAAGGCTCTCTTGCAGTTGACATCTTCCGCTTGTTGATAACTCATCTTTCAAGCAAAGACAGACTTCCCGAACTCCTGACTCCTCGATTCATCTCTCTGATTCGTCAACGCTTCATCAGACTACCTCAAAGTACCGAAGGAGCCGAAGATTTGAGAACGGAAGCAAATGCTGCTCTCGTGGCCTTGGTTGATGCTCTGAAATCCCCCGAAACTTCAGACTCTGTAAGATCAGGATGTCTGGAAAGAATCGTAACGTCGGCACGTGGTGAGTTTGGCTTTGATCAGTTAACCAAGTCCAATGCAGTCCATTCCATCACCTGTTCCCTAAAGTCCGATGGACTGATCCGTATTGCAGATTTGTGTCGCGCAGTCATAACCGGTGAATCACACCCTTGTAAAGGAGAAGATGATGAATCCAACGATTCACTCCCCACAACGTGGCTCAACAAAGATAGAATAGCTGCCATTCATCTGTTGACGAATCTGTCAACGCACCCAGCAGCCCAATCAGAATTCCGTTCCCATCAAATCCTGCTGTTCCTAGAACACGCCTTCTTCCCACCACCTGGTTGCACCTCCTTATGTCCTGCTGCAAAAGAAAGTCTTCTGCGGTGTTTGAGTGCAAGTGCATCCCATCACACTTCCCAACCTCTCGCTGCGATGACACAACAGCTGTCTGAAGTCGTAGCGTTCATCAACAATAAAATCTCAAGCGGACAAAAACCAATCAAATCTTCAAAAGAAGCTGTTGATGCTTGGAAAAAAATGATGACAGCTGTTGAAAATTTGAAGAAAATTTTATCAAAGGATGCTGAAAAATCATCTCAAAAACACTTTGCGTCAGTTTTGTTAATCCTCTTTATGCAACTTGGAATTCAACTTTTCCTAGACCCAGAGCTTGCAGCGGACTCGCTACAAGAACTTCACATCTGTGTTGAGAAAGCTGGACTTACAAAACAAAAACTTCCTTCTAAAGAAGATGAACCACATTGGGTGGAAGTTGTGTCTGATCTTTTCCTATCCCTACTCTCACAAAACAGCTCCATGCTGCGAGGAATTGTAAGCCGAGTCTTCAATGCACTTTGTCCTCTGATGACCGAGAGTGCTCTTCTCAACTTGGTACATGTTTTAGATTGTAGTTCGGACTCTAGTCCTTTGAGCCGTCGTTCAGAACAGGAAGCGTCTGAGGACTCTGAGAGCGGAGAGGAAGGAGAAGAAGAGGGGGAGGAAGGAGAGATGAGCGAAGACAGTGAGAAAGATGATGACGACATGCCGGAGGAAGACACAGTGAGTGACCGAGTTCGTGCCGCAGTTCGAAGTGCTCTCGGAGAATCAGCCGAAGTTACAGACACCGAATCAGTAGACGTTGATGATATAAATGAAGAAGATGGAAATCGTTTAGACGCGGCATTGTCTCAAGCGTTTGCCGCCCTCCGTAGAGGAGGAAATCAAAAGAACAAAAAACAGTCGAGAGACAACAAAGAGCTGACCCACTTCCGTGTCAGAGTGCTAGATTTAATTGAAGCTTACATCCAATCAGAACAATCAATGTCTCTAACCCTAGGTCTGATTTCTCCTCTCTTCCACGCTCTAGAAGCTTGTTTAAAAGACGTAAACCAGAAACCTTTAGAGGCAAGATTGAGAAGTGCTCTACGTAAGCTTGCATCAGTTAAAAAATTCAATAAT
This sequence comes from Siphlonurus alternatus, assembly GCA_949825025.1. Classification (NCBI taxonomy): domain Eukaryota; kingdom Metazoa; phylum Arthropoda; class Insecta; order Ephemeroptera; family Siphlonuridae; genus Siphlonurus; species Siphlonurus alternatus. The sequence continues at coordinate 7,727,256 of OX463780.1, forward strand.
GTTGAAAACGTTGATGTAACAATGGTTTCAAATCTACTGAAAACTCTCATTGAAAAAGGACATCGCACTGCAGCTGTGTTTATTGACATCAATGTAGAAGTCAGTTCTGTATCCAGTTTTCTCGTTAGATGTTCCCAGCTCCTTCCCAATTCCAGCCCAGACTCTAACGGACCAATCGCAGTTCAGTACCGTGCAGCGATGCAAAGTTTCTTTGAAAAGCGTGACTGTCTCTTACCACCAATCTTCTTTACTCCGGTCTTGAAAACGAACTGGCCTGGAAACTTCGTACTTTGGCCTTACCTTGTGTCTGCTGCGTTTGAAATTCCCTCCGTCAGACCTTTCAGAAAGACTCAAGCTCTCACATTGCTCCGAGACTTTGCTTCGAACGAGCGTCTGTTATTATCACATCCAGAAGAGAGAGCAAAGCTTGGGACTTTACTAAGTAAACATGCCATGCAAATATTCACGGGGAAGGCTGCAGTTGGTGATCAAGTTTGCAAGCAGCGATTTGTCAAAGAACTTCTTCTGTTGATGATTTCTGTGTGTCAACATTGTCAAGACGACACAGAACGCAAGGAGATTCAAGGAGCGTTGATTCAATACTCACGTTACTCTCAAACACAGCAAGTGAGCAGAGACATCAAGAAACTCCTACGTAAGTTACAAAACATTCTCGACATCACAGATGCTGCCATCGCAAGCTCAGAGTTTCATTTCGTAGAGCCGAGGCCTGTGACAAATGGCGGCTCTGCGTGCAATGGAGGTAAAGAGAGAAAGAAGAGGAAGTCTCAGGAGAAAAAAGTGCCTGAGCAAATTGATGAAAAGAGAGCCAAGAAGCAAGCGAAGGAACTACGTATGAACATGATGTCAAGTGGTTTAGATTCTTCTATGGGCTTCAGTAATTTACAAATTGATGAAAGCTTTTGAAAAAAGTGTCTAATTGACAATTGCAGTGTAAATATTTTTTTGTGTGAGGAACAAATGTGCAGCAAACGGTGTCAAAAATAGGACCGGCATTTATGAGTGTTGGCACAGTACTGGCCCAACAGTCTCAGCACTGGACCATCATTGGACCGACAAGAGTTACTGGGATAAAACCTCTAAACTTCATGTTGTTAATAAGATGTCACAGCTGGAGTTAATTTTTTTGTAATTTTCAGTCTTTGTTACTTTTTCACTCGGAGGCTGTCAAATGAAACTCTCAGCTTCAAAACTTGGGGATCAAACGAGCTTGGTCATAAGATTTGAAAGTCCTCCACTATTTGAGTATGTTTGCGGCTAAATCTAGGAGATCACTCAATAACAATTTAGACCATCAGCTTCAAAACCGTCTCTGCACTTCTGAAAAGTCTACCTTTCAGGTATTGTGATAACGAATATAACTCTTGTCAGAAAGTGCAAAGAGCCCGTTTTGAAGCTGATGGTCTTATTATAACAATCGGAGCATGTAAAATATTTGTCTCTAAAATCTTGCTGATGTCATTTAAGCACATTGACTAACTATATTTTTAAATATTGTTTACTTTTGGTTTCATTTAAACAAAGCATTTTTGACAATAAATATTGCAACTTATTTTTAGAATGGACAACCTGCATATTTTTTTATTGCAGAAATTAATAGAGGGCATCAGATTTTAACACGCTGATTTTTTTCAGATGTTTTAGAGGAGGTCAGGAAGTATTGCTAGAAAGTTTTGCAGAGGTAGAGTTTGAACCCACACACCTTTTAAATCAACCTATCCTTTTTAAGTAAGAAGTGACGCCTCTCTTGTAATTAAAATACAATTTTTTAAAAAATAATTCTTGAGCTCTAAAATATCTGAAAAAATCAGAGAAACATAACTTTTGCTCCCTCTGTCCAATTCTGCAATAAAAAAATCATTACTATATAATGCAGGTTGTCCATGGCTCAATATTTTAATTATCATCATAATATTTTCTATTACACTTTTTGACTGACTTATTGCTTCTTTTGGTGTTATTTGCAATATATTACAAATATTTCAATACTTAATTATTTGAAAAAAATCGAACTAAGCGATATTTATTTTTTTATTTTTTTAAAAGTAGATAGAAACACATATGATAGAAAAAGATTTGTTGGGAAGGGAGATAGTTCGAGCTTTTAGCCGTCAGTGACCCAGCAAAAAGAGAAAAATTAATTAAAACAACGCTATGCGTGTATATTAGGTTTGACTCGCCGCTCGTTTTAGAGAGAGAGAGGGTTTTTTTTGGCTTGATCAGCTAGTTTTTGGTAGCAAAATTTGTGTGTCGATTTTGCTAGCAAAAACTAGCTGATCAAGCCAAAAAAATCCCTCTGTCGATTTTGCTAGCAAAAACTAGCTGATCAAGCCAAAAAAAATCCCTCTCTGTCTCTAAAACGAGCGGCGAGTCAAACCTAATATACACGCATAGCGTTGTTTTAATTAATTTTTCTCTTTTTGCTGGGTCACTGACGGCTAAAAGCTCGAACTATCTCCCTTCCCAACAAATCTTTTTCTATCATATGTGTTTCTATCTACTTTTAAAAAAATAAATATTTCAATACATCATATAATAACTTTAATTGGTATGATTTTTGTATGTAATAAGAGTCTTACCTATTATTTTTTTTTATTTATTATTATTTTTTTTTTAATGTATATAAAATATCCAGGACAGACTATTGTTAAGATGTTATGATAGCCCGATTATGGAAGATAAATATATGCATGGTTTGTTGATACACTCAAGCATTTGACCAGCCAAAACCCATCTGGCCTACCAAGTTACATGTAATTCAATATCTATTTCTCATCCATTTTTCATGAGGACAAGTGGGTAACCACGGTTAATTTAGTAGACATTTAATTAAAAGATAAAGAAATAATTTTGAGAACTATGGGACTAAATTTGACAAATCTCAACACTTGTCATATTACACAACTTTTTTGTTCAAAAAGTATTTAACTGGAGTTACATAAAGATGTAACTTGGTTATGGGTTGTAATTCAATGTAATATCAAATAATCATGATGTAATATTTTTAGCAGTTCACATCTATAAGTGCTTTGGAAATTGTTATGTGTTTTTTTAAGGGTAAGGTAACGCCACCAATGTTAAAAAAAGTCCCTCACACAAAAATTCTGAAAAAAAAATTAAAATGTTCTCCTCTACATCCTCTATCAGTAGTTAAAATATCAGGTATACAAATACGATCTAGTTTTTGAGTTATGAATTTTTAAAGTTGACTAATTTAACATGGTAATTCCATTTCTCCATGTTAAAGTAGCCAACTTTAAAAATTCATAACTCAAAAACTAGATCGTATTTGTATACCTGATATTTTACCTACTGATAGGGGGTGTAGAGGAGAACATTTTAAATTTTTTTCAGAATTTTTGTGTGAGGGATTTTTTTTAACATTGGTGGCGTTACCTTACCCTTAACTTTAATTTACTAGGAATGTTAAAAAAAAAAACTAATTTATTAAAGCTCTTGTAAATACATGACTATATGTCATATTTTTAATAATTCAATCAATAGTAATTTTGTTTGTTTATCAAATTGTTTGGTCTACTGAACATCAAGAAATGTGTGAAATTGAACTACAAGTTACTGTAATTAAGTATTGGTTCTATAATATAATGTTTAATTAAAAAAATATTATTTTTTTATGATTTCTCTATTCCTTTTAGTGAGTAAGAGCAGTAATAATTACAGTAAAAACTTTCTATTACGTAAAGTCAAGGGACCCAGGAAATTAGGTTTACTGTACTTTACTTTTGTATCAAGTTTTCCACTTAATGTTAATTATTTTTTTACGGAATTGCAATCTCCTTTACTCAAAATTGAGTTTTACCTAACATCAAGTTGCGTTAAAACGAGTTTTTACTGTAATTATTTATAATTTTATTTATTTCATAGGCATGCAAAAGAGAATTAGGACTTGCAGAGGTGATAATATCAACTTTTATTTACAGCTACAATATTTCGTCCATGAGCCATAATGAGCTATCTACCATATATGATCGTTTGCAATAATGATTTACCTGCTATTTCAGCTGAGCGCAACAATGAGCTTTATGTTTTTTAGAACTCATTATTGCACGAAACCATGGTAGGCAGATAGCTCATTATTCCGGACGAGGGACAATGTTTTAATACTCGTGATGGTTAAAAAAAGTCACCATTTGCCTGAATTGCTAATCACACCAGTATCTTTTGAAGCAGCTGTCATTTGCTTTTACAGTTAAATATATATTCAATGTAGGAAATAAACCATCATGGTTGTAGTTTATTATTAAAAGAATAAGTCAAAGTAATTAAAATGCAGAAGATTCAGGGACCTCAGTCTGTGTCTGCATTGGTAGAAGAAAAAAAAATATATAGGATTTGAACAGCAAGGCCTTAAGCCAATCAAAATAATTACAGTAGCAGAAAGAGAAAATACTGTGGTCATTTGGCTTGAAAATAAGTCAATTTCTACTTGCAATCAATAAAAACCAATGCAAAACATCTTCACAAATAAACAATGTTTGAGTGACCACAATATTTTCACCTACTGTGACTTTTTTTTATCAGTACAACTAATATATTTATATATGAAGGCCTGGCGATCAAATATAGGTTCAATTCTCAAAGAAACAAGATAAAATACTAACCTTAATTTACCTGTAATAGTTTTTTAAACCTATTTGATTGCCAGGGCCTTGTATATAATATATATAATAGTATGGTACGTCAATATCAGAAATTGAGAATGCCAATTAAGGGGAAGGTAATAAGCCCAATGTCATTTAAAAAAAAAAAAAAAAACGAAATTCATGAAAATAAATAAATATATATATATATATATTTTCCATGGTTCTCCTCGAATCTACACCCCCCATCAGTAGGTAAAATATCAGGTATACAAATTCGATCTAGTTTTTAAGTTATGAATTTTTAAAGTTGACTATAGCTACTTTAACATGGAGAAATGGAACTTCCATGTTAAATTACCTGATATTTTAGCTACTGATAGGGGGTGTAGAGGAGAAAAATTAATTTTTTTTTTAATAATTTTCATGCAAGGGATTTTTGTTTTTATTTTTCACATTGGGCGTTCTACCTTATACCCAACAACAAATTTTTGAAAATGAAAGTATGGACTGTTTGAAACTATTATATATATATATATATATATATATATATATATATATATATATATATATATATATATATATATATATATATATATTATGCGCAGTAGTCAAAATTTAATTCAGGGTAAGGTAACGCCACCAATGTTAAAAAAAAAAAATCCCTCACACAATAATTCTGACAAAAATTTTAAAATGTTCTCCTCTACACCACCCCCTATCAGTAGCTAAAACATCAGGTATACAAATTCGATCTAATTTTTGAGTTATGAATTTTTAAAGTTGACTACTTTAACATGGAGAAATGGAAATCCCATGTTAAATTAGTCAATTTTAAAAATTCATAACTCAAAAACTAGATCGAATTTGCATACCTGATATTTTAGCTACAGATAGGGGGTGTAGAGGAGAACATTTTCAATTTTTTTCATAATTTTTGTGAGGGATTTTTTTTTAACATTGGTGGCATTACCTTACTCTTAATGTACCAACTGTATTTAATGAGAACAAATTTATAAATCCAGAGAACATAATTAAATCTTCAATATTTTAAGAAACTTTGATCAGAGTTGACTATTATAAGATCTGAAAGAGGTTTTGATCAAGTCACCTGAGAAAATAAAGCATTCTGTGATCAAAAAATTTAAAGCAACTTGATATTAACTACATAGCATTAATTATTGCTGTCAAGTACTCTGTCAACTATCACAAGAGGCACTCTAGATTGAGACATCTAAATTTGATAAGGCACTAATAGTCTTATAGGATTTTCAATACGACAAACTTAATTAAAAAAAAATTATAAGATTCAATATTTTTAGAAAAAAGGTACAAAAACCATGGGTATTATGAAAATAAACTCAAAGAGATTGTATTGTGACATTTTTTATAATAAATAGTTGTTACAACCATCTATAAAGTGCAGTAACATATTTAATTATTTCACATTTAATTTACAAAACATTCTCAGTCTTTACGTCAACAAAAAATCCATTAGTTCAAACTTAAGGGAATTAAAATTCCTTATTTAACAAGCAAAAATAAATCAAGCACAGCTAAATTATAAATATTAAAGCGTCATTTTTACCCAAGATTTGGGTACCAGACTGTGTCATATCTTCATAATTAGAACAACAAATAATTCATTACGTATTGATAAAAGTATGTCAGTTTGCTTATCACCGTTTTGTTTATCTTTCGTTCATGCCGGCCTATCAAATGCTACATTTTATTTTGACTTGGCACAGAGGCTAAGTAGAAGGCTGTCAAGTAATTGAATGTGAGCGGGAGGGAGACCAACAGAAAACTGACCAACGTACTTTTAAATAAAATACGAAAAAAAAAAAAAAATATATGACCTACGTAATTCTAAATACAATGAATATTTTGTTGTTCTATATTTTGTGATACTCACTGCACATCTCTGGACAACACGAACTTAACTCCTGCCTAACTTGCTAGAGCTGCAGCTCAAATAGATGGAGATACAGTACCGTAGGTATGCAGTTTACAATGGATTATCAAACTAAAATTTTTATTGCAGAAATAAATAAAGAGTGCAAAGTTATGCCACTCTGATTTTTTCAGATTTTTTTAGAGGCCGGGAAATGGTGCTAAAAAGTTTTGTGAAATGGTGCTAAAAAGTTTTGTTGATGTTGGGTTTGAACCCACATCCTTTTTAGGTCTTATCCTTTCATTAAGAGAGACATCAATCTCTCTGTACCATCAGTAATTTTTTTAAAAATTACTGATGGTTAAAAATTTTTAAAATAGTTCACGGACTCTAAAAAATATGAAAAAAATCAGAGTAGCATAACTTTGCACCCTCTATCCATTTCTGCAATAAAAAATTTTAAGGTCGATACTCCATTTTAAGGGTGATAAGAAGAGCACTCAGTCTATCAATATCAAAATAGTTTTGGTTCACCACGCCACCATAGACTGAGTGGTAACGTCTACAAACAAAGCAGTTCACGGTGTCCAGAGATATAAATGTCATTACTCTATGAAGTCGTTTCTGTCAGACAGAGATATCGAAGGTTCTGAACGTGTGCGTTTCTTTAGGAAAGTTCCGTTGAGAAGATCCTGCTCCTCGTCATCTTCGTCTTGGGAGTCCGGGGGGGTTTTGTCTGCAGAGTCATCATCCTCACTCACCGGAGTGTCTTCTCTCAGAACGTCGCAACCTGGCAACGGCATGAACTCTCGTAGTTTCTCGTTCAGACCTACGTTGTCGATACTCACGGAACTGTTAGTGAATATCGCAGGACCGAGTGTCTCTATCGGCACTGGGGGACAAGGACTGGGGGGTTTCTCCGGGGAAGCTTGTTGACTTTCAAAGTTGGACATCAGGTCACAGGCCTTGCCCAAGATGATGATACTGTTGAGGATGCGGAACGAGGCGAGACAAAGGTAGGCAAGGAGAAGGAGGAGGAGGGCTGCGGGAGAGGAGATCTGAAGAGCCTGCACCAACACGCGAACCATCACAACACCAAGGGGAAGAGGGATGAACCCCATGCGACGTGCAACCAGATCGGAGTGGTCGGAGATGGCCTGTGAACAGTAGTGAACAGGATAAGAAAAACAATATTCAGTTTATAAGAACAGTCAGTTTTATTTTTTCAAAGAGGATATAAACACATACGATAGAAAGAGATTTGTTGGGAAGGCAGATTTCGAGCTTTTAATGTCTTTTCTTTTTGCTGGGTCAATGTCTTTTTCTATCATGTGTTTCTATCCTTTTTAAATAAATAACATTGGTTACTATGTAGTACGATTTTTTTCATAATTAAAGAACAGTCAGTGAGCAGTAGAAAAGAAAATAATAATAAAAAAAAAAATAATACAGAAATAGAGAGGGCACCAATTTATGCTACTCTATTTTTTTTTGAGTCCAGGAAGACTAAGTATTGCCAATAAGTTTGACGAGATCGGGTTTGAACCCTTTGAACCCATGCCCTTTTTAGTCCTTATCTTTTTTATAAGAAGTGATACCTTTATCTGTACTTTCAATCATTTTCTAAAAATAGTTCTTTTGGGCTCTAAAAAATCTGAAAAAAATCATAGTACTGTAGAAGCATTTGGTGCCCTGTATTTATTTCTGCAATCATAGTAGCATAATTTGGCACTTGTATCTATTTCTACAGTAAATAATTTCATGCAAGTTGTTCAATGGTCAGTAGGTACACCTCTGGACACCACGAACGTTACTACTGCTCTGTTTGTGGGCAATGCCACGCAGTCTATGGAGGTGTGGTGAACCAAAACTATTTTGATATTGATAAACTGGGTGATCTTCTAACCTCTCCCAAATCTGAATCTGTCTGTACCTTGGAGCTTTAACTCCTACCTCACTTGCTACAGTTAGAGTTAAGGATATACAGATTTACAATTTTGGGAGAAGTAAGAAGAGCACCTAGTCTATAATATCAAAAGACATTAGTTACGACGTGGTAATGCCCACAAACAAAGCAGATAAAGGTTATTGTGCCCAAAGGTGTACATCAAGACAACAGTGATCATCCTTACATGTTTCTGTCTGGTCTGAGCGGTGTCGTAGGCGAGGCTCGTGGTGTAGTCACGGTACACGTCGACTGGCAGTTCGTTGAACCTCGTGATGAAGGCGTGTTTGATCCAGTCCACCAGCAGTTCCGCAATCAGAACCATCACGCAGTCCGGCAACAGCACCCAGAACCGCTCTAATATAAGAGAAACATCGGCACAGTTAGGCCACAAAATCATAGAGGCTTCAAGTCAGCTGATTTTGCGGTGTTTTCACTATCCTATCCAAACCTGTGTAAAAATTAATAGAAATTGCCTATTTGGCATTAGAGAATACTTTTTAAGAGGAAAATAAGCTCTTGATAAGAAGACCTCTAAATAAGGGGTAGGAGATGGTTTCAAATAATTATCTTTAAGGATTAATGTCAGTTGGCTTACAATTAGTAGATGTTGAATCACTCTGAAAATTTCAGCAAACCCTCCTGGCATCATGAAATAATTTCCATGAAAAAAAAAATAATAAGTGAATTTTTTAAATATTCAGCATTAAACTTAGCATTGTTTTGAATTGTGGACTGCTGTGACTTTTAGTAAAATCAGTATCTTTTTCATACGAAAAAATTAATTATTCAAGATCTAGACTGATAAGATGTTGTTTTTACATCTGCAGAAAACTAATTATTATTTTGACCTTTATTTTATGAACTAAAAATATTCTCAGTTTATCATCAGAAAATATCGAGCAATGGCTTTAATTGTTTTTAAAGCCATTAAAAACAATAAAACAAAACAATAATGTATTCTGCTTTGTTTGTATTTGCTGAGAAAAAATTCAAATATTCTAACATGCGGCTTATGTAGGAAATTTTTAACACTTGAAGCCTAGCTCTATTAAATAGCTTGAGGTCGTCTATCCAAAAACACAATACTAATTAAGGGTAAGGTAACACGGATCATCTGTTTTTTAGTCCCATTTGATTAACATGTAAATGTAAACCTTAGCAAATTCACAAAAATTCTGAAAAAAATTTGAGAGACAGATTTTAGTACCTAAAAGCCATAGAAAAAATTTCAAAACAATTATTATTTCATCCGTTTTTTTTTTTTTTTTTTTAAATTAATTTCTTAGTTTGTCTCTCCAAGGGAAAGCTCTATGCTAAATATTTAAAAAATGAAATAAAAAAAAATTGTCTCGAATAATTGTTTTGAATTTTTTTCTGTGGCTTTTAGGTAATAAAATCTGTCTCTCAAATGTTTTTCAGAATTTTTGTGAGTTTGCTAAGTTTAATAAAGTGGGACTAAAAACCAGCTGATCCGTGTTACCTTACCCTTAGATCAGAAATGACCTTCAACCAGGGGGAGGGGGGTACTCACCCTCCCTCCAGGAATACTCCTTCATGGTCTGCAGCACGACGATGAAGAGCAGCACGAAGAGGTGGAAGCGCTCTCGCACGTCGCTGCACGACACCTGGAAGAGGTTGTTCTTGTCGAACTTCTTGAATACACTGCCCTTGAGCTCCACAAACTGAAACAAACATCACATTGGTTATATTTAGGGGACGGATCTTTAGTTTGACAAATATGTATAGATTCTGACTTCAAATGGTCACAAATTATAAAGTTTCATTGCCAAAAATGCTAAGAAAATTTGGACTGGAAAAAAATTATTTAAAAGAGTGAGAACTGTTTTAGTTTTTTCCAGTTTTATTAAACTGGAAACGCAGTACTGCAAACAATGGTACTTTATCGAGTTTTCTTTAGCCACAATTTTTTATATAAGAAACACTCATATCAGTTATATTTTTAGTCTTAATGGTGGTAAAGATACCAGTAAAGGTAAAATATCAAGTTAACATGGATACTGATGGAAACTGGAAGTGAACCGTTTTCGACTGTTTTTGAGAAAATTGATGACTATTTTTAGGCAAAAACTGGACTGGATCCAGTGCTGGAAGTCACACTTTAAAAACTGGAAATCCAGCCTTTAGTTTTATTACATGAGAGAGGTCTGTAGTTGGCGACAAGCTAAACATCACGTCACTACACGTTATATTACCAGCGAGGTGTGGGAAGATCAAGATACAGTTCAATAATGTAAGATTACCTGAAGTGGGAAGTATTATTTTCTTTCCAATGAACCCTGCTGTAAGGTACTGACCACAGTTAAGTTACTTCCCGGCTCTTTATTGACCCGACTATTGTGGGTCCCTTCCAAACCGGGGCGGCCATGACCTTTAGAAATGCATTCCATCATTCATCTGATTGTGACTGAGGAAACCAAGCAAACCTCAGTCAGGATGGTCGGCAATTGATGAAGGTCCATCCAAGAGGTGTCTTGGATGGATTTTGGCTAAACTATGATCACAAAAATCTAAAAGACTGAGAGGAATTTATACTAATCTGCAAAATCCTTGTTTTTTCATGATCATAGTTCAGCCAAAATCCTTCCATTTCTGGTGAACTGTAGCTATTTAGTCTCAAGATCTCAGTCTGGATAATGAAGATAAAGACAGGTATGGACATCTGGTGCATATATTTCAGATTAGTGATTCTAAAAGTGTCATTGTTTTGATATCAGAGCTTTGCTACTGGCTAAATTACACGTGTAGTTAAGACATACTGATTCTATAAAGGAGGTTTTCAATGCCATCTCTTGGTACTTTATGAGGACAATAATCTTACAAACTCTGATATTTGTTTGGCACTATGTGTACTGCTGTCAATGTTGAGGGAAAAATGTAAAATAGTAATCTTAAAGAAAAAAAGGCAAGCATTATTAATATATTTTATACTCCCAAAAAATTAAATTTAATTCAATAAATAAATCAATTATAGCAACCATTATTATTATTTATTTACTATAATGACCATTATAAAGGTGCTTTCACATATTCGAAAATCGCTACGGAAACGCTCTGTAGCTACTCCGTAGCAAATGTGTTGATTTTGCTGCGGCGCTCCGTAGCTGCTCCGTAGCACCTCGCGATTGATCTACGGAACTCCGTAGCAAAATCAAGATGAGTTTGATTTTGCTACGGCATTCACGTGATTTTCCGCCGCAGCTGCCGCAGATGAACGAGAATATGTGAAAGGCCTGCTGCATAGCTGCGGAACTCCATAGCGATTTTCGAATATGTGAAAGCACCTTTATAGTATAGTACATGCAGAGTACTGTATATATGTAGTAAATTATATATTTAACAGCGGGCAAACTTGAGAAAAAAAAATCACTTAATTTTCTTACAATTTTGTTATCACAATAAAAATAACACTACAAGAAATATTTTTTTTTGTCATTCCATTTTTATTAATTGATTGAATCAATATTAATTTATTGAATTAAAGTAGAGTGAGCGAAAAATTGACCGATGGTAAAGCTCATTCTCTTGCATGTAAAAAGTTACTTTGGAGCACCATAAATAAGCATCTGAAATCAGTTGAGACCGTCCTTCGTAAAAATTCTGAGCATTTGGGTCTAAAAGTCGATGACTTCGTCCATCTACTCCATGCTAACGCTCGAAAAACGTGGCTTCTTTTTTATTCGAACATTAATTTCTTTCGCAATCTCCCGTAAAATGTGTTTAAAAAATATTCTAAGATAGAACATATTATGGTGAATCAGAAAGTGTCATAACCTTTATTAGCCCTTCATAAAAATTTTGAGAAAATTCTGATACAATACCAAAATCCGTGGCAAATTTTCATTTCAAATGTTGCGGTCTATGGGTTAACAGCTGACTGGATCAACGGGATCAACAACACTATATAACTTCAGCAGATGCTCGTATTGCGCAACTTGCATAAATTTCTACTGCGCAGCTGTTGAGGAGCCGACGTAACTTTTTCGTATGCACATATATAGTGCGTGACGTCATTCCCGTCATGCACTGCGCACTCAACTCGCTGACTCCTCTTTAATCTGTCAATCAATTTATCCATCACCCAACATTATACAATTAATATTGTTTATTTTTGTTTGTCAGTTTTGAAAAGTAAACAAAAAGTAACTGAAAACTTGTTGACTGTTAGGAAATTTGAAAAGTTTTATTGTTTGAGATCCATTCAGTTTGCATTCTGTGCACCTTATAATAAGTTCTCAGAAAACATCAATAAATATTAAGTGCAAACTGATATTGAGAGATCAAACGCTTTGTAATTTTGATTTCAAAAGTATTTTGTTAAAGCAAAAATGGAAGAACATGAAAGCATAAATGGTAATTTAAAATATAAGTGATTTATTATTGAGTATGTTGTGATCTTTAAATTAACATTGTTCTTTATTTATTTTTTATAGACGGCAATCCAAATGCCTCTGAAAATCTTAATGATATGCAAGAAAGACTTACTAAAAAGCTGGAGGAGATTACTGACTTTGTACGAACCAGTGCAGATAGAATTTTGGAGTCGACACAAGAAACGTCTCAAAACACCCAGCAGTTGGAGCACAAGAGTTCATTTCGGGTAAGATATTAGTAATATATAGAAGCCTTGTGTAATATAATACTGCTCTAACATTAGCTGTTAAGCTAGTTGTTCCACTATGTTTAATACTTTTTTAAAGCTAAGTGTACGGTACTGTATATTTTAAAAAGAGTGCAAAAAGAACTGACATACAGTATTATCAAATAGTGAAAATAAAGCCTCAAATTAGATTGATTAACATATTTTTTTTAAAAAAAAAGTAATGTTGCAATAAAAGTTCATGAAATTTAAATATTTTTAAATTTAATCATGACATGACTTGCTTTCGATAAAATTTAAAAAAATCGTTGATTGTTGATTATCATATCATCAACGATTCTTTCGCTGCAAGCACTTGTTAACTTGCAAATAAAGTATTTATTTATTTATTTATTCGACTTATATGGCGAGGGTAAGGCAATAATGCCTTTTCTTACCCCTGACCAGAATAAATGAAAAAGAATTAAATTTGTTTAAAGCATACGTCTCACATGGCAAAGTTAGGCCCTATATAGCGCTGTAGTTCAAAATATTGATACCAGAAGTGATAACGTAATGACCCTATGATGCCACTAGGCGGATCCATGGATCCGGCTAGTGTCAACAATCATTCCAATAAAAGGATAGGAACTAAAAGAGGTGTGAGTTCAAATCTGACCTCAGCAAAACTTTTTAGCAATGCCATACTTCCTAACCTCTAAAAAATTTGAAAAAATTCAGGGTAATTTGATGCTCTCTATTCATTTCTGCAATAAAAAGTTTTTCATGATTGGCCGAGTTTCTGTATTTATTGTTGTAATTTTGTATTTACAAAGAAGAAATTAAAATGTATTCACCATAGATCTGTATTTATTGTTTTAAGTACACAGAAGTAATTAAAACGTTGCAATTTCAGGCTGCAGAAGAGCAAGCAGTGGTTGACAAGCTACAAGCCTTGTCGATATTGCCTGACTGGCTCAACTCTCTCCACCACTCCATTGACGAGTTCGTGAGCATCGCAAAGTCCCTACAACCAGTGCCGAGCTCAGGTAATTGTTGTCAGAGTCTTTTAACAATGGAGTATCAGCCTCAAAACATTTTATGGCAGAAATGGATAGAGGGTGCAAAGTTATGCTACTTTAATTTTTTCCCAAATTTTTTAGAATCGGGGAACTAGTTTTAAAAAATTATTGAAAGTGCAGAGAAAGTGATGCAGGTATTATATATTATGTATATGGTGATGCCTCTCTTATTAAAAATGATAGGACCTCTAAAAGGGGTGTGAGTTGAAACACAACATCTGCATTTTTTTTTAAAAATACTTCCCGGGATCTAAAAAAAAGTGGAAAAAATCAGAGTGGCAAAACTTTAGACCCTCGTTCTGCAATACAAATTTTGAGGTTGATACTCTATTTGCAATATTCACTGGTTTGTTTAGAGCTTCTAAATTCTGATACAATAGTTGGGTCTATTTTCTTGCAAAATACATTAGGCTAACAAATGTTTCAGATGAATACATAAATTTAAAGTATATTACAACATTATATGTCATTCTTAGCATGTAAGCTACTCAAATTCAATATTGTCACAAAAATCAGACAAATAAATACATACTGTAATTTAAAAAAGAGGAAAACTAGTGCAAATTTTGTTTAGCTGTAAGTTAAGGTAACATGTGTGATACCTCAAATTGTACGGTTAAATGTTGCAGACTCTCAAGCAATCGGAAACATAAAGTGACGGACAGTAAAATAATTCATTAGGATCAAACTAGATGCAAGCCAAACTGGAATTGAATTCTTGAGCCTCAACTACATTAACGATAATTTTTTCACATCACTTTTAAACTTGGATTTAGAAAGACAAGTATATGTAGTTAACCGTTCAAATCCAGTTTTAAAAGTGATCTGAAAAATTTAATGTTGATGTAGCTGAAGCTCAAAAATTCAATTCCAGTATGGCTTGTATATATTCGATGTATTAGATAAGTTAGTTTGATCCCAATGGCTGATCTAAGCTGCTACACCAAAACAGTTAAAAAGAATCAATTTTAATTAATGAAAAGGCTAGTATTTTCAAAAACACAGTGATCCTGTCATGCCTATGCAATAATTCGTTTTATGAACTTCACAGGAGAAACCAAGTACCCTGGCTTGACACCGTTTGACCCCGAGAAGCACAAGGAGCTTCTGCAGAAGTACCGAGAGCTTCTTGCAGAGAAGGACCTGCAGCTGCAAGCACAGATCAACCTCGAGAGCTCGTCTGCTGTTGACAACATCGTCGACATATCCGTCGCGTTGGCAGAGTCAAGTAACGTCAACAAAGGGATCACCTCTGAGAAATTGAAAGCAGAATGTAGCTTACTGTTTGAGAAAGGCCTACCAATTTACAGCATTGCCGAATGTCTTGAAGACTTATTGGACGAAGATTTTGTTCGCAATAGATCTGCGGAGGAGTTGCGTGTTGAGGTACAGAGACAGTACGCCCTCAACGAGATCCAACTTCAAGAGTACTTGAACTCAAGGCCCTCGGGTCCAGTGCTTGGACATGTGGTGCATCGTTTGTTAGGGGTCAAGTACCCCAGGCCACCCCCTCCCCCGGGTCTTGACTTACCCTGGCTGCCAGTGATGTCCCTGCTTCTTGGTATGAGTGACGCAGAAGCAATGGGAGGCTTGCATGACCTTCTCTCAGAGCAGCAAGTGCAGCTGGTTTTCTTCCAAGACGCTCTAGAGACATGTGTAGAGGCATATCGTCAAGAAGGGCCCGGACTGCCCCTTTTAGAGTCCCGGGACCCCCCTCCCTTGACAGAAATCCCGCCAAACGTTTCTGCGACCGACCGCCTGTTGCCACACGCACTGCTCGGAGACAAAACAGCAGCTCCTACCGAACCCACTTGCTGTGAGAAGGAAACACAAACTGGGCCAGAAATCATACCAATCCTCTCTTTAGCAGCCAGTCTAGGAAAACAAGCCCTGGAGACGCTCAGATTGCAGAACGAACTCACGGACTGGATGATGGCTGCCATCTTGATCGAACACCTCAAGCAAATCAGCAAGCCTGGACTGGCTGGATGGGTGTTGGCCGATTTTCCACGAACCTTTGCCCAAGTCGCACTTTTTGAGACAGCTGTGAGTTTGGATTAAATGTGTATTTCCAAAATATTAGTGTGCAGTCAAAAGCTCAAAATATCTACCAACAATGGTCCTCTGTTGTCATGGTACAAAGTTGAATAGACAATAATGGTTGCATTTTTTTTTTTACTTTATAATAGAGTATTGACTTCAAATTTTTTTTATTGCAGAAATGGATAGAGCGTGCAAAGTTATGCTACCCTGATTTTTTTCAGATTTTATAGAGCCCGGGAACTATTTTTAAAAAATTATTGAAAGTTCTTTTTGTGACGTCACGAGACGCCGCTCCTTAACAAAAAGATAGGACTTGCCGCCGCGTGACGTCACAAAAAGGACTTTCAATAATTTTTTAAAAATACTTCCCGGGCTCAAAAAAATCTGAAAAAAATCAGGAGAGCATAACTTTGCACGCTCTATCCATTTCTGCAATAAAAATTTTTGAGGTCAATACTCCATTAGAAAATATACCTAAAATTATGCTTTTCTGAATTTTTTCAGATTTTTTTAGAGTGCGGGAATTAATTTTAAAAAAATATTTAAAATACCTGAATTAGGGTGGTACACCTGATGGGACAACCGTGACATCATTTTGTCGTGCTGTGATTGGCTACTGATGACGTCACGGTTGTCCCATCAGGTGTACCACCCTAATTCAGGTATTTCAAATATTTTTTTAAAATTAATTCCCGCACTCTAAAAAAATCTGAAAAAATTCAGAAAAGCATAATTTAAGGTACATTTTATAATTATGAAATAAAAAAATGAAACCATTATTGTCTATTCCCTATTTCTAGCTTATCACAGAGCTCTGGCTTGTGTATTATCTCATCGATGCCAGCCAGTGAGAGAGGAATCAGAACTAGCAAGCAAGAGGCCATATCGATGAGACAGCCCACAAGCTCTGTGATAAGCCAAAAGTAGGGAATGCAACTTTGTACCGTGATAACAATAGACCATTGTTGGTAGATATTTTGAGCTATTGACTGTACTATAATATGTCCCCTTCTTTAGCAAATTTGTATTGAATTTTACCAATTCCAACTGATAGATTAGTCAATTGATTTGATGTATCCTTCATTAGCTATTGTATTTAAGAACTTATTTAATTTAGCAATAATATTAAGTTTCTTTGGTTATTTTTTGAGGCAATTTACACTTTACGGCAAAATCTTCTACCCACAATGGTTGTAACAAACCATTGTTTATAATATCTATCTGATGAAGTCTTTTTCATTGTTAAATGTTGGCCGGATGTAGTGTCGGATTTTGCCACCAGAGCAGAGAACGTAATGGCATTGTTAGCGCTAGTAGACACTCAATAATTTTATTTTAATGGTGCGTGCTTCATAAATGCTAGAGAGTACAAAATAGACAGCTCTCATGATTTTTTATTATTACATATTTGGCTAGAGTACCTCGATTTTTGTATTTTCAATTTTCACTGCTCTTTGGTGTAGTGGTTAGTACACTTGGCTCTCGTCCGAGAGGTCCCCGGTTCAAATCCCGAATACGGCAGACTTTTCGCGACTTGGAATGGGTGTGACTGGCTACTAGATGAAAGAGTTGGTAGGAGGAAGGCAGCTTACGGCTGTCTATACTCTGCTGGGGTGATTAAGATTGTGGAATGTTGTGCAAACAACATACGTGCCCCGCTAAGAAACAGTACTTAACTGTCTTGCGTGCAGACTGGGTATTAGGAGCCCCAGAGACCACTGTGAACAATGTTGAAAAACAAGTTCCGCCATTGGTAACCAAACCAACCAATTTTTTCATATTTTTTTTTACCCTCTAATACCCTTAAAATCTTGCTGCATAACACTGTGACCAGTGGCGTGCGGTGACATTTTAGACTAGTCAAGCAAATGAAGTAATGACACAGCGGAGGGGGCCCCGAGGGGCTAATACCCCGCCGGAGGCGCGATTTTTTTGAAAAAGGGGGCGTGGCACTCGAATTTTCATTACAGGAGATATACATAAATTATAATCATACAAACGCTCTCAATAAAATTGTTTCCTTAATTAGCTAATTGCCGTAAATTTTTAATTTTTTTTATTCACTTTCGATCATGATCATTGATCATGGTGCATACAGCTATGCATCAATTATCTTTTTTTAGCTGTATATGCATTTAAATACCTTAACGGTGTACCTTTTCATTCGGGAATATAGGGCGGCCTGCACAAACGATTTACGTTTTTTCAGTTGTGTTTCTAGCGCCAAAATTTTTTTTGTAAAAGATTAGGAATAATATTTTCTTCTTGAAGTAATTCTGCCATTTTTATAACAAAAAAAATAAAAACGTAATCATCACGCTAAAGCAATTAAATTATAAGAATTAAATTGTACAAAACACTGAGATGAAGAATTTTTTTATGCATGGCAAATTAGTGCGTTTTTATAGTCCATTAATTAAATAAAATATTGGAGAAAAGCACGAAAAAACACTTATAAAGAGCCACAAAAATCACGCACTGTATTGCTTATTATTAGTTTCCCGGAAACTAAAAACTAAACTTTGATGAGTCACTCGCGCGTGGACCCTTAAATTTTGTCCCTGATTTTTATCATTTATGCGCCATCTATTGATACACTATTTAACCAGTTGGGCGTTCCGATTCCCCAGAGCCGCCATTGTACAAGCAGTGCTTGTACATTCCACAAGCTTCAGCATTTACCACCCCCTCCCCATACATTTCCTTATGAAGCTTTACGTTGGGTGGGTTTATTTACAAGCAACCAAAGTGATTGCTTATACCAGTAGAGGCGCTGCTATTGCAAGACGAAAAAAAATAAATCTCCGATTTAAATGCGGCAAAATGCTGGCAAATTTAAAATTGTTAAGAGAGAAAAAAATGCTTGTCACGAAATTTATTTTCTTCTTCTTTCTCGGTAAATTTTAGGGCAAGCATTGCTTGCATTGCTTTTATGGACCGCACGCCCCTGACTGTGACGTCATATTCATGCAAATATTTAACACAAAATCATAGGAAAAATGCATTGGTATGACTATGATGTCAGTACAATGTCTTTCCTCTTGCTTTTGAGGGTGTTAGAGGGTTCAAAAAAACAGTGAAAAAAATCAACAAAACTTAACTTTAGGTCCTCTATTCAAATATGCAGTAAAAATACGTCATGAAGGTAGTCCATTGATGCATTGATTGTATTTTTGTGTCAATAACTAAATCACTGTTAATTTGGTTCATTTCTCACTTCATTTTGCTATCTTTCTTATACAATTTTTGGCTATTTATTGTATATTAACCAAGGTACTTTTTTGTCACACGCATTTCCAAAGGGGGGGGGGGGGGGGTTGAAACAGCCTGCTATTTAAATCACATTTAAAAAAAAAGTTAAAGTTTTTTCCTCACCAATTTCTTTTGCAGAAATACATTGCTTGGTTTCTAACTAAGGATTACAAATTTTTTAAGAATTTCTGGAGCAATATTTTACATTTCCCCGCTTCCCCCCCCCCCCCCCCCCCCCCGTAAATCTAGGGTAATATTTAAAATGTAAACATAGAAAAAATACATTGAATTGATATGACTATGATGTAAAATCTCTCAATTTTGAGGATGTTAGAGGGTTCAAAAAAATCTCTGAAAAAAACTGACAAAATATAACTTGAGGTCCTTTGTGAAAAATCTTCCTCCACTGAAAGTAAATTTGTTTTACAGATCTCTGGACAACATGTGCCCAACCCTGATGGCAATGGTGAGGAAAACTTGAGTCAGCTGACCTTGCACCAATCCCGCATTGTGTGTGACCCTAGTGTACCGTACGGTTTCATGCAGCCTTTCCGGACAGTATTCACGTCTGTGGTGTCCGTACTGTCCACGGAACCTCCCCAGGAGCCTGAGCTACTGGACTACGTGTCCCTGGTTCAGGAACTGTACCTGCAACAGGGCGTGCATTTGTGTCTGCACTGCATCAGCTGGGGTCCAGAAAACTTGAGCGCCCTCGCACAGTTACTGCTTGCCCCTGCACCATCCACAACGCCACCATCACAAAACCAGCAAGAGCCCGCACAAGAGTTTGCAGACCTAAACATTCCCACCGATCTTGCACTGGGACTTGCATCTCTGTGGGAGAGTCTCGAGATCGCGTACATCACAAACCTTCACAGAGTATTCCTGACTCGTAGAACCCACGATAAAATCGTAGACTCGTTCATCAACTCCATGAGATTTCAATTTGCAGAGTTTCTATCAAGAGCCGACAACATGCAAGAAATCGTTGAGGATTTTCAAGATCGTCATCACGAATTGCCAAGAGAAAAGTTGGGAGACGGAGAAGTGAAGGCTGAGTTGCGGGAACGTGTGGATCAACTGCAGGTCAGTCTGTATGAGGTGGCCGAGCGTAGGAGACAGGAGGCGGAGGCGGAACTTGCAAACGTAGCCTCGCAACCCTGGCTGAGCCGCGAGCTTGGCCAGCGTCTCAACGTGACCGCGGCAGCGATTCAACTCGAACTGGACCGATTTGTGGACACCACTGCATTGTTGCAAGACTACTTCTGTGGAATGCTCGACCGAATTCCACCAGACCCGTCCAAGACTCTACGTTTTGACGTACCAAAAGCTCTCAGTGCTGAAGTGACTGATGAATGGGCTGCAGCTTTGGCGGAACCTCTCACATCTGTTGACGAACCCGACATGACACCAGATCCTTTCGTGTCTCATCTGGAGGCCATGCTTGAGGGCGCACGTACCCACTTGGACAAACTGAGTGGTGCTGTACGCACGTCAATATCAAAGCTCGAGACAGAGTTCAAACCAAAACCAGCAGCCAGCAAGAAGAAGGAGGTGGTTAAGAAGGCTAAGGGAAAGAAGCAGCCAGCTGTAGCAGACGTGAAGCCGCTCGAAGATCTTGAGGCCGCACGCCTCACTTCTCAACGCCTCCAGATACTGCAGGAGTGGCGCACGGCCTGCGATAGCGAAGCCGCTCTCACCCTGATGCGTCTCGAGCAGTCCTGCGACTCCGCTCGTTCTGAAGCCCGTGACCTCATCAAGCAAGTGTGGTGCAACGCTTTTCTGGTGGCGCGTACCGCCTATGACGCTCAATTCAACGCAGATCGCCACTCCGCGGTCACCCTTCACGAGTTCCTCCACATGGCAGTGGAAGCAGAGGCTGCTCTGGAGAACCCCCTGGTGTTTCCTCGCAAGAATTTGTACCTCCAGTACCTCGAAGCTCCCAACGCTTTCAGGGACTCTGCACCGGGCCCTAGAGACGGAGATCTGTACCAACGATTGAAGGGACTGATAGATATTTTTCAAAGAGTTGCTCCGGAAGGTATAATTCTTCGTCCAGCTCTGATCTACATCCTCCAACAGGCTGTTTCCTCTGCGCAAGGCTGTTTCCTGCCATCTAATTGGGAGAAACTTGACGCCCTAGCTATATCTACACTGGTTGAGAAAGTGGTGGTTACCGAGCATGCAGACTGGCGCTCCCTTCTTCTGAGACTTTGCGAGCTGCCCGTGGCCACTCAACGCCAACTGCTGATGGCCAAATCTCGCCTGTCGCAACACGATCAGACTGACCGAGGAGCTGTGTCCAGGGAGCACTTCTCTCAAACCCATCTCTGGCTTGAAGAAGTCTTTGAAGATGAAAATGATAAACAATTTGTTAAATATTTGATCTTTGACTTATACCGCAATCCTTCTAGAGACGTCACAAACTACGTAGAACTGTTACTGGCATGCTGTCATGATCCTGATCCAACCCTTGGCTTTGCCAAAGCTTGTGCTGTTTACTCTGGCCGTCTCGTTCTAACTGGTTTGAAGAGTGCAGACACTCAGGGAGGAGAAATGGATCTTCTACTTTCGGAAGTCAACGCAGCTTTTCCGGAGACCAAGATCGTTAGCTTGGAGGCTGCCGAGGCTGTGATTCTTGCTGGCAGACCCTCCACAGACAAGGAGCGAGCTGAACTGCACGTGAAGTTGGAGCAAGTGTTTCGGGAGGTTGAGGAGGAGTCTTTGAGCGCACAGCAGCGCCGTGCCAGGCAGCGTCAGGCCGTGGCCAACAAAGGAACTACTCCCGTGCCAGAACAGCCCGTGACGCTGGTGCCAGCCAGCTTCCTCATCAAACACCCAGTCATTTTGGAACTTGTAACCCCGGCGTACCAAACCATCTGCCTCTCCTCACTGATCAAACAGGTGCAAGAATTCTCAGAGATCTAGTGTGTTTATTGTAGTTTTAATGTTGTTATTCAAAAGTTTCTAGTGTTATTTTCTTTTGTTAATTAAAAATAAAACCTTATTACACTATAATTTTCTTGTTTCATTTATTTTTGTTTATATTTTATGTATTTTAAGAATGTGATCACTGAAAATATTTTAAAAACTTCTACAATTGCATGATTGAACAATTTATTTAATTGGCTAATGAGAAGGAATTTGGATTGAAAATGTAGTAATGAGATGAATCTCCCTAAATTTTTAGTAAAATTAGATGAAACTTGCTGCTTACAGGAAATTAAAAAATATATTTGTTGTTGATGGTAATTCATTACTTTTCTCAAAAAAATAATAAAAATATTTTATTACAGTATTCTTGCAATTCTCCATACAATCAGTAGCAATCTTTAAATAAAATGTAAATAAGAGACCTTTTTATAGTTTTAAAAACACTGAATATTGTCTAACAATTAGAAGTTTGCACAGAAATCTACCAATTAAATATTACGGTCATTATCACTTAGAATACATAGGATCTGTTCGTAATTTGTGCTTCTGTTTAAGTTGAAGGGTTTAAATTTGTTCGTGCTTATTTTTGTTTGTTTGTTTTTGTTTTTATCTTTTGTTAATGTTATTAATGTATTGTTTTGTATTGCTATTTTTAATAAATATAGGTAATTTTGTTTAAGCTTACTATACGTGTTGAATAATTGTATGTAACTCAGTTCCAACCGATAGGGCTTCGTTTAGGGCCTTGGTTGGACTGTATTTGTACGCAATTTAATAATAAAAAAACTTTAAAAAAAAAAAAAAAATCCTTAACTTTGTAGTGTTTCAGCACTTTACTTTTAATTTCCTCGTACACTAGGACAAAATAGGAGAAAGTGTACTGAGCAGGGCTATAGCACACAGCTACTTAAGGGCATTGGGTGTAGCACTGGTAGTTGGCAACACTGACATATCTTCACCATGTTAATTTTTGATCATTACTCCTCGGAGTAATTTTTATGCTAGAGCTAAGCTGATTGCTGTGGTATCAAGATAATTAGTAGCCCAAGTGCACAATTTGGCTAAATAAAGCATGATTTAAAGAAAAGTATTTTTTAGTAATTTTTTTAATTTACATGCCTTTTTCTAAAATATAAAAAAAATACTTTTGTTTAAACCAGGCTTTATTTAGCCAAATTGTGCACTTGGGCTACGAATTATCTTGATACTACAGCAATCAGCTTAGCTCTAGCATAAAAATTACTCCGAGGAGCAATGATCAAAAATTAACATGGTGAAGGTATGTCAGTGTTGCCAACTACCGGTGCTACACCCAGTGCCCTTAATTGATTGTTTTAGGCTGCAATTGTTTTCAATAATGAGTTGTATCACATGAGTGCAATAGACAACCTTCATGATTTTTTTTAAGGATATTTGGATAGAGGACCTCAAATTTTTTTAAATATTTTTTCAGATTTTTTTATCCTACCGGTACTAACTCCCTTAAAATCTTGCTACATAACGCTGTGACTTCATATTCATGCAAACATTTACACACAAAGCCTAGGGAAAAAAGTTGTATGACTATGATGTCACAGCGTCTTTCAAATCCATTTTGAGAGGTTAAAAAAAATCTGAAAAAAGTGACAAAATACATTTTTTATTGCATAAAATAACTTTTATGCAATAAAAAAAAATCATGAAGATTGTTCATTATCAGCTGTAATTAGTAGAGCAGAAAGCTTATAATTGCACTCTCCTGACATATTGTCCATCGTCCGGAATAATGAGCTATCTGCCTACCACAATCTTGTGTGCAATAATGAGCTATCTGCTATTTCATGTGGGCACAAATATCAGCTTTACTGTATTTTACACTTATATACAGCTCATAATTACCTCACCTGAAATAGCAGATAGCTAATACAAGGGGGCATACAGTAAATGACCAAAATGTGTCAATTGCCCCAAAATACCAACCAATCAATCACCTATTGCAACAAAATTGAGGTAAACAGCTCATTATTCCGGACAAGGTCTAACACAACGTGTCCTTCTCAGGAAAAGCTACTCACGTTGTTGGACATCATGATGGTAAGCAGGGCCTTGTTGCTGGAGTTGATGGCCACGTTGAGGGTGGTGGCTTGGAACAACACCAGCAGGCTGTGCAGGACTGACAACCGTCAAGGAAAACAAAACACTACTTTGATTGATGTTGAGTTAGTTACAGGTCTCGATGTGTAGTGTGTGCAGAAGGACGATTGTGAAGGTGACAAACGTTTTTTACCATAATGGCTACTCTCCAGTCCGTCACCGAGAGGGCAAGTGAAAATGACAGGATTATGGGACTGTACCGCTGCCTGGAAAGATGGTTTTTAGATGGAAATAAAATGAAAAATAAAATAACCTCATTATAAAAGGCCTCTAGATGGGGGGGGGGGGGGGGGGGGGGGTCGGAGATGGTTTCAAATTATTATTGTAGCTTTAATAGTTACTGAGAAAAAATTGAAATTTTATAACATGGTGGCTTAGGGAGAAAATTTTCTAACACTTGAAGTCTCTATTAAAAAAAGATTGATCTGATGGACCTAAACAGAATTTTGTTCACACTCCATTTAACCAACAAAGTGTAGCTTTACTGGCATGCTCTATAAAACCAGCTCTCAATGTAGCTGTCTAACACCAGTTCTCAAGGATACACACGTAGGCCGCTGCAAAGAAGAGGTGCGGTACCACTCCGAAGTGCTCTCGCTTGCGTCCTCGCGGCTCTGTGGCCGTCCACAGCAGCGCGTCAATGGTGTCCTGACCAAACGCAGAGAACAGTCGATCCCCAACCTGTGGAGTCAGAGACAAAGTAAGAAAAGTAAACATACGAGGTCAATTATTAAAAATAATAATAAAAAAAAAGGTTTTGACACCTTGTGAATTATGACTGCAGCACTATAATGACCAAACAAATTCTGAGGGAGCTAAAAAATTTAATAAAAATAATAAAAATATAATTGATAGGAAAAAATTAAAATGAAAAAGAGAGATGAAGTTATAATTTTGTTAATACAGTACTTGAAATTTATTAATTAAGTACAGTGTAACAGATCTTAGTTTACATGTAGATTACTGCACAAGGCGGTCATCTTGGAAATTTTAACAAGGCCAGACATAGACTGGATACAGTCAGCTGATCAGGCACCGTCTAGTCTACCGGTGATCTAAGATCTGTTTAACTGTACATGAACAGAAAAATACAATTTAAAATTTTTACATTTATGGTACAATGGACAATCTGCATTGTATGAAAAAAAAAAAAATATTGCAGAAATGAATAGAGGATGCAAAATTTACGCTGCTCCGATGTTTTTAAATTTTTTAGAGACCAGTATGTAACTATTTATTTTTAAAAAAATTATTGAAAGTACTTGAGAGGCATCACTTCTTAATAAGAGGACCTAAAAGGGGTGTGATGTGTTCAAAACCAACCTTTGCCAGAACTTTTTAGTAATACTTTCAAGACTTTAAAAAAAAAAACAGAGTACTGTAGCATAATTTGAAGTAAAATGGTTTAGTGACCAATACATGGGCATAAGAAAAGAAGAAGAAGATAATGTGATGCCCTCTATTCATTTGTAGAATAAAAAATTTCATGGTACCCATTTTCTTTCTAAAATGCTACCAATGTAGTATCTACCTCAATTTTTTTTTTATTGCAGAAATGGATAGAGGGTGCAAAGTTATGCTACCCTGATCTTTTCCAGATTTTTTACAGACCGGGAAGTATTTTTAAAAAATATTGAAAGTTATTTTTTAAAAATACTTTCTGGTCTGTAAAAAATCTGAAAAAAATCAGGGTCGCATAACTTTGCACCCTCTATCCATTTCTGCAATAAAAAAAATGAGGTCGATACTACATTGTACACAGTATCTCAAAAACTTGAAAATCAGAGAAAATGAAATGTACCTCAAGCATGTTGTAGAAGATGTAGAGTTTGATAATAGACTGGGACTTGATGAGGTGGTACATCATGGACGTGTCAATGTAGGTCATGGCGACGCTACACGAGATCAGAATCACACCCTTGAGCACGTCGCAAACCTCAGCGGGCTTCAGCAGCCGGCGACGCTCCCTGTCATAAATAGAGACTTTAATTAGGGTGCATTTAGGGGTGGAAATGTACCGAGGTAGGTTCATAAGACAAAATTCATGAGGGGGGCAAGCCACACCTCATTCCTTAACCAACAATTTTATTTGTTAAACTTGTTCAACGACTATATACTGGAGGACGGCCTAGAACAACTTATTGAAGAACCTCGATACTCGACATTTCTCGCCAACCTTCGGGGAAGTCCGCTAAATGAGCCACGTGCTCGGGCGGTTTCTTTGAAGACGTCAAAGATTTGACAGCTTGACAATAAAGCGGCATCTTTGACTGCGGTATCTTTGTAGCTGACTTTAGGCCAATCAAATGCACTAGAAAAGTCAACGTCGTGACGTCACTGGGGTTCATGAAATGTCAGCCGTTTGGCGGCAAAAAAGTTAGGCCGTCCTCTTAGTAAATACAGTTCTTGGAACTTGTTGCATGGCAACATAAAGAGATGAGAAACAAAAATCCTGTCTTTGTTGGCTTACTAGATGTAAAATGGCTTAAACACCAATCTAGTGACTCACCCGAAGCAATGCTGAAACGGTCCGGTGAGAAGCGCCCAGAACGCCATCAGGAATCTCATTGGCAGAAACGTGAACACAAACAGGAACGAATCGGCGCACTGAAACAGAAACTTTCAGTTGTTGGGGGTCTATTTTGAGGTTCAGAACGAAAGTATGGAACAGAAAGATTCTGTTGTTTCAGTTGGTGGGGTCTATTATAGGGTTGAGAATGAAGTACTGAACGAGAGGAAAGTTTACTGTCACTGCCGAATTACAGACCTCAGAATTTGCTTAATTTAACTGAAGGAAACGTGGAAAGTTCAGTCAGAATGGTCAGTAATGACAGCAATAAATTGAACTGGACTGTCAGCTTCAAAACAGGATCTTTAAACATTCTGATAAGAGCTGCATTCATTATTACAACACTTGAAAGATCTTAGACTTTATAAGAAATAGAGTATCAACCTAAAAATTTTCCATGCAAAAATGGATAGTGTGTGCAAAGTTATGCCACTCGGATTTTTCCCAGATTTTTTAGAGTCTGGGAAGTATTTCTAAAAAGTTTTGCCGACGTCTGGTTTGAACCTACCCCCTTTTAGGTCCTATCCTTTCACTGTATTAAAAGAGAGGCGTCACATTCTCTGTACTTTCAATAATTTTTTTAAAAATAGTTCCCAGACTCCACAAAATCTGAACAAAATCAGGGTAGCATAACTTTGCACCCTGTATCCATTTCTGCAATGAAATATTTTGAGATTGATACTCCATTGCAAAGAGACAGTTTTGAAGTTGTCAGTCTCAAATTAATGCCCCCGAGTGGATTCAGTGTAATGACTAAGAACTGTAGTCACTGCTTCTAAGAGTTGATTTCTCCTCTCCAAGCACAGTGAGAACAATACAGCATGACACCCATGGTAGCAAAGTGTTCTACTCACAATGGTTGTAACAAACCATTGTCATAATTAACAGCCACTTTCCATAAGTTAAAATGTACATAAATAACTCAACAACTGTCCCATCTTAATTAAGGATGAATCTCAGTTGAATGTGTTACATTTTGGAATGTGTACTAAATGTGAAAAAAATATATATATATATATGTCACTGTATAAGCAACATGAAGTAACACATGAACATAATACAAGAAATTTAAAAAATATATTCCCTCAATGTGGTGTAGACTTTAAATGTATAAAAATGGTCCCTTTTTAAGCTGTCTAAATCTTTATAAAAGCTCCCCCTCTCAGTGAAGTGTATAAAAAATATTGGTAAATTTAAATTAAATGTGAAAAAGCTGCTCCAAGATAAATGTTTCTACAGTGTTAAAGCATATTATGACTGTGATTTTGTTGAATAAGAATGAAGAAAATAATTGACATGAACTGATTTATTATGAACATTTTTCTAACACTGCTCTTTACTGACTTCTCCTATAAACCTCAACAAATGTTATTTTATATCATGTCACTTTGATTGCAGGAAAAAATGGAAATAAAAATACTGTATATTGAATTGAGATCATGAAATCGGACCTGTTGAATGCAGCAAGACTTGTAGATAACTTTGAACTCACCATCAATAGGTGGCATACAAATTTTGCAGTGAATCAGTTTGATTAATTTTATGAAAACTAAGGTAGAAGTTTAACATTGGACTAATGGACGGAAACCCAACTGGAGATATTGTAAGAAAACTGCCCCCTTGAATTTGCTCAAATCATGAGCGATTAAATTAAAAACATTCTCGTTCATTTCAATTGACCTCATAAAGTACAGTACCAATAGATGGCACTAAAAACAGCCTCGATAGAATCAATGTGACACAGGTACACGTGTACTTTAGCCAATAGCAAAGCTCCATTAAGTAACAATGCCACTCTTAGCATCACTCAGGTAAATTCCACCAGAGGTCCATACCTGTCTTTATGATGCTGATTCATTCTGACAGAAATTTTCAATACAACATTATGACACTTCAGTTACTCAGTTAATTGTTAATACCATCATCACACAGATACCAACAATAATTTGTTTACAAATAACAATATATTAATATAGCATGATAGTGCACCATCTACAACAGCCAAATAATCACCTGGAAGAATCCGTATGCCATGAACTTCTCCACCTCCCTCGGGATCTTGAAGAAGGAGTATATTTTCTCGCGCTTGGCTGTGAAGCGATCTTCATCTTGTTCCAACAGGTAGTCGCGAGTCAACTCCACGCGCAGAAACTGGCCCAGTGAGACAGGGGGCGCTGCGACAGATCTCGGTGTTACATTTTCCAAAGAGACTGTTGGTCACAGCATAAGCAGCAGTACATGTAAAAGTAGGTAATCCACAATCGTTGCCTTTAATTTGGGAGAGATGCTGATCTAACCTCCAAACATATATATGGAGTCTTTGGAAGATATCTTTATAATCGGAACTACCCGGTACTGGTACTGGGTACAGTATATGAATATGAGTTGAATTGTATGTACTTTACCATATGTTACAGTACATATTTATGCATACTGACAAAAGCACATGTGCAGGCATTTTTTTTAGATTGCTACAGTATGCATATAGTACTGTATTTATATGTATTAGCAGCTAGCTGTAGCAGCAATCTTAGTTCACACCGATTCGATGGCGCCTAGCTTCAGACTGTCGCCATGCATGTCTGATAGGTTAAATATCCAAGATGGCGACTACGCGCAGTCAAATCTTCATGTAAACTACTGTATAGTATGCATTATAACAGATCTTGCTAGTTTACCTCTAGACATGCAGTTCAGCGTTCAGTAGACTAGACGGAACAAGATACCGGTATATCAGCCAATGAAAAGGTGGCCAGCTGTTATTCTAGCCTTTTCATTGGCTGATGCATCTGGCGCCGTCCAGTCTACTGAACTGTCTAGAGTAAACTAAGATCAGTTACACGTACTATGCATACAACGTATGTACGGTACTGAAGTGTTTTTTTGAATTTACTGTGGGCATGCTACTGTATGCTTGGCTAAAAGGAAATATTTGTCCACCATCAGGCTTCTTGACAGTATGCATAGATTGCACACCCAATAAGTTCTCGGCGCTGCAATTTTCGCTAACACTAAAACAGAACTTCAGTGTACAGGGAAGACGACGAGAACTACTGACGAAATCAACATTGGGAAGAACGTCCTGGAAGGAAGGTCTCACCTTTGATCTTTTCCTCGCGCCTCCTGGGGCGAAAATCGTCCGTCTGCCAGCGTCTAAGCGGCGGTCGCCGAATGTGAAAATCATCTACTTTACTGCCCATGCTGCTGAACTGAGACCTAGGCGAACTTTTAACACGAAAACGAATTCTTCTCTCATCACTATTTTCGAAGTCAGCATCCATCAGCTGGAAATTCCATCTCTTCAATCGAATTTTTCGACAATCGATTAATCGATTTTTTTAGCGGCAAATTTGAATTTTGAGGACAAAGGTTCATGCCGTTCATGCCCAGAGCGTACTTTTGATTGATTAGCCTATAATCAAGTACGCTCTCTGGTTCACCACTTTTTCCTCGTTTTCCATCATGATACAACTATAATAGATAGGTCCATCAGCCCTACGAATTTGGACTGATCTGCGCATTTTGGCCAAAAACACCCAAGGTGACGTCACGTAGTGAGCTCAAAACAGCTGTTTTGCTGCACGAGGGGCCCCTACCGGAGCAGAATTTTTGTTCAACATTAGCGAGAACGTTGCTTTTTATCTCATCTAAAATTTGATATTTATTTGCAATACTACAAGCCAAACCGGTTGCAGTAACGTATTAAAAGAATTTTTAAACAATGCAATTCGCAAGCAATCTGGGGTAGAAGTTCGTATCTTTGTTCATAAAGCATACAAAGTTGCTATTGGCTGTGCGTAGATTAGTCACCTAGCGTTTGCGCAGCTTTATTTGGATTCAAGCTTTCTTATCATGCACACTTTGCAGAGCCATGCGCAGTAGACGTACTACTAACATTTAAAACTCGTTTCTGCGCAGCTTTTCTAAGCCGCGTGGCTATTAATTTACGGAAAACTCTATAATAGAGCAGAAAAAATTAAACGTATGCACCGTGCGCATGGGACGGCCCTGGTTTTCCATAATTTTTTTGGTATTGTAAAGATTGTAAATTTAAAACATTAATTGCAGCACAAACTTCAAATTTTGCAGCTTTGTAGCTGAGGGTTGTCAATTTTAGAGTTAAGAGAGCATTATTTTTTTATACATCATATTTCGCTATAATTTATAGCTAATATGATAACTAATATACAGTATAACAGATCTTAGTTTACGTGTGGATTCGATTACGCGCGGTGGCCATCTTGGAAGTCATAACATGGCTAAGATAGGGGGCGCCAGTCGGTCTAGACGTATAGTCTAGCCATGTCAGGCGTAAACTTAGATTTGTTTTACTCAGAGTCTTCTGCGCGTAATGTTTCTAACAAAACATTGTTCAATGTCTGTCGCGTGGCCCGATTATTGCGTGACGCTTTAGTTCCATTTTGCGCCCGCCAGAGTGACCAGAGGCGCCACTAGCGAGCGGTTTTTGTTGGCTATGCGCCATTGTTTAACATAGGAAATTCGCGAGTTGACGCCAAAATGTAACAATAACTTCCAAAATATCACACCAAAAGTATAAAAAAAATCATTATTTCGTACTACATTGATCCAGGTAATGTAAAAAATTAATTATTAGTAAATATAACGGTACTTTATCTTATTTTTAGCACATAGAAAAGACGACGCAGACTGAGGTTGGCGTTTCATTGCCTTTAATGTGATTCTATGCAATCATAGATGTTAGATGGGACTCCAGTCACTCCAGCATTAAAGTCTAAAAGCATAGAAATTTGTAAATTATCGAATTACTGCTATATCTTCAGGATATAAGAAATTCAAAGGTACAATTTTAAAACCCTATTATATTGCTTTTTATTTTTAAATAAATCAACAAATGGACACTGGTGCGGCTGGTAAGGGTAGCCAAGTCCTGCCAGAACTGCTAGCTAAAAGATTTTAGAGCTTACAAGCCCTTGGGAACACAGAAATGATATACATTACTTACACCATGGTTATCGCTCCACATTTCTTCTACCGTTTCAATGATAAAAAACCGTTAAAAATTCTTAATTTTTTCTATAAAATTGCCGCGCATGTTTTTTTCCATTTCACTTGATTTTTGAAAACATGTCCTCAATTTTCTAATTATTTTTATTAGTTTTTCATGTTATTCATAATGCTTCCCTTGATAATTACCGCTCGCTGGTGGCGCCACCACCGGCAAAAAATTGTAAACAGCGGAGTTTGTTTACTTTTTTCCTTTCTCGCGTTCAACAATCGAAAATTACACCACGCGACAGACATTGAACAATGTTTTGTTAGAAACATTGCGCGCAGAAGACTCTGGTTTTACTGCATGTACATATAATATATAACATTATTTTAAAAAAAGCGATATATATTTAAATTAATACTAACACGTAATAATAGTTGCATTTTTCTATTACATAGTTAGAAACTTAAAAATATGCTTTTCTGATTTTTTTTTTCAGATTTTTTGGAGTGCGGAAACTTAATAATTTAAAAAAAATATTTATGATACCTGAATTTGGGTGGTACACCTGATGGAACAACCGTGACGTAATTTTCTCGCTCTGTGATTAGCTATTGATGACGTCACGGTTGTCCGATCAGATAGTAACCCCCTAATTCAGATATTGTGAATATTTTTTTAAAAATTAGTTCCCGCGCACTCCAAAAAAATCTGAAAAAAATTCAGAGAAGCTTATTATATGTATATATATATATATATATATATATATATATATATATATATATATATATATATATATATATCTCTAATTATGAAATAAAAATTCAACCATTGTTGTCTATTTAAATATTATGTTTTAAATAGACAATGTTTTGTACTGCAAGTTCACACGATCGAGATCGCATCACCACGGTGGAGTCGTTGCAGTTTCACCTCAACGAACCGTACTTTCTGCTCCTGGCTGCGGGAACCACCGTGCAGCCCAAGCGGCTTGGATATACCACGGTACTGACCGAGACTTCTCCAAAAAGAACTAGTACAGGATTCTTAGGGTTTGACCCCGGTAAAATTAGATGCAGTAATTTTTTGATTGATTATTGTGTATCATGATATTATGAAGTAAATTCCAAAAGTTCTCCTCTGGAAAACGCTTGCGTCAGCCGCCATATCGGAATTAAAATGCATTACTTTCTTTAAAAAATCATAAGTTACGTTATATCTATCACATACTTAAAATAAAACCTGAAATGGGTAGGTATTATAATGGTTCATTATCAAAAAAATTGGCACCTTTTATCATAAAAAATTTCAATAGATATTTTAATTTTTATAATATTTTAAAAACTATGTTTCCGAAAATGGACAACATACATGAACATTTTTTATTGCAGAAATGAATAGAGGGTACCAAATTATGCTACTCTGAATTCTTCCAGATTTTTTTGATACCCAGAACTGTTTTTAAATAATTATTGAAAGTGCG
The DNA here is from genome assembly GCA_949825025.1 of Siphlonurus alternatus. Classification (NCBI taxonomy): domain Eukaryota; kingdom Metazoa; phylum Arthropoda; class Insecta; order Ephemeroptera; family Siphlonuridae; genus Siphlonurus; species Siphlonurus alternatus. Next base: position 7,760,785 of record OX463780.1, read on the forward strand.
GCCACGCCCCCTGGAGGCGTCAATAGGCGTCCAGTCTATATCCTTTTTATTAAGGCTGCAGGGGTGCCAACTGAAATCACAGGACTTTCAATAATTATTTAAAAATAGTTCCGGGTCTCAAAAAAATCTGAAAAAATTCAGAGTAGCAAAATTTGGTACCCTCTATTCATTTCTGCAATAATATTTTTTCTTGTCCATTGTCCTGTAACTTGGAAAATTAAAAAAATATGGAAAAAAGTTTCAGATAAAACGTGTTACCTAGCTATTAAATGGAAATAAAGAATAATTTTACAGTTTGAAGATACTCTAATTACAACCGCAGATATTTACAAAAACATAAAATGTTTGTTAATAAAAATTCACTCGCCATAATAATACACTCTCTCCAAACCTTTAAACATCAAAACATTAGGCCTGTTCGTAAACTCAGCTCGGTATACTCTGAGCAAGTTTACGAACAAAGTTCATGACGTTATGATTCAAGATTTGGAGAGAGTGTATATATATATTATTAGCGAGTGAATTTGTATTAACAAACTGCAAAGGTCATTTTATGTTTTTGTAAATATCTGCGGTTGTAATTAGAATATCTTCAAACTGTAAAATTATTCTTTATTTCCATTTAATAGGTAACACTTTTTATCTGAAACTTTTTTCCATATTCTTTTAATTTTCCAAGTTACAGGACAATTTTAAAATATTATAAAAAATAAAATATCTCTTGGAATTTTTTATAAAAAAATTGCCAATTTTCTTTTATAATTAACCATTATAATACCTATCCATTTCAGGTTTTGTTTTAAGTATGTGATAGATATAACGTGACGACGTATGATTTTTTTTTTTAAAATAATACATTTTCCGATATGGCGGCCGGCTGACGCAAGCGTTTTCCAGAGAAGGACTTTTGGAATTTACTTCATAATATCATGATACACAATAATCAATCAAAAAATTGCTGGATCTAATTTTGCCGGGGTCAACATAGGAATTATCCCTAAGAATCCTGTACTAAACGTCACTCTGACCAACGTTGATCAAAATGTGAGCATCGTCGATGTGACTCCCCGTTCAAATTTTCCGTCCTCTCCTGCCATGGTAACTATCCCTATCCTAACTATTTATTAATTATCTTTACTTCTATTCCCAGCCATTTTGAATCATATATAATTACCATTTTCACCTCACCGCATCCACATAATCCACACATTTGACCCTATTATATACTCACGGTCAGCCCACAGAAATCGACACGCCGGTGAGAATCTTTCAAATTCCAGCCATTCCTTGCATGTTGTCGCCTGTATCATCAACCTACATTATTGCACCCCACACCACATCGTCAATTCGATGTCCTAAAATTCAACCAATTCCTTGTGTGGTTTTAGTTTATCCACGGTAACACGTGGTGGGCATATAGGTACCACTTCCATCATCACCTTGCATCCCACATCCCATAATCATTCAATCCATTATCCTTACAAAACTCTACCAAAACAGTTCAATTATAATACAATTGATACATTAAGTTTTACTTTGCTCATGCGCGTATAGCCTTGTGCAGGCTTTTTTCCAAGAATGGAAAGAAGGCGTAGATCGATCCGTTTGAACAAGAGATATATATATATATGTGAAAAATGTTTCGGAAAATATTCATATAAAAAATATTTGTTGCCATTGTTCAATAACGCAGTAATTATATAGAAATTAACCTCTATTATCTCTACTACATTATAAACCCTTCATTTTGAAAAAAAAAAATAATAATAATTTATATATTATATATTATATAAAAAAAAAAGGCCGAAAATAATGCGCACATCTAGGTGTGCCCCTAGCGATTTGAGCAGGGGAAAGCCCGAAATTAACAAATATTTCGGGCTTTGCTCATTTAAATTTTATCATTTCTAGAAGTGCTCAACTCGAAAAATGCAAACCCTGACGAGAAATTTTATTTTGGGCTTTAATTGCTCACTGTTTTGATCAACGCAAAGTGAAAAATAATAAGTGGAAATTGTGCCGTACGTACGTATTATAGTAATTATAATTTGTAATAAATTAATAAAACAATAAAATATTGTAAATTTAATAATATTTTAATTACATCACTTTTCAATTAATTGAAAAAAAAATACAAATTAACATTAGCATAGCGTGTATGTTAATTTTTATTATTTTCTTTCTGTTATATTATTCAAGTCATACTGAAAAATATGATTTTGTCACACTTTTTATATTATTAATATTGTATGTTAGTTAATCTAAATATATTTTTACAGTTGATATCGATATAATAAAATCATTTTAACTTAATTAATAGAACTTGTCTTGTTAGGAAGCAAAGAGCTCCTCAAGAGAGCACCAAGCCTATAAACAATTAAAAAAAATAAATAAGCATGAAAAATAAATAATTATTATACCTGATTATTACCTGATTTTATTTGATCTTATTATTACCTGAACTTGACTTATTTTTTCAGGGATTACTATCATGACATTTTAAATTTCATATAATTTTTTTTCTTTGCACAACATGTTTTAGATTGGCAACCTTTCTTGCAGTTGCAAAACACAAAACCTTGCTTTGAATTTGCTAATGCTGCTGCTGATATGAAAGACTCTTTTCTTTGTCATGTATGCTGGTATACGTCGTCTGAACTTAGAAATTATTTATCTGCAACCTGGAATTCATTACTATAATAGAGTATAAATATTGTAATCATACCCTTTAATTCTAAAAAAATGATAATAATAACAAAATTAAAAGTGTTTCTCAGTGTGACAAAATCGTATTTTTTCAATATTACTTGAATAATAAAGAAAGAAATGTTTTAATAAAAAAAATACTATAAACGTACGCAATTAATCTTAAATTTGTATTTTTATCAATTAATTAAAAAAGTGATATGATTAAAATGTTGTTAAATTTACATTATTTTACCGTTTTATTATTTATTGAATATATAATTTAGCACAATTTCCAATTATTATTTTTCATTTTGCTTTGAGCACTTCTAGAAATGAGCACATTTATTTTAATTGAGCAAACGCTGAAATAAAATTTCTCTTTGGGGTTTGCTCTTTCCGATTTGAGCACTTCTAGAAATGATCAAATTTAAATGAGCAAAGCCCGAAATATTTGCTAATTTCGGGCTTTGCTCAAATCACTAGGAACACACCTAGGTGTGCGCATTTTTTTCGGGCTTTGGTGCCAATATATATATATATATATATATATATATATATATATATATATATATATATATATATATATATATATATACATAGTAAAAGTGTAAAGGTAAAGGCCTAAAGGGGTGGAAAGATGGCAAATACATAAAGGATATATTTTTACACCATCTTAAAGCATTAAGCTAGTTTGCAAGTTGAACACTGTATCGGGAGGTGCTAAAGTTCACTTTGGTGTCGTCTGCTTTGACGATGGTTTTCTGTGGTTTCCTGTCGTCACTCCCAGGTGAATGCCGGGACCGTTCCTAACAAAAGGCCACAGCCGCCTCGGCTCGCCTCCTTTTCTATCCTAGTATCCCACTGTTGTTAAGTTTGAATGCTTATACTAATATAGTAGAATATGCTGCAATGTTGTAGTAAGCTAACATTGTAATAAATCAATCAATCAATATCAATTTACCGTACGATAAATATAAGAATAAAATTATATTTAAACAAAATATATAAAACACCTGACTCATTTTTTTGGTATACTGCAGTATTATTTATTATTAATAAATGTATTTTATCAATAGGATATCTTTTTTATTTTATTTTAGTTATTATCAACAATATTGTTTAATTATATTACATTCTTGTTAATGTAATTGATATAATATGCAGCTAAATTAAATATTCGATAATTTTAATCGTTTGAAAACAGTAGGCAGTAGGGGGGCGTGGGTGGGATCATGACAACTCTTTTAAAGCGGAAGGGGCTGGGAGGATTTGTAATTCTTAGTCATAGCCAACGAGTAATGTATTCCTGACAAAAACTAAAAAATTAGCGAGGGAAAAAAAAATACATATTTTTTCTAACAGAATGATTTAAATTAGTGCATGCATGGCTGACACCCCTCTCCCTTTTTTGATATATGGAACAAAAAAGTCGTTGCTTATATACATAACTTATACACCATCATTACACTGTCAGATTAAAAAAGGTGTTATACCTCTAAATAGCATACAAGTTCCATATAAAGCAGAGGGGCACATTCACCTTTTTAGTTTTGATAGTAGTTGTAAGCAAGCAGATTCGTATATGCATTTTTTCTAGGATTAAAAAATATAAGTTCTTGCATCCTATGAGCAATAATGTTAAATTTATTTGATATATATATATATAACTATATAACTATATATATTGTAATATATTTTTAACATTTCTTACTAATATGAATTTCCTACATTAAATGCCACAAAAAATAATTGTTAAAAATAAAAGCACACAGGCCTTTTTATATATACATATATTTGAATAATGTATTAAGCTACTGTAAATATTATTCACAATTTTTTTTTTTATTATTTTAACATTATATTTTTATCGACCTTGTATGCTGCAGCTGATAGCAGCCACCACTCGTACCTTCCATGGCACTTTCAGCTTAATTACGTTAGTACGCCGAGTGCTCTAACCAATTGAGCTACCGGGGCTGTGATCTCGTGATCTCCATCCCCATTCCTTTTCACATGCAGGCGCGGATCCAAGGGGGGGGGGCCATCGCCCCCCCCCCAAAAGGCCCCAAAATACATTGAAGGTATTACCACCCCCCACCCATCGCCCCCCTCCCACCCCAAAATTTAACATTGTGGGATAGGGCACCGCCCCCCCCCCCCAAAGCCGCGGGCTGGATCGGCCCCTGTTCACATGTATGCTGTTCAAGTGTGCTACAGTGCTACCCGCAAAATATAATTATATATTATAGTTTAATTATGGTGAAATAAAGACGTCTATTAATAGTTATGTCTATATAATAATATGATAGGTATATGTGAAATCTTCAATACATTTTATAATAATAAATATATGTGATGAAAGTGTCTTATTGTTGTATATTTATACTGTATCCCCTACGATAATAATATATCAGGGGGTATCAGGCTGATATCAGGGGGTATCAGGCTGATATCAGGGGGTATCAGGCTGATATCAGGGGGTATCAGGCTGATATCAGGGGGTATCAGGCTGATGTCAGGTCACATCAGCCTGATATCAGGGGGACATCAGGGCTATATCAGCCTGATATCAGGGGGTATCAGGGGAGTGTCAGGCTCCATTAGTTATAAGTTTTAACGCTAGGCGGCACCATTGTTGCATCAAAGGAGAAAGGTTTGTTGATAGAAAAATGGCAGCTACTTCAGGAGAGGAGAAAATCAACAAATAATGGTAATTAAACTATAATTCTTTAGCTTATAAGTTGTTTTGGGGGTAATATACTATGTGGGGTGTCTTTTGCTGCAGGTATTTTAGAACTCTGAGGCCTGAAATATTAGAAAATCCACCGTCTTGCTGCCTAATAGCTGTGGACCATGGGACAACAGTCGAGCCAGCTAGAATAAAGGCCACCTAGCTCCTAGCTGCACAACATCGCATTTGTATTTAAATTTTCTTCAATTTGTTTTATTGCATGATTCTTTATTTAGTGTTAATGATGATAGTGTTATTTATTTAATTTAATTCTAATAATAAAATGTGTTTTTATCTATTATAGTCCAAAATGGTAGCCATCAGGCGTTATAGTCAGGAAACCATCAGGGAACTATCAGGTGGAGACGTCAGGGAAACATCAGGCCAGCCCGATATCAGGTTTCTTCTGTCCACTTCCTGATATCAGGCTGCCCTGACATCAGCCTGATATCAGGCCTGATATATTATTATCGTAGGGGATAGTATTGCTTCAAATGATTAATAATCGTTTTGCATTTTACCTCACGTGATCAATCAAAACGTTTGAAAAGTGATCAAGCACGTACTTAAATTATAATGTAAAAATCTTAAATACTCAATATGGAAGGGGTTTTAGTGACGTAATCTGTCACCGCAAGCAAGCAAGGCAGGTAAGCGAGCGCGCGCTACAAGAGAGAGGGAGAGGGGGGAGGTAGGAAGCTCATCCAGCAGGTGCACGTCAAAGTCCGGTCACTCCGGTCAGTTCTTGTATCACGGTGGGCGAGAGAGGAGGCGGCGTGCAGAGAGGCATCGTAAATGTAAGTTAAGTTGTGTAACAACAGCGTTAGTTAACATGTGCTGTACAATCACTTCGTATACTTATTTCTTCATATTAAATATTATATATACATATATTTATATTATATGTTTTGCTCCTGTTAAATAAATATAATACAACTGAACCAAATCGTAATTTAAAATTCTGTTATAATTTGTTTGCAATTTTATTTTTTATGATCATACTATTGTAGTGCAATATATTTTTCGGTTTGCAAATTTATTTAATAAAAAAAATCTTGGAGTTCATAAAGAATACTGGATTTCAGAAAACATGAAATTCTGGGGAAACAATTAAATCCGTACATTAATTGTGAATCAAGTCCATTGCATGCAGCAGCAGCAGCAGTTTTTTTTTTTTTTCATTTTTGTGTTGTTGGGTCTTTGTGGTGTTCTGTCTCCAAATTTGCAATATATTATATATATATATATATATATTTTTTTTTTTGAAAATAGCGATTAAAAAATTTATTGTGTTATTACGTCATATATTTCCCTTTGCACATCCCCACTCTTTAATTTTGTTCACCCCGACGTTCCCGTGATTCACAGTCCTAGAGTTCACACATGCATTGATAAGGTTTGAAATTATTGATTAGCACGTGAGTCTTGAGTCAGTTCGTCGTAAGCAGGCGGGGTGAACGGATTGTCGTGTAATCAGTGCTCAATTATTTTTTATTTTTTCATGTTATGTTGATTTAAATTTCAAAATATTTCATTAAATCGATTACTTTAAATGACAAGCTTCAACTTAAAAATGCCGCAGCGCCGCATTCTGACATCGCTCCATAAGGTTTGTTAGGAGAAAAATCTTATTTTTTTTTTATTCAAATTCTATGCTGCATAAAATCTCGAATATTTTTTATGTTGTGTAAAGTGATCTTTCCCGTGGCTCATATGAATTATTAATCTTGCCCTTCATAAGAACCACTGAAAAGAAAATTAAAAACCAGGTACCGCTGGGTTAAAAAGGATAGGAAGCTTGATAGAACATGTCGTCGCGCGCAGTTCGCGCGCTAGACTTTCATTGGCTGAGAGAATTGTGTCGTCAATATTAAAGCTTCTCATTGGCAAATTAGATCTGTGGAAGTCCACAGTTGGTCGCGATGATTTTTTTTTTTCTGTATTTTTGTTATTCTGCTTCGTAACGTTTTACCATAATTGCCACATTTCTAATTCATTTTAGGAACCAAATAGAATTAAAGAAACGATTTGCATACCAGCGTTGATCATATTTTATGTATTTGAAAAAAACAACAAAAAAAACACGCAGTATTATTTGTTTTAGTATATACTTCTAGTTATACATGATTCATTAAAATGCCCAATTTGAATATATGTGATAAATTCCTAGCTTTTCAAAGAAGTCGATGTTCTTTTATTGCACCTTTTTTTAATAAAACTAGGGCTTAAATATATATATAAATATATATATTTATAAAATGCGATTTCCTCTAAACTTTCTTTCACATTTCGAAAGTCCTGTAAAGTAGAGACGAAAAGTATTTAAAAATGTCGGATAAGCTTGAAAACCGAGAACATAATATAACACATGTAAACGTACAATATCACAGAGTAATTGAGTAAAAGTGGGGGGAGAATAAGGTGTAAAATTACGATTTTGTTCACTTTTCACATTCATGCAGTGAAGCGTTACAAAAACTGACGAAATGGTCATTAAAAAACGTGAAAGTGTTCAAAATATTTGAAAATTTGATCAAAAAGGACGAAATTGGTCATATATTTTATCATGAAAGTCGGGTTATGTGATTTTCTAACTATTCTGGTAGGCTAATTAGATCGTTTCATTTAAAAATCATGGAATATGTTTGCGAATTTTTTTTAGTTTTGCCCACAAATTTTGGTCCTTTTTTTTCCATTTTCACGCTTTTTTTTTATAAATTTTCCATCTGATTTTCTAGAAACAATATGCTTTCTTGAAGACAAAAAGTGAAAACCGAATTTTACGTATTTTTTCCCGCCCTATAACCTCCACTTCCCGCCATTGCCCCATGATATTGTATGTCTATAATATATTTATTATTTTTTCACAGTATTAAAGCTTTTAATACCGACATATTTTAATACTTGATCTTTACTCTAAAGGACATTAGTACATTAGAAATGCCATTAGAATGTTTGGAAAAAAGAACTATATATACTATATATATTATATAGTAACATTCAATACAAAAATATCATGGCAGCTAGCTTCAACATGAATTTAGTTCCAATTTTCTTTTGCCGATAAGGTTTCTATTTTACTGTTCAGCTAGTCACGATTGAACCTTCTTGAAAATTTAGGCCTGATTTTTAATTATCGTAGACTTGCATTTCATAACATAATTTTTTAGCGTTGCTGTACTGAATGTTGTGATGTATTTCTTCCTCAGGTGATTCTACGAGACGCTCGAGTTCTGTCTGATGTAGCGACATGTTTGTCCTCACATTATCTCCCACCTTGTCGATTGGTACATATAGTGAACATGCGAAGTCTTGTGACTTCTTGCAAGTTTCTACTAAATTTATAAATATATATAACATTCATCATTTCATCTTGAAAAGATGTAAACATTTTTGGATTGTATCGAGCTAATTTTGTGATATATCTATAATAAATTTTATATATTTTTTTATAACAAATCTTTTAATAACAGTTCTCGATGTTTTACGCACCTGTTTTCATTTTTTTTTTACCAAAGTAATTTTTATATTTAATATTATGGTTAAACTAGATACAAATTTTCTTCAATATTTCAAGTAATTGCCAGTGTGATTTTATTGCGAATTTAATGCATTACAGTAATTTTATTTTTTTTTGTCATTAAATTAATATTAAATGTATTGAAAATGTCATTTTAAAAGTGATCGAAAATATTCTGCTAAAGCTGCCAGTTACAGCAAATCTTTAAACGTTTGCGCTACTCGGAAGTGTACAAACCTCACTCGTGTGAAATTTTACAGTCAAGCATCTTCTTGATGACACGTGTGCGTGATAATGTACTTCAATTAGAGGATCGTTAGTTAAAAATGCTTTCATTAACATAAATTAATAAATTTTTAACTATATTTATCATAGAAGGGGAGATTGGAGGTCAGATATTTAAAGTTCACTTGCAAGTAACTACAGTATAATTTCAAGTAACGATAATTTTATTCTTAATTTTTTAATTTTTAATTCTCCCGTTTTTATTTTATTGTTTACAGTAATATCAATTTTGTGTTTTAAAAGTAGTTTATTAAAAAACGATATTTTTTAAAAGTGGGTACTGGTATAGTTTGTTTCTTAATCACCATGTCATTAGCAGTTTTGATGCATGGCATTTTGGTGAATTTCCAAATGTAATATATCCTGACTATCTTGTAGCTTAGCTGTAACTTTTGAAATTTTATTTTTGTTTGTAATTTATAACAATCTGTAGATTGTTTTGCTCACAATCAATCTAATACGCCTTGTTTATAGATTGGTTTAGGTTAGGGCTTGCTGTCCGTGACTTGTAGTCAAGTCATGTAATGAGACTTTGATAACACTTGGTGTGATTGAGGGACTTAGTGTGCGGATAAACCAGACTTTTAATTAATTGCATTTTACCATGGTAAAATATAAGTAAGAATAACAAGAAAATTAAAATATTGCTTTCCATAAATTAAAAATAATATTATAATAATAAAAAAAAATGTGTATATATGTAAAATAAATTTACTGAGCTTTCCGTAACCCAAATTCTGTGTTATGCAGTATCATCCTGAACAAGGTCATCATGGTACTGCCTGAAAATCAATAAAGGAATTGACTTAGAGTAATTACGAGGATGGTTTTCATTCCCTCAATAATGCGGAGGATGGTGAGTGTAATACCGTGAGATTTGCACTTGCTTTCCCCTCCGCTTGTTTTTGGTGTCCTGTGGGAGTGTAACGGAGGTTCGGTCGTTTCCCTAAGTTACCAGCGAAACCGGCCTCCGTTGAGCATAGCTTTAAATGGTTAGGATGACACAGCTACTGCTTCTCCCACCCAGGGTACGAAATCGCCACGATTTACCACTATGTGGTCACCCTGGCTTCGGATAAATACATTGACAAAGAATTGTGGCGTACCCAATAACCTTCTTAACCATAATAAAACTTTTTTATTTACTTTTAGTTTTTATTATTTTATTATTTTTCGTTTTATTTGTTTTTTATTATTGTTTTATGATTTTCGTTTTTATCCTTTGGCCATAATCCTTCCACTTTAATCATATAGGTAGAAGCTTAGATAAATTTGCTAGATTATGGCCACCTTGTTTTGTATGATACTGGGAAGCACAGGAAGCTGTGGTTTTTGGATTTTTGTTTTTTAAATCTTTAAAGAATTAAATATTATTAAATTTATAATTATTATTAATTAAATTTAATAAAAATAGTATTTTAAAAATTATCCAGTACTATAAAAATCCAACTTTGTCTGGTTTTGAAGCAATGCTGTCTCTTACGTAACTTGTGGGATTGTTGGGTCATATTGCATAATCTGAAGTATTTGAAATCAAAGCTTGTATTGTATGATTGTATACATGATTTGATTAAAACCTTCCACTTTGAAAATTATTGTTTTTACCACAATTTTGAAATGCTATATTAGCACTGGAACTGTGTAGTCATGGTTCCCTTACTCTCCTTTGTGTTTGATTCAATAATTAAACGTAAAAATGGATATTATTGTGGATGCATAAAACATAATTGACAAATCATTTAAATCACGATGTCGGTGTTGTGTAATATATAATTACCTACTCACTCATGCATGCACTATCACCAATTATATTTATTTAAAACGGTGTCTGTAAATTGCTAAATCCACATGCAACATCGCTGGCTCCACACCACCTCGTCACGTGACCTCCGCGAGGTCACCGCCCTGAAGACCTATATGGTCACTTGGTTGGTGAGTTTTATATATTTCAAAAACTTTAACTGCATATTTAATACAACGTTCTAAATTGGCTTTTTTGTATTCTCACAATCAGTGTACCGGCAGCTCTGTACTCGGCTGAACACTCGACGCTCGTGCGTGGTGCTCCAACCAACGTCGATGTGACGTCACAGATGACCTACCCCACTGACTTGTACAGATCAACCATCTCGTTCATTCAATATGGTGAGTTGCCATTTAAAAATAATGATTGAATAACTACATTATAAATATAATGAACTAAATGTCATTGCATTCTCGCACTGTAGCACCATTGCGTCTTATGTGTGGCTGCTTGTGTCTAGTGACGTCAGAGCTGCCCCGTAGCGCCTTCTTGTGCAGACAATCAAGGTACAATCAAGGTAGAGGGAAGACTTAATTTTTTTGTATTATAGAATTAATAACAGATTATCGACTTCAAAAATTTTTATTGCAGAAATGGATGGAAGATTAAAAGTTAAAAATTATGCATTTTTTTCAGATTTTTTACAGCCCGGGAAGTATTGATAAAATTTTTTGTCGATTCGAGGTCGGGTTTGAATCCACACCCCTTTTAGGTCCTATCTTTTTATTAGGAGAAGCGTCAATTACAAGAGGTGTATTTTTCTCTGTATATATTCAATATTTTTTTTAAAAATAATTCCCACGGACTCTAAAAAAATCTGAAAAAATCAATCATAACTTTGTACTCTCTATGTATCCATTTCTGCAATAAAACACTTTTGAGGTTGATACTCCATTTAGTAAACAACTTGTACTTACGCGACTTGCATTCTGAGGCGAGAAATTATAGTAAAAAAAAAAAAAAATATATATATATTCAGTTGCGTTGCAAAGTAAGAAATCGGTGCTCTCTGTGACGTCAGAAAGGACTTTCTTTGTAGCGCAATTTCGCACGGCGAATCACGCGTGAATAAAAATAATGCAAATGTTAATTATAAACTCGAGCAACACTTGGTGTCTCTATAATTTGTACTTTGACGCCTGTATATCCTTTTAATAATTTAACTGTTCTGTGGAATTTAGGACTCTCTTCGATTGGCTGTGGACTCTCTTGACACAGGACAAGGAAATACCCCACGTGACACCACGAAGTGCGTTCCGTATGATCACTCGCCTCCATGGCTCGGCATATCCTCGCCAGGTAGGGATCATAGTGTTAAGTCTGTCCGGGATAGGTTGATATGACGTCACGATCTTTTGTCCTCCAATACAATTCCAATGAGAGGGTCACGTGACTTATAAGATATTCAGTATCTTAGACTATGGTCAAATTTATGTTACATCCCCTCCGGAAGTAGCCGGAAGTGTGAAGTATCTGGTCTTTCTATTAGCATTGCAATATCACTGTTTGGTCCATACTTGTAATACAAAACCATCTGCAGAGTTTCAAAACTGAATAACAAACAGAACAGCCATAAACATCACACTTCCGGCTACTTCCGGAGGGAATTTCAAATTAATATGATAATGACATAATGGACAATTTGCATCATTTTTTTTACTTGCTCAATCGAAAGAGGAGGTCGAAAAATAAACCTGTGAATTTTATGAAAATTTTATTTGTATTGCATCATGGCTAAAAGAGAGATATAAAGAGGTCACGTGACCCGGAGAATGACCCCGTGGTGCCTATGACGTCATTGAACTGTTCGGTGAAACAAACGATCGACTTTATAAAGCTTGTAAGCAAGCACGTTGCTATGGAAACAAGCAACATTTAATTTATTGTTTACAAGCGTTATATATAGACGATCCGATCGTTTGCTTGACGAGACAGTTCGATCACCGCCTTTAGGTCACGTGACCTCTTAACATCTATATTTTAGCCATGATGCAGTACGAATAAAAATCTCATAAATTCACAGGTATTTTTCGACCTCCTCTTTCGATTGAGCTAGTAAAAAATATTGGTGCGAATTGTCCACGAGGAATCAGACAAACTCATTATAAATGCATTTTTTTTAACTAAAACCTTCTAAATTATAATTCACTTTTATATAAATAAGCTGTCATAATTTTTTTGCAAGATTTCGTTGAATGAAAATATCAAGAATACAAAAACATGGTAACTGCATGTATGTTTTTCTATTTATATTTTATAATATACTAATAGTATTATATATCATTTATATCTATTGGTGTCGTATAATTTCATAATTATTTTTTATATTAATGTTGAATGACGTATTAATTTTATTTTTGTAAACCCACTTTTATTAAACTGCATTTTTCACACCTTGGTTTAATCAAAAATGACATTATGAAATATAATCAGTAAGCAATGTCAAAATTTAATTGCATCTTTCTCCCTCCTAGAACTTGTCTGGCTTCGCCACATTGAACGACGTCCGCTCCAGAGGCTGCGCGCGTGGCCACCCCTCGACTTGCGACAGAAAGACTCCTCGTCGGTCAGAAACCCCACGTCACCACGATCGTTCGTCCGTTCTGCAAAGATCACACGAGTCTTCTCCAGGTGTGAATATTGTACGCTTCATCAATTTAACCGTAGCAATACCAAGGGGAGGGGGGTCTAGATAACCCGTAACTTTTTTAATGCGGAAAAAAATGTAGAATGTTGCGCCAAACATTCTGAAACAAAGTTGTAATCCTTAGTTAGCCACAGGTGCGGATCCAGGGGAAGGATGGGTGGGGGGAAATGTTAGATTTAACAAATTAGAAATATAGGCATTTTCACATTTCTCCCACTTCTTCCTTTTTTTTTTTTACTCCCGATTTTTTTTTTCCTGTTTCCGCAACTGGTTAGCCACCCGGCAAATATTCCGACAAAAAAAAAAATTAAAACTGCAAAAACAAAAAAATTTTATCTTTTTTAACGCGTGTTTTAAATAGCGGGTCGTTTCGACCCTTTCTCTCCGTTAAGGTAAAGCATGTGACAAAAAAGTACCTCGGTAATGCCAGGATTAAAGTAACATGTATTTTATGTGAAATTAGCTCTTGATTAAAGTAACATGTATTTTATGTGAAATTAGCTCTTGAAGATATCTTTTAGTTTCATCCGGCAACCTACATCACTTTGCCTCTTAAGATTTCCTCACCTTGCAGGGTGCGATTTTATCACCAACATGGCCGCCATACGAGATTGAAGCAAGTGCGCTTTTCTTGCCCCGCTAAGCCCCGCTCAACATCACTTCATAAAATGCCACCTTAAATGGTTTTTCCATGAAACGATGTTGAGCGGGGCTTGACGGAGCAAGGAAAGCTCACTTTCTTCAATCTTGTGTAGCAGCCATATTGGCGATATAATCACTTCCCGCAAAGTGAGCAAATCCCAAGTCTCTGATTGGCTTCGATCGGCACGCGATTTTCTCGCTCTCCCCGCTCCATGGAAATGCACCTGCTTACTGCTTGATTGATTGATTGATTGATTGATTGATTGATTGATTGATTGATTGATTGATTGATTGATTGATTGATTGATTGATTGATTGAGAAAGTAAAGTGAGAATCGTCCCCACTCAGCGCCGTATGACATATGTATTGTATTTAGATGTGTTGTCAAGTAAATAAATTAATCGTCGAGTATGATTCTCGAGTGAAATAGTCCGCTCACAATTTTATTCAGTGTAGTGATTTAAAATTTTAATTTAATCGAGCCTCTTGATTTTCAAAAAAATATATATCGTCACAATTTGATATTACGTATTTTTGCCCTTAGGATCATTCGGGCTCGCCGTCTGTGGACTCTCTCACATTCGCCACATGACGTTGTCAGGACGAGGAAACACCCCACGTGACACCACGAGGTGCGCTCCGTGACTCAGCATGTCCTCGCCAGGTACGGATCATAATGTATAGTCTATCTAAGATAGGTTGATCTGACGTCACCATCTTTTGCCCTCCAATACGATCCTAATGGGAGGGCCACGTGACATCAGATCGACCTATCCCAGATAGACTATATTATGTATAGTTCCTCGGACATGCTGGGGGATAAACCTAAATACAATAATAAATAAATAATGGAGTGGGAAAGATGCTTTTTCCCCCAAAATTAAATCCTCCAATCAGGGAGAAACTCCCCTCCTTATTTGTTTTTACGGCTTTGTCATACACTTCGAGGCAGCCGAGTGTTACCAATGCTGTCATTGTGGGTAACTACACTGTAAAATATAATCATGCTAGAATTTGAATGCATTTGTTTAAACCACAACCTTCAAAATTATAATTCACTTTTATGTAATTAAGCTGGTCTATTCATTTTTGTACGATTCTAGTGAACTAAAAATATCAAATATTCAAAACATAATATATATTTTAATGAGGTTTATTTAATAAAATTATAATATGTATATCAATCTCGTATAATATTTCGATTGCTATATTGTGTAATCGTATAATTTTATAAATTTGGATAAATCTCTCAGTTTATATATACTAAATTATTGAAAGATGTATTTAATTGTTTTTAATGTAAACGCACGCTTACTAGAATGCATTTTTCACCCTTTCAAGTAATAACAAAAATATTTTGTGAAACATAATAAGTAAGCATTAAGCAATGTCAAATATTAATTGCATGTTTCTCCCTCCTAGAACTTGTCTGCCAACCTTCGACACGATCGTCCGCTCAAGAGGCCACCCCTCGACTTGCGAGAGACAAAGTCCTCGTCGTTCAGAGACCCCACGTCACCACAATCGTTCATCCGTCCTGCAAGTATCACATGTGTCTTCTCCAGGTGGGAATATTGTACACTTCTGGGCAGGCCGTATGTTTTCTCTGCTCGAATTAAGGTGCATTTCCAAAGAGCGATGTCAATCGAATATTGGTAGGGCGAGAAAAGCGCACTTTCTTCAATGTCATATGGCAGCCATGTAATTTTTTTTGTGTTGGCTGCCATTTTTTACAGCTGTTGCAGTTGATTGACAGGTCATCCATGAACTATTTTCCATGGGTATTCTAACGTTTGAAAGACTGTATGTTGGTGATACAATCGCTCCCCGCAAGGAGAAGAAATCCCGAGCTTGGGAGCTTCTGATTGGTTGCCGCACTCGATTTTTCTCGCTTTCGTCGCTCCGTGGAAATGCAATTTCTTGCAATATAAACTCTTCTGCCTTCAATGTAAAATTATCGGGAATCGACGGGAATAGAAGCGCTACTTTATATATGTATATTATATTTAAATATATTTCATAGCACTGATTCACCGGCCACTGCCAAACTAATTTTTTATTCCTTCTCCTAGAACTCGTCTGTCCACCCTCGCGATCGCTCAAGAAGCCGCCCCACCAGACGCGCGGTGGTTAATTTACGAAGCCCCTGCATTTTGTTGCAAGAGGTGAAGACAGACAACACATCGAGGAAGGAGTTCTCGTGCAGCCAATCAAGGTACTCTCCTCACCTTGGAAAATATACCTCGCCAAGTGTAGTAAATTCGTGTTTGAGGAATACATATTAAAGGCTTTTAAAAATGCCATCTCTTGGTATAAGAAATTCCTCAGCAGGAAGATGAAAATGTAGAGCTGTATAATTTTTATTTATTTTTTTTTTTTATTAAAATTTAAAGATGACATAGGAGAACCTATAAGAGAAGTTTTGTAGTAATTTGATATTTTCAACACTTTTTGTATCTCAATAAATAAATTTCATAACTTTGACAGATTCTTAATTATTTATTTATAAAATAATATTTATATCACAATATTAATTACGTAAAATTCGCCTTAGGACTCGTTGGTAATCGGACTTGCCTTCTGTGGACTCTCTCACATCACCACACACTGTCAGGACGAGGAAACACCTCACGTGACGCCACGAGGTGCGCTCCGTGGTCGCTCCGTGACTCAGCATGTCCTCGCCAGGTATAGGGATCGTAATGCATAGTCTGTTCGGGATAGGTTGATCTAACATAAAAATCAATTGTCCTCCAATACAGTCCTAATGAGAGGGTCACGTGACGTCAGATCGACCTATCCCAGATGGACTTCATCATTCCTCGTGGACTCGGACAAAAAGGCTCGAAATAATTCATGGGGGTTTGAAGTGTTTGAACTTCCATAAAGTTAATTTTAATAAAAAATTGCAGTGGGGAAACTCCTTATACCCTCGAATATTAAATCATCAAATCAGGGACAGATTTGCCTTATTTTTTACGTCTTTGTTATACACTTCGAGGCACCAATGCTACCTTTGTGGGTAACTTTACCATGTGTATATAATTACGTTATATACCATTTGAATGCATTTCTTCAACTGCAACCGAAATAATTGTGATTCACTTTTATGAAAGTTGGTTTAATTATTTGCAAGATTATAAAATTATCAAGTATTCAGAAATATGTGGAAACTGTTTTGTTTTAATTATAAAATAATATATATGTTGTATCAACCGCAATGGTATATAATTTATAATACATCGAATATAATAAGAAAAATAAATTTTGAATCGCTCACCTTTTACTTATATTAAAATATTATGTGTTCAATTGTTTGTTTTTAATTTAAATCTACTTTTATTAGAAAGTGTTTTACGTAAAAAAAAAATTATTTTATTGTATTTAATAAAAAAATGTCAAAATTTAAGTCCTCGTTTCTCCCTCCTAGAAGTTGTCTGCCAATTTTTACAACGATCGTCCGCTCAAGAGGCAACGACAGAAAGACTACTCGTCGGTCAGAGACCCCACGTCACCACGATCATTCGTCCCACGAGGATCATACTTGTCTTCTCCAGGTGGGAATATTGTACACTTCTGGTTTTCTAGGCAGGCCAAACGTTAACCTATTTACTTGGTTTGCATGAAAGTGCCGAGTATGCATTAATTATACACAGCAAAGCATTTTTAATAGTCCATCATATAGTTATATATATATGTGAAATTTTTGTGTCATATAAGTAGTGGCGTTTGTCCTAGGTTTGCGTGTAAGTTTAATAATGTATAACAGAAATATGTAGAGGCTTCAAGTCAACTGTGTGGTGTTCCTACCGTTTTATCTAAACCTTTTTAAAAAATCACAATTGAATTTGCTCTTTTTGGCTGAATATTTTTACAGAATCTCGTAATAATTGTGCAATGATAATTTGATAATTTTGTTCAGTTTAATCAAATAATATCAAATTGCAAATCGCTGTGGCGTCATTATTTAAAAAATTGCACGCAATCAAATTTTACATTACTTTGTCTTCGTAGCGTCTTTTGTCTCAATTTTGAGGTTGTTATTGAATTCATAGCAAGTGTGCAAGAATCAAATCGCATTGCTTTGAAAAAATCATGCACTCTCACTTTACCTGTGGTGAATATAAAAGGTTTGTGTCTCCCTCAGGTCCACCGGTGGTGCCGGCGAACACAATTTGACCCCTCGGTGACCTTGAGGTGACCACCCCTCGGTGACCTTGAGGTGACACAAGTGTTCATCGAGGAACTGGAGGGTGGCGGCACCGTCGATCGAACGACCCTTCGGGAACGCCAGGTCAGTACTTCGTTTAACGTTCAGATAGGTGAAGTTTGCTTTAAGGTGCTTTTCCATGGAGTGGAGACAACGAGAAAATCGCTTGCCGCAGCCAATCAGAGGCTCGGTATTTCCTCGCCTTGCGGGGAGTGATTTTCTCACCAACATGACCAGTGGCCACCATACGAGATTGAAGCAAGTGCACTTTTATCGCCCCGCCAAGCCTCGCTCAACATCGCTCCATGGGAATGCACCTTGACCGTGGCAGAGTTTCATGAATTTGTATTATATAAGGAAGACTAATTAAAATTTTAAAAAAATGATTTTACGTATACAAAATAATTCGAAGTCTTTTTTTCCGATTCAGTAACAAATTTCATACAGTTTGTCCATTGCTTGTTAACTTTAATTTTTGAATATAAATTTACAGCATGAAGAAATGTAATATTTTTATATCTTTTTCAAAGAAAGAAAATTTTAAATAGCTGTCTTTATGCTTAATTACTTAACCTACGACCAGAGTAGCATTTCTGCATGAAAACATATCGAAGTAGGTGGGTCCATACGTCCCCCCCCCCCCTCGTCTACGTCACTGTCTATACGAGTGTTCCTGACCTCTCTGCATGTTGTTGCAGGAGGTAAAGACATCGAGGGACGAGTTCGGCCGTCTCGTGCAGCTAATCAAGGTACTCTCCTCACCCTGGAAAATTTCCTTGACAAGTATAGTAATTCATCTTTGAGTAAAACAGTAAAAACATAATCTCTCGTCACATATAAAAAATTCCACAGGTAGGTAAAAATGTGGAGATAAATAACATGTTCCATTTCATTTAAATAATTTGATTAAAATTTAAAAATGACAAGTAGAACCTAGAGAGGTTTTTGTAGTATTTTGAATTTTTCAACACCTTCTTCGTAATTCTCATACAATATATGTATTTTGGAAGCTGTGCAGTACTTACAGTATTGTATAGTATTATAGCTACTATAGGCCTACTAATTATATATTGTAGATCCATTGATATAAAGTATTTTGGTGTTAAGGTGGAGATAACATGGATCAGTTGTTCGACGTTGTCCCATTTGATTAACATGTAAACCTTGGAAAATTTACAAAAATTTTGAAATTTTTTGAGACACAAATTTTTGTGTCTAAAAGCCATAGAAAAAAAAATCGAAACAATTAAAAGAGCCGATTTTTTTCATAAAGTTTTTAGTTTATCTCTCCATGGGAAAGTCCTATGCAAAAAATTATTAAAATAATAAAAAAAAAATCGGCTCGATCGTTTAATTGTTTTGAAATTTTCTCCATGGCTTTTAGGCACTAAAATCTGCATCTCAAAAAGTTTCAGAACTTTTGTGAATTCGCAAAGGTTTACATATTAATCAAAGGGAACTATGTTGGCAGCTGATCAGTGTTATCTCTACCTTAAATTATTATTTATTAAATTCATTTACAAAATAATTTAATAATAAAAATTATATATATAATCACAATTTCTTATTAATTATCCTCGCCATGTGCGGATCATAGGTCAACCTTGGCATTACCAAGGGGCGGGGGGGGGGGGGGTTCATTCCGACCTGTAAATCTTTTAAAGCACGCGGGAGAAAAAGTGTAAAATACTGCTAAAAAAATCAGAAAAAATTTGCAATCCTTCGTTAGCCGCACCCAGCAATGTATTTCCGCAACGAAAAAAAAAAAATAAATAAATAAATGATGAGATTTTTTTTATTTTTTAACATTTGAATTACATAGCAGGTTGTTGTAACCTAACCCCATCCCCCTTGGGAAAACGTGGGTTAGAAAAGTATTTTGGATATTCTAGGCTTAATAAATTATCTTTAAATTTGTGAAGCTGGGATATCATGACGCCATGCAGGGCAGTCTGTAGGAGACTGCCCTGCGCCATGCATAATAATTAAAATAATGCGGCGAAATATTATAATAAAAACAGACTGTAAACTTGATTTTCTCTTCTTCTAAATTTCAATGTTCACTTCACATATCGTGCCAACCACGTCATTTTGTATGCTGAACAAGTCGCCTTACCTCAAGGTATTGGAACGTTTGAGGTGGCTGCATCATTTAACCTTTATGCACTGAACTATATAAGCCTTTATGTTGTCTGTGTGTTGCAGGAAGACTGCAGCCGTGATCGAGGGGGAATGTCGACAATTATATTATTAATATTTTCTGTATTCATTTTGTAAAAAAAAAAAAAAAAAAAAAAAAAAAAAAAAAAAAAAAAAAAAATTAAAAAAAGTGGCGTTTTTGGACCACCAGGTCATTCGTGGTGTAGCAACTGATATAAAGTTGCTCTTGTGTTTTTATTTTCCCAACCCTCTTATATCTTTGAAAAATGGAAATTTTAGTTACGAAAGATAAAAAGGTATTTTAAAATTTTAAAAATTGCCATCAATTATAATGAAAACATTTTTACAATAATAGTAATAATTTTATAATAATATTATAATGGTTGCATTTTTTTTCTATTTCTTATTTTGAAAATTTACATGCGAAATTATGCTTTTCTGAATTTTTAGAGTGGTTTTTAAGGTCATACTACCTAATCGGATAACCGTGACGTCATCAATAGCCAATCACGGAGCGTCATTCCCGCAGTCCAAAAAAAAAAAAAAAAAAAAAAAAATCTGAAAAATGCCAGAAAAGCATAATTTTATGTACTTTCTAATTATGAAATAAAAAAATGCAACCATTATTGTCTATTGTTAATTTAGGTAAGTATTTTTTTATTGATTTGCAAAAGTAGGTAATTTATAAATTATATGTACTTAAAATTTTGAGAAGTGCTTTATTTGATACAAATTTATTTCTGCTTTTTTTGTGAGGGCTGCAAATACATGCCGTAAAAAAGGTAGATACTCGGATAATTGGGATTTTCAATTAAAATTAATTCAGCTAGTCGATAAAGAATAATAAATTATTTTAAAGCAAATATGAATTTCACTTTATTTAACATTAGATTTATAATTATTATGCTTCAGCTAGCAGGGTATAAACGCTCTAAAATTCAACAGCTTTATAAAATGTGTGAACATGCACTTATTAGGAATTCATATTTATTTTCTTTTTCAATATAATATATATAATATATATGTGTATATATATATAATATTTATATATATATATATATATATATATATATATATATGAAACGGACCCTAACTTCCTCCCCTCGTCGTAACTGATAGATGGGCCTCAAGTTGTCTAGGGGGCGAGAGGAGGAGAGCGTGGGTGGGTTCCCAATCTGGCAATTACTTTACCACTAGCTTAAATTCAACTAAGCGCACTTCTTCTTATTATCTTTATATTATTTTTATATAGGAATGGGTGTATATTATAAATTAAAAGATTATAATTTAATCAACAAACACTGACTCTATTTTATTGCATGTAAAACAAATAAACTGAGAAAAATACACTATTGACAATATTAATATTATTATGATTTTATACTGTAGCTTAATTTAATAATTATGATAGAAGACAAATGTTATATAATTAATACTTAATTGAAAGGACGTTGAATAATCTTGAAGTAAATCACGTAGCAGAAACACAATGAAGATCTAAACAGACAGCACCCGATTCTACCAGGTGATTTTGTTGATTACCAGCGGGTGGATAAGCAACAAACGCCACCTGTAGACAGAACTATGAAATTCACCGAACAAAGGAATGTGAGCCGTCGCGGGACCAGCAGCGTGGCGCCGCAGTGAATCAACCGCAAGGACTGACTTGACATTTTTGGGCACGAGCTTTTATAACCTCGGTGCCCTCGGTCAGCTGTGTCTATTGTTTACCTGGAATTTTAGTGTTGCCACCTTTTGAGTATTATTGCTGTTATGTCACTTCCCTAGTTTTGTGGAAAATTCTTCACACTTTCAATAAATCAATATTGACGTTAAATAATAGAAAACATAATAAATTGCATGTGACAAATTAGACAATACTATTATGCAGCTTTTTTACATAATTAGGTAAGCAAATTGTATGAATTACGGCTCGTTTTGCGAGCCGGCAATATACGATTTTACATTATTTATATTTACAAGAAAAACAACTTTTATGATTAACAGTATACTTCTATGCACACTTGAAATAATTATTTATAAAAATATATTAACTGTTTTACATGAAACGAAAAATTAACGATGAACTGTTATTTAATATGCACTGGTATGCATAGGAGGGAAGTTTAGTAAATACGAGATTGCACAACAAATATACGTAATAATGAGCTCATATATCATTTAAAAGAAAGTAAATAAAATTTACTATGAACAGTGCTAATAGGTTTAGTTGGGGAATTTTTACTTTTGTTGTAATAATAAATTAAAAAAAATATTTTGTTAACATTCACAATATATGCATAGATTTGGCGGGAACAGGACAGCTGTTTATTTAATATGGTTGGTACCTCCCAATATTTATTGGGTGCACCAAAAATTTAAAAGCAAATTGAGAAGGTTAAAACTGAAGTAAAACATTATAATTAAGACATAAAAAGTAGGGAAGTTACATTACCCCCTTTGTAAATTTGGAAATACTATTTTGAAATTTACAACAAAAAGTAACACTCTACTTTTTATGACAACTGAAAAATAAACACAATGAACAATTATCATATTAAACAAATTAGATCCAAGCTTGATTTACCATGCTTCTGCCCTTTCTGTAAGTGTTGATTGGGAACATCTTGGACTGCAAGCTGAAGTAATATCCGTAGCCCGTAGCTCATTGAACGTTGCAGCCATCATGGCATTTGATGCTTAGGCTGATCTGAAGACTAGGGGAACATTGAAGCCATCTTGGCATGTGATGCTTAGGCTTACTGGTACATGAATGGGGTCGGGGCATGATATGGCATAATTTATTTTTTTAGGTAACTGTGGGTGATGATGATGGGGGGAGCTTTGCTTATCACTGAACTAGGACAGCGCAGTTCATGAACAGAAGCTCATTGGGGGGAGTTGACTTGTTTTTAAGTCTTCCCTTTTTCTTCTTGGTGAAAAGAGGAGCTGTTGTTTGGTTTCTCCCCATCACTACTGAAGAATTATCTTTTTGTCGTGGTCGATTTTGGGGTGACATGGTTGCTAGTAAATTATAGTCGGGTTCAGATTTTGAAGAGCCACGTTGCAGTGGGTTGTTGTGCTGCACTGGCGGGGTTTTAATAGGTATTGTAAGGTTAGGTATGGCAGGGCATGATGATGAGTTTGCTTCCCTTAACCTTTTCCTTTGTCTCTTCCAAAATCTTTTCCTTTTTCTGTTGCGTCTTTTTGTCGCACAGCGTTCTTCACCCTCACGCTGACGTTTTGATTGCGTGAGGGTCTCTACACGTTTTTTGGCTCCTGCTGGGGGGTAATTTGAGGTCGTTGATTATTTGAATCTCGACCCCCTGTCTCCCGCTTTGCAGTAGGTTGACGGGTGTCATCGAGAAAGGTGGGCGTTGAGGTGCGTGACGCTGGGGATGGGGTTCCTGCTACCTCAGTACTTGTACTGTATGGCTCCGCCGAGTAGCTGGCAAAAGGGAGGGTGTGAGACATTCGTTGTTGCAAAATTAAATCTTGGATGTCGCGTGCATCTCTGGCGAGCTCGTACAAACTATGGTAAGTTCGTCCGTGAGTATAGTAATAATACTCGGGTAACATTTGGGTTAACACTCGATGTACTTTCTCAGACTCTGTTACTGGTATATTAAGACGTCTGAAAAATGCTGCGATTACTGTGATGAATTCTGGGAGCGTCTCTCCAGGGAGTTGAGTTCTTTCGTCGAGTTGTTTCCACAGTAGCTCCTGGTAATTTGGCTCGGCAAATTCACACATAAATTCACCTATAAAAATGTCCCAGTTGTAGAATCCGCCATACAAATTCCACCAACAATTAGCATCACCCTTTAATGCTGATGGCATCTCAGAGATAAGTATGGCTTGAGGAACATAGGTGCTAGAACGAGCGTATAGTTCGAATGCACTGATAAATTCGGTTGGGGTGAGTTTATCTCTGCGGCCACTATATGTAGGCAACGGTAAGCGGAGACTTGGCATTTGCTGTGGCACCTGCCGTGATATGGGCGCAGGGAATGTTTGGGAGTAGGTTTGGTAAGTAGGGGGTTGAACAACACATGCGGAAATACGCGGCTGGTAGCCTGATCCCTGCATTTGGTTGTTGAAAGGTGGGGGAGGAATGGCGCCTGACGCTGGCTGAGCCAGCGGGCGTTCTTTTCCTCGTTGGTTAAATTGATTAAAATTTGCACCGAACTGATATGTTCCACTTGTTTGAAGAGGTGGCATTATTTTTGACTGAGACTGTACTTGCAGCACTGTTTGATTTAACCCCCTGGTCTCGACTTCCAATGCAGCTGAGGTAAAATCATATGGTCGCTCAATTAAATTATCACAACGTACTGCTGAAGGAGACCGGAAGGGTTGATGAGATAGGGGTTGGAAAGGTGTTAAGGTATTACTGTTACGATACTGTAAGTTCAGGGGTGGGGGGTGGTGATTGTTTTCGGTTGGAGAGTTAAATCGATTTGCTTGTTGTGAAGAAACGGGCGAATAATAATTATTTTGATTGTTATCAGTCGGTGACGCTTTTGTAGTAGTCTTGTATAGTTGACTATGGGGGTGGTTAGGTGGGTGTTTAGGGTGTCGGGTTAGGTTGTGCCGCTCTTGGCTGGCATAGCCTTGTGTGAAAACTGGTTGAGTATCTTCATGTCTATATGCTAGAGTGAACTCGGTTTCCACAGTTCCCTCAATAGCATTTCGTGTCTTGAAATATTCTTGACGATAATTATAATTTTCACTGTCACATTGTTCTTCATTCACGGATTGCAAATTTAAATTAGCAAATCTGTCGTAAACTCGTTGACTTTGTAGGGGTTGGTAAGCAGCAGGGTTGTTTTGCAGAATGTCGATAGTTGAGGTGGTTGCTTGGTTTCCTCTCTCTCGATGTATCATTGCGCGATGCATTTCAGTATGCTCGAAGTGTAGGTTGTTCGTCGTGTAATGCGAACTGTCTTTAAATTCAGCTGGGTAAAGCACATATGGCGTCCTTGCTGATAGGTCACCAAAGTGCGTAGGAATCGCGTCAGGTCCGACATTGCGACCCCTACCGGCCTCCTCACGGGGCGGCCAACGGCTCGTTCTCCCACCCCCGCCCGCACGCGGTTGTGAGAAAAGTCCGTGCTCCGCGGAGACTGACTGACCCTCTTGGCTTATCCACAAGCCCCGACTCATTTCCGATGAATCGTGATGACACACCCTACTCGGTGGCCTCAGAGGTTGCTCCGCGTGCCGTTGTGGGGCTTGACCCTCCAAGTCTTGCCCCCTGGGTACTTCTTGCTCCCCCGGGAAGGTTGAAGCACCACTCTTTGTCGTCATCGCTGAAGGTTTTGTGAAACTCGTCTTGTCGACGCTGGGTCGAAAGTGGGAGGAGGAATAATGCCAGTATATGATAGCACCGACAAAAACTACCCCCACATCAAAACAATTTCCACTTAACACTGCTTTCACTTATTGTGTTCACTTAACTTGGTATTGAGAAGATAATCGTACATGAAGTTTCGGCGTAACGCTACTGTACACTCTTTCGAGTGTAAATGACACGCTCGGGCGAGCAGACCTGCGTGCGAGCACGACAAGGTTACCCTAATCCCGGACACGGCCACCAAGGGTGAAACGGACCCTAACTTCCTCCCCTCGTCGTAACTGATAGATGGGCCTCAAGTTGTCTAGGGGGCGAGAGGAGGAGAGCGTGGGTGGGTTCCCAATCTGGCAATTACTTTACCACTAGCTTAAATTCAACTAAGCGCACTTCTTCTTATTATCTTTATATTATTTTTATATAGGAATGGGTGTATATTATAAATTAAAAGATTATAATTTAATCAACAAACACTGACTCTATTTTATTGCATGTAAAACAAATAAACTGAGAAAAATACACTATTGACAATATTAATATTATTATGATTTTATACTGTAGCTTAATTTAATAATTATGATAGAAGACAAATGTTATATAATTAATACTTAATTGAAAGGACGTTGAATAATCTTGAAGTAAATCACGTAGCAGAAACACAATGAAGATCTAAACAGACAGCACCCGATTCTACCAGGTGATTTTGTTGATTACCAGCGGGTGGATAAGCAACAAACGCCACCTGTAGACAGAACTATGAAATTCACCGAACAAAGGAATGTGAGCCGTCGCGGGACCAGCAGCGTGGCGCCGCAGTGAATCAACCGCAAGGACTGACTTGACATTTTTGGGCACGAGCTTTTATAACCTCGGTGCCCTCGGTCAGCTGTGTCTATTGTTTACCTGGAATTTTAGTGTTGCCACCTTTTGAGTATTATTGCTGTTATGTCACTTCCCTAGTTTTGTGGAAAATTCTTCACACTTTCAATAAATCAATATTGACGTTAAATAATAGAAAACATAATAAATTGCATGTGACAAATTAGACAATACTATTATGCAGCTTTTTTACATAATTAGGTAAGCAAATTGTATGAATTACGGCTCGTTTTGCGAGCCGGCAATATACGATTTTACATTATTTATATTTACAAGAAAAACAACTTTTATGATTAACAGTATACTTCTATGCACACTTGAAATAATTATTTATAAAAATATATTAACTGTTTTACATGAAACGAAAAATTAACGATGAACTGTTATTTAATATGCACTGGTATGCATAGGAGGGAAGTTTAGTAAATACGAGATTGCACAACAAATATACGTAATAATGAGCTCATATATCATTTAAAAGAAAGTAAATAAAATTTACTATGAACAGTGCTAATAGGTTTAGTTGGGGAATTTTTACTTTTGTTGTAATAATAAATTAAAAAAAATATTTTGTTAACATTCACAATATATGCATAGATTTGGCGGGAACAGGACAGCTGTTTATTTAATATGGTTGGTACCTCCCAATATTTATTGGGTGCACCAAAAATTTAAAAGCAAATTGAGAAGGTTAAAACTGAAGTAAAACATTATAATTAAGACATAAAAAGTAGGGAAGTTACATATATATATATATATATATATATATATATATATATATATATATATATATATATATATATATATATATATATATATATATATATTATATATATATACATGACTCAAAAGTTACAAATTAGTCACTTTCTTCTTCTTGATCCGTTTCTGAGAATAGCCCGAACAGGCATGCACCCAATATAACTAGTTTTATTGTTCTTGAAATTAACTAATTAAAGTTAGGAGGGGCTGGTACAGGATTATGGATGAACAATGGGTAGAAATTTTGATTATGGGGTGTGGTATGCAAGATGGGAAGGTGATGATGGGAATGCCAACATGCAAGGTATGTGGTGGTGATTTAGGGTCAAGTATGACTGTGTGGCGTGGGGTGCAAGAATGTAGGTTGATTATGCAGGCGCCAACATGAAAAAAGATGTAACAGGAGGTTTGAAGCAATCATGTGTCGTCCTGTGGCGACCGTGAGCAGGGAAAAGTAGTGATTGTGGGGGTGCGGTGAGGCGAGAATGATAATTATGAATCAAATTGACTGGGGATAGGGGTATAGAAATCAAGACGATTAATATATAGGATCGATAGGGATAGTTACCAAGATAGGACAGACAATTGAGCGGAGAATCACGTCGACGTTGCTCACACTAGGCGCTATCTTGATTCTTCACAAATTAGTCACCAAGTGAAGTTATAGAGTTTGAAGTCAACATTCGCACAATTTTCCTCCAGGCGCGCGGTGCATGTATGCATGCAGGCGTGCGAAGTTGCGGTGCAAAGTAAGAAATTTAGTCCTTGCTGACGTCACAACTCAATGCTATAATTACGGCTGTTTGTGAGTTCATGCAGGATCTTCTTTGCAGCGCAAATTTGCTGCACGCGGTAGCACCGCACGCGTATAAAAATATAGCAAATGTTGATTATAAACTCGATCAACACTTAAATTGGTGTCTGTCTAATTTGTAAGCCGGCCACCCCCTTTCTGGAAGAGCCCACGAAACGCTTAAGTTAGAGTTTTGGAAGATTCAGGGTTTCAAATTTAGTGAGTAATTATAAATAGTAAGTATAGAAGTACCCAGTTAGGGTTTGATTTTTAAAAAATTCATTCACTACGTTTACATGACGGTGTTTAATGCGTATTCGATGACGACGGCTAATGTTATTCTTATGAGGCGTCGTCAACGAATATACATTAAACACCGTCATGTAAACGTAGTGATTGTTAATTTAGATAAAGCAGA
The DNA here is from genome assembly GCA_949825025.1 of Siphlonurus alternatus. Lineage (NCBI taxonomy): Eukaryota > Metazoa > Arthropoda > Insecta > Ephemeroptera > Siphlonuridae > Siphlonurus > Siphlonurus alternatus. The sequence goes on from OX463780.1 coordinate 7,789,678, forward strand.
CTGACTTCTCATTATTAATGTATTTTTTTTAGATTAAAATGATTATGATTATAATGTTATATGATATCTATATAGATGCAATAGTTTGTTATTTCATGTTAGGTTATTTTAGCACCATTTTACTGGTATTAATGCTTAAAATATATCGAAAAAAAAATCTAAAGAAAAGGTAAAAAAATGAAATGAAAAATAACTGTGCATCTCGAGATCTTCTATCAAAATAAGCATGCAATATAAAATATGTAGGTGGTCCGTTCTGAAGGCCTGTACTTAAGGGATTAGTAAGCCCCGGCCTTGTCTTTAATATATATCATGTATATCATAGGTAGTTAAAAAATACTGGGTACAAAAAAACAACATCCACCCTAAAGTTCCCATACAAACAGCTTGTAACGTCGGCTATTCAGTGACGACATCAGGCCACATGCAGAGAGAAGCGGCTGGGTCAAAATATGAAAGAAAAGTCAAAGTATTTGCCGATTTGCTCACTTTGCTAGCAAATATAATGTTTGTTTACTCTGCCACAGAGTTGACACTTTTTAAGCAAATTAATTTATATTCCATAAATGAACCTGCGGAGTGTCATTTTTCTGTGATGCTTGTGAAGATCAGGAAAAATAATTTAATCTGACGATATAAAATCACTGAAATTGTCGGAAGACTTTCTCTTTTTTTTTCTGTCTTCGACTCCCCGGCGAGCGAGGGTGCGACAATTGTCTCCTTACAAACCTACCCTCCTCCCACATTACCCACACATGGATGGCGTGCCGCAGGGAGGGTTACCCTTATTAAATTGTTCAACTCCTTGAAAAAAATTTACAACTAAAAAAATAATAGTAATTGCCTTCTCAATGTGTCCTCTTCGTGTTGTTGACATGATCAACCGTGACCACGCTGACACCCCTCGGTCAAAAGAAACTGATATATTGCATTGGGTCTCACACATCGTATTCAAGCTAGAGGAGCCTTGTGGCCCATTGTCGTCAGATTCTCGTACTTTTAAAAAATAATTAAAATTACCAATGAAGTGGTAATTTTAAACCTGTTTTAAACCTAAAATTGGGCCTTGCTATAGACTGTCATTAAAAGAAAAATACATGTTAATCCGGGTTTACTAGTACTTTAACAAATTGAAATAAAAACTTTAAATACTAATATGAGCTCTAGGTATATATAAGCACCTTAAAAAATTATGCAAGGATATAAGTATTTAAAAATATATAGGTCATGATTCAGGTGTTATCTATTTTTCTCACTATAAACCACTTCTTTTATAGTGTCATTGAATTAGGCAAGGACGCTTTAGGTAAGGACAAGACACGGAGCCACTGCCGCCTCACGGGCAGCGTGGAACTAGTAAAGGCAGTTGACAATCACTCTTCTGGAGCCAATTAGGCGGTAAATTGCGTGTGACGTCAGATCGGGAGTTTCAACAGTTGTCCGCCAGTCGTCGATGGTGGACTGGTGAAGCTACGCAATGCATATTTAGGACACAATATTAAAAAAAAAAAATTTAAAAATATAATACAAAGAAAATATTTTAAATTCTGAGGGGAGCAAAAGTTTCTAAATTTTATTTTAAATATTTTGTTCACCTCATATTTTTTACTTTCATTTTAAATATTTTATAATGTGTTTTTTTAATCTTTTGCCTGCATGCAGAGTTCTCTACCAATACCCCAGCATGGTAGTATTGGATGTACGTAAAGTGAGCCCCCCCACTTTCAGCACTAATTCCAAATTTAAGTGAAGTAATAGGTGCTCAATTAGTGCTAATTAGTGCCGTAAGACAAACATCAGCCCCCCTGTAAACACATGTTCAAATCCAATTTGAATTATGGGGGGCTCACTTCACGTCAGCCCCCCCACTTACAGCACTAATTCCAATTTTGGGTGCAATAATTAGTGCTCAATTAGTGCCGTAAGAAGTTTTGCTCCAGCTCAATATCTTCATTTTCGAAAAAAATCAGAAAAATGGGGGGCTCACTTCACGGCAGCCCCCCCACTTGCAGCACTAATTCCAATTTTAGGTGCAATAATTAGTGCTTGATTAGTGCTAATTAGTGCCGTAAGAAGTTTTGCTTCAGCTCAATATCTTCATTTTCAAAAAAAATCGGAAAAATGGGGGGCTCACTTCACGGCAGCCCCCCCACTTGCAGCACTAATTCCAATTTTGGGTGCAATAATTAGTGCTCAATTAGTGCTAATTAGTGCCGTGAGAAGTTTTGCTCCAGCTCAACATCTTCATTTTCAAATAAAATTGGAAAAATGGGGGGCTCACTTCACGGCAGCCCCCCCACTTGCAGCACTAATTCCAATTTTAGGTGCAATAATTAGTACTCGATTAGTGCTAATTAGTGCCGTAAGAAGTTTTGCTCCAACTGAAAATCTTCATTTTCAAATAAAATTCAAACACATGAAGGCAGCACCCCCCTCCCCCCCAAACTTGCAAGTTTTGCCGCAAGAATTCCAAAATGAAATGGAATAAAAAGTGCTCAATTAGTGCTATATAATCCCACAATTTCATTTATTTTAACTCGTAAATTATATATGCATTAATTCATGGGACAATGTATCATGGTGGGAGGGAAATTCAAATCTATATTTGTATCATGGAAAATGAATTGAATGCTGCAGCAATAAGTTCATTCAGAGCGTACTTGAGTTCGCTCTGGTTCATTCAACATTTCTTTTGACATTGTCGAAGCATTAAATTTATAATGTCTCTCCAATTAAAGTTATGTAAATGATGAAGGTAGAGATAATACCGATCAGCTGTTCGACGTAGTCCCCTTTGATTAACATGTAAACCTTAGCAAATTCACAAAATGTCTGAAATTTTTTAAGAGGCAGATAAGAATTCCTAAAAGACATAGGAAAAGATTCAAAACAATTTAATTAGCCGATTTTTTTAAATTAAGGTTTTATATAGTTTGTCTCTCAATGGGAAAGCCCTATATCCTAAAAATTAAAAAAATTAATTATAAAATAATTGGCTACTTAAATTGTTTCGAAATTTTTTCTTCGGCTTTTAGGCACTCTCTGCCTCTCAAAAAAATTTCAGAATTTTTGTCAATTTACTAAGGTTTACATGTTAATCAAAGTGGACTACGTCGAACAGTTGATCGGTGATATCTGTAACTTAATTGAAAAAAAATTAGTAAATTTTAAATGCTCAATTTTTTTTTTTTTTTTTTTTAATTTCCAATATAAAAATAAAATATACCAAAAAAATGTAGGGAAAATTTTAAAACAATTGATCGTTAAGAATTTTTTATATTAATTTTTTAAATGTCCAGTATAGAGCTTTCCCATTGGAGTCCTAAACTAATAAATTAATATTAAAAAAAAAATCAGATCCAGCGATCGTTTTGACATTTTTTCTAAATTTTTTTGGTGCTAAGAATTATCTCTAAAAAAAATTCAGAATTATCATGAGGCTGCTAAGGTTTACATGTTAACCAAATGGGACTAAAACAATTGATGTTTCGTGTTATCTTACCCTTAAGTATATATAAATAAAGAAATAAAGAAGGAGGAGAAGAAGAAAAAGAAGGAGGAGGAGCGGGAGGAAAAAAACATTAAAAAAACAAAACAAAAATTAGTTCAGTATATAATTGTGATGAAATATTTTTCTAATCAACTGTATAGAGATGGAAAAATTAAAATAAATAAATAAATAAATAAATAAATAAATAATAAATAATAAATAAATAAATAAATAAATAAATAAATAAATAAATAAATAAATAAATAAATAAATAAATAAATAAATAAATAAATAAATAAATAAATAAATAAATAAATAAATAAATAAATAAATAAATAAATAAATAAATAAATAAATAATAAATAAATAAGGAGATGAAGATTAAAAAATATTATATTGGGTTTACTAATTTTACTGCCCTATTTTGAGTATTTTGGTAATAGTCTCAGTAATAAAGTTCTATAATTCTAGACAAACATTATTACAGTTATTTAATATATATGTTGGCACCAAAGCCCGAAAAAAATTTGCTCAAATCAAAAAAAGCAAACCCCGACGAGAAGTTTTATTTCTGACTTCGCTCACTGTTTTGATCATTTCTAGAAGTGCTCAAAGCAAAATGAAAAAAAAAATAATTAGAAATTGTGCCGTATTATAGTAATAATTTGTAATAAATAATGAAACAATAAAATATTGTGAATTTAATAACATTTTCATTACATAACTTTTTTAATTAATTGACAAAAATACAAATTTAACAGTTTAGCATAGCGCGTATATATATTATTTTTTTATTAAAACATTTCTTTCTCAATTATTCAAGTCATACTGAGAAATACTGTTTTGTCACACTTTTTATATTAATATATTGTATGTTAGTTAATTTAAATAATTTTTTACAGCTGATATATTATAAAACAATTTTATCTTAATTTATAGAACTTGCTAAGGAGCAAAAAGCTCCTCAAGATAGTACCAAACCTACCAAAAAAAAAAATTATTTTCAGGGCATTTTAAAATTCATCTAATTTTTTTTCTTTGCACAACATGTTTTAGATTGACACCTCTTTCTTGCAGTTGCAAAACACAAAACCTTGCTTTGAATTTGCTAATGCTGCTGCATGCTGATCTGATAGACTCTTTTCTTTGTCATGTGTGGTAAGTCGTCTGAACTTAGAAATTGTTCATCTGCAACCTGGAAATCATTGCCAGAGTATAATTGTAATCATAGCCTTAAATTATAAAAAATGAAAAAAAATTAAAAGTGTCTCTCAGTGTGAAAAAATGGTACTTTTTCAATATGACTTGAATAATACAGAAAGAAAAGTTTTAATAATAATATAAAAAAAAAAAAAAAATACTATATACTGCAGTATACACGCTATTAATGTTAAATTTGTATTTTATCAATTATTTAATAAAGTGATATAATTAAAATATTATTAAATTTATATTATTTTATTGTTTTATTATTTATTGCTATAATACGGCACAATTAATTATTATTTTTCATTTTGCTTTGAGCACTTCTAGAAATAATCGAAACAGTGAGCAAAGCCCGAAATAAAACATCTAGTTGGGGTTGGCTTTTTTCGTGTTGAGCACTTCTAGAAATGATCAAATTTAAATGAGCAAATTTAAGCCCGAAATATTTGTTAATATCGGACTTTGCTCAAATCGCTAGAGCCACACCTAGATGTGCGCATTTTTTCGGGCTTTGGTGCCAACATATATATTAAATAACTGTAATAATTTTTGTCTGGAAGTATAGAACTTTATTACTGAGACTATTACCAAAATACTCAAAATAGGGCAGTAAAATTAGTAAACCCAATATAATATTTTTTAATCTTCATCTCCTTATTTATTTATTTATTTATTTAGTTATTTATTTATTTATTTATTTATTTATTTATTTATTTATTTATTTATTTATTTATTTATTTATTTATTTATTTATTTATTTATTTATTTATTTATTTATTTATTTATTTATTTATTTATTTATTTATTTATTTATTTATTTATTTTAATTTTTCCATCTCTATACAGTTGATTAGAAAAATATTTCATCACAATTATATACTGAACTAATTTTTGTTTTGTTTTTTTAATGTTTTTTTCCTCCCGCTCCTCCTCCTTCTTCTTTTTCTTCTTCTCCTCCTTCTTTATTTCTTTATTTATATATACTTAAGGGTAAGATAACACGAAACATCGATTGTTTTAGTCCCATTTGGTTAACATGTAAACCTTAGCAGCCTCATGATAATTCTGAATTTTTTTTAGAGATGATTCTTAGCAACAAAAAAATTTAGAAAAAATGTCAAAACGATCGCTGGATCTGATTTTTTTTTCAATATTAATTTATTAGTTTAGGACTCCAATGGGAAAGCTCTATACTGGACATTTAAAAAATTAATATAAAAAATTCTTAACGATCAATTGTTTTAAAATTTTCCCTACATTTTTTTGGTATATTTTACTTTTATATTGGAAATTAAAAAAAAAAAAAAAAATTGAGCATTTAAAATTTACTAATTTTTTTTCAATTAAGTTACAGATATCACCGATCAACTGTTCGACGTAGTCCACTTTGATTAACAATAACATGTAAACCTTAGTAAATTGACATAAATTCTGAAATTTTTTTGAGAGGCAGAGAGTGCCTAAAAGCCGAAGAAAAAATTTCGAAACAATTTAAGTAGCCGATTATTTTATAATTAATTTTTTTAATTTTTAGGATATAGGGCTTTCCCATTGAGAGACAAACTATATAAAACCTTAATTTAAAAAAATCGGCTAATTAAATTGTTTTGAATCTTTTCCTATGTCTTTTAGGAATTCTTATCTGCCTCTTAAAAAAATTTCAGACATTTTGTGAATTTGCTAAGGTTTACATGTTAATCAAAGGGGACTACATCGAACAGCTGATCGGTGTTATCTCTACCTTTATCATTTACATAACTTTAATTGGAGAGACTTTATAAATTTAATGCTTCGACAATGTCAAAAGAAATGTTGAATGAACTTATTGCTGCAGCATTCAATTCATTTTCCATGAAACAAATATAGATTTGAATTTCCCTCCCACCATGATACATTGTCCCATGAATTAATGCATATATAATTTACGAGTTAAAATAAATGAAATTGTGGAATTATATAGCACTAATTGAGCACTTTTTATTCCATTTCATTTTGGAATTCTTGCGGCAAAACTTGCAAGTTTGGGGGGGAGGGGGGTGCTGCCTTCATGTGTTTGAATTTTATTTGAAAATGAAGATTTTCAGTTGGAGCAAAACTTCTTACGGCACTAATTAGCACTAATCGAGTACTAATTATTGCACCTAAAATTGGAATTAGTGCTGCAAGTGGGGGGGCTGCCGTGAAGTGAGCCCCCCATTTTTCCAATTTTATTTAAAAATGAAGATGTTGAGCTGGAGCAAAACTTCTCACGGCACTAATTAGCACTAATTGAGCACTAATTATTGCACCCAAAATTGGAATTAGTGCTGCAAGTGGGGGGGCTGCCGTGAAGTGAGCCCCCCATTTTTCCGATTTTTTTTGAAAATGAAGATATTGAGCTGAAGCAAAACTTCTTACGGCACTAATTAGCACTAATCGAGCACTAATTATTGCACCCAAAATTGGAATTAGTGCTGCAAGTGGGGGGGCTGCCGTGAAGTGAGCCCCCCATTTTTCTGATTTTTTTCGAAAATGAAGATATTGAGCTGGAGCAAAACTTCTTACGGCACTAATTAGCACTAATCGAGCACTAATTATTGCACCCAAAATTGGAATTAGTGCTGTAAGTGGGGGGGCTGCCGTGAAGTGAGCCCCCCATAATTCAAATTGGATTTGAACATGTGTTTACAGGGGGGCTGATGTTTGTCTTACGGCACTAATTAGCACTAATTGAGCACCTATTACTTCACTTAAATTTGGAATTAGTGCTGAAAGTGGGGGGGCTCACTTCACGTACATTAGTATTGGTAGTCTGCGCGCGGGTTTTCACTCAGCCCCTGTAAAGTAGACTGATTACGTTGCTCCTGCAACCGCCTTATTTCATCCGCGAAAAATTCAAATGGTACAACTGAAGACAACATTTTTTAATGCAGATGCGCTAAATTAAAAAGAGTTTCAATGGTTAATCTGTCCGATGTTAAACGGATTTCATTTAAAACGTTTGATTTTTTCCCGTGGATGATGCTGGCTCTAAAAAATTGCTTCTCTAAAATACGGTTTATCAAAATTAATAAAAAAATAATAATTTCTCGGAGGTTACGTGGTCATGAGGAGAAAGGATGGTAAACAACTTAAGGTAGAGATAATACGGATCAGCTGGCCCAATGCTAAAAAAATCCCATTCATAAAAATTATGAAAAAAATTTAAAATGTTCTCCTCTACATCCCCTATCAGTAGGTAAAATATCAGGTATACAAAAACGAGCTAGTTTTCGAGTTATTAATTTTTAAAGTTGACTAATTTAACATGGAGAAATGGGACTTCCATGTTAAATTGGTCAACTTTGAAAATTAATAACTCGAAAACTAGCTCGTTTTTGTATACCTGATATTTTACCTACTGATAGGGGATGTAGAGGAGAACATTTTAAATTTTTTTCATAATTTTTATGAATGGGAATTTTTTAGCATTGGGCCAGCTGATCCGTATTATCTCTACCTTAACGAAGACTGGCGTGCTCTGAGAGGCATGCTGTGAAGAGTGGCAAAAACAAAAAATGTTCGTGAAAATATTTATCACATTAAATTTATCATCATGAGTTGATAATGTATTTAAGATGATCCTTATTTTATTTTTGTAATAAGTTGGAAAAAATTATAAAAACTTTAGAAGAAAAAGAGGGGAAAAGACGAGATTACTTAATTTTTCCTCTTCTTTAGCATAAATTTTAGAGGTACTCTCTTTACTTCATACTAACTTTGAGCGAAGAGGAAATAAGATGTGTTTCAGAGGTGAAAAGATTAGGTTAAGTCATGTAAAGGATGAGTTAAAGACGTATTTTTTTAACTAAGGAGCATTGTAGTTAAAATTGTTATCCGCAGTAGTGAAAAATAATTAAATATTTATTATTTTACATAAAAATCATAAAATTAATCAAAATTCATAATTATTATCATAATTTTGGATCTTTTTCTGTTATTATTTTGTTAACAAATAAAAAATAAAGGTTAGTGTAAAAATCTGAATACATTTTTAATACTAAAAATTGCTTATTAAATAATGACTATATAACGAATCTATTTATTTACTTATTTTCTATTATTTCACCCAAGGTACACACAGTATCGCAAGTGTTGCAAGGGGTGTGGGAAGCAAGCAAGGCACTAGAAGCACCATATCACAAGTGGCTGCTAACCTTCAAATTTATACTAATGCTATAGCACAAAAAGCTAGAATAAAAAACAATCAAACATTGTTCATACAAGTATTGTAAAATTTCAAACGAATTGTAACTAATAAATTGCAAAGCCACAATTATAAAATAATATTTTGATTAAAAAGCTGCCCATGTATCCCTATCATACTTGTAATTGTCCGATTGTTATGATATCAGTAAAATATGAAAAATATTAATTAATTGATTATTTATATAATTGACCACGTTTAATATCTTGCAAATAAAAAATAAATTAACCCTTTTATAAAAAAAAACATTAATTTACTTGTTACTGCCATGCATCTCCTGGCATGGTTGGAAGTCAATAAGATAACACAACTTTTATGAACCTTTTCAAAAACTTATTAACTTGCTTTGTTTGAGTGTTGAAATTCAAAACGAGGTAGCTAGGCTAATATTATATCGAGCTATTTTATAGACACCATTGCCAAAAGCTGTAACTCCAGTAGCCATGCAGAGAGATGCAGTTTTACAATTTTGGGAGATGTAAGAAGATCACCCAGTCTTTCAATTTCAAAATGGAGTACCGACCTTAAAATTTTTTAGAGCAGAAATGGATAGAGGATGAAAAGTTATGTTACTCTGATTTTTTTAGATTTTTTAGGGACAGGGAAGTATTGCTAAAAAGTTTTGGCGAGGTCGGGTTCGAATCCACGTCCCTTTTGGGTCCTATCTTTTATTAAGAGAGGCGGCAAGAGGCGGCATTTTTCTGCACTTTCAATAATTTTTAAAAAAAATAGTTGCCGGGCTCTAAAAAATCTGAAAAAAATCAGAGTAGCATAACTTTGCACCCTCAGGTTAGACATAAAATAAATATTTATATTATAAACAACAGCTGCATATAAATGAAAAAAAAAATTAAATAATGCTTAAGCATTAAATGCGTGTACATATAATTATAAATACATTATAGTGCGTCACTTATTTCATGCTTCATTAATTGTTCCTACTTTGTTTTTTACTCGACACGTATGCGTCAGTCCCAGAGCGTGTATGAACGTGCTGCAATGCGAGCTGCAGTTGCTAGTTAAATGTCACGACTGAGATGCAAGTGCAGCGGTGCAATTATGCAACTTGACGCGGCCTTGAGCGTTTTTCTGCACGACGTAGGATTTCCCGCGTAATTATATAAACTCAATGTAAATGCGTTGGTGTTAAATTGTGAGAACTAAACAAGGAGACAACTCGTTTGTGGTGATTCAGTCGTAATGTAATTAATTGTTATCATAAATTACATGTTATAATATGCTTAGGAAATCACTGCAGCGAACATGTTATTCAATATGAAGAATCAAGACTGTATAAAATGAAATGAAATGAAATAACCTTTATTTAGATTTCGATATTTAAATACATAATAGTTATGGTTACATATTAATTGATTTTACAACAACATGTAACAATTTGGTTCATAATTTTTTTAGCCTACAAAACGAACTAATATATTAAAACAGTAATAGCAAAAATACCAATTAACATATAAAATAGTTTACAAATAATTACTTTCACAATCAATATAATTAACTGCTGTACACACTAAATTTTTAGATGCTGAATTGGTTTCAGCACTTTCTGTCAGTACAAAATTGCTCCAATTTCATCTTACATCCAGCACTTTTGATCTATAAAACACTTAATCCAAGTACAAATTTGGTACTGAAAAAATAGAGTACACGTCAATTTTTGTTACTTTTTTTTATTCTCTTTTTTCAGTATACCAAATTTGTACTTGAGATAAGTGTTTTATTGTAGGTCAAAAGTACTGGATGTAAGACGAAACTGAAGCAATTTTGTACTGACACAAAGTACTGAAACCAATGCAGCATCTAAAAATTTAGTGTGTAAGGGAAATCTTTCCTTCACATATTATTTATTAATACATAGTCTTTTAAACATTTTTTATTGTATTATTATTATATTTTTATTATAAAGAGGAGAGATTATTATAACAATTCAAATAAACAATCTAAGTATTTTGCATGATCATCTGATATTGTGTATTTGCGGATTTAACATCCAGTGGTTTCGTGGAAAGCCCTGTTAAAACATATGAAATTACATAAGCAATTTCCAGCTTGCGACGCGAATCATATCGCTTGACAGTCATATTTGGCGATTTAAAATGCATGTGAAATTCAACGGGTAATCAAATCGGCAAATTTGCTTGCATTATAATGCATAGGATTTCACAGCTTTTGCGTCAAAATCGCGTCGCATCGCCATTGCCGCCATGTGATCGTTAGTGCTTAGATTTATAGTGAGAGAGAGCTAGGTTACCTTAAACTTCTTCAAAATTATGATCAGGGATTGATGGCATCCATCAATTGCCGACCATCTTGACTGAGTTTTCCATGATTTCCTCAGTCACAACCAGATGAATGCTGGATGGATTGCTATAATAGGCCATGACCATCATCCCAGTTTGAACGATAGCCACAAAATCTAATAATATATATAGTCCATAATTGTGTGAATTATTAGATTCATATCGCATTGCACGTATGATATTTAAAAGCCTTGATATTCATATTCCAATTTCAAATATTAATTTGTATTGGTATTTACAGGAATGTTTCTGTAAAATTTGAAGCGTCACAAACGATCGATGACCCTGCAAACGATGCACTTCCACAGAAACCCGATGAAAGCTGCAGCCTCGCCAGCTGCCAATGTCATCGATAGAAGAGTCATCAGCCCATAGCTCAAGATCAACCAGTAGCAGAGGTATTCCCACAGCCTCGATCGCGAGCATTGCAGTCGCTGCATGATATATATGTATGCACTCAATTGCACTAGCTATACTAGTTATAGTGCATCTTAATGGTTAATCTTAAAGTTGAGAGCCAGTGTATAACCAGAGAAGGTTAATTCCGTTACTTATTATTTTAAGAATCAGGGGGGTCTTCAAATAACACAAATTACAACAATCCTAAAATTAAGACAGTCTTAGCGTATTCTTTATTGTTGCGCTAAGACAGTCTTAGGCTAAGTTTAGGTTAAGTGGTGTTATTTGAAGACCCCCCAGGATTTTTTTATTTTATTCTGGGGGCATACATGACCAAAATGTGTCAATTGCCCTAAAATACCAACCCATCAATCATTATTTTATTCTTATACCAACCCATCAATCATTATTTTATTCTTATTTTTTACAAGGATATATCCACTCCTATAAGCCTATGAGCTTAGAACTCTATAGAGGCAGGGTAAATCTGGGTAACGGGTAGGGACAATTAAGGAAAGAAAGGGGGGGGGATTTTGGTGGCCATTGTCTGTTTGTTATACTTTCCAGCATTTGCTGAGGTGAGACTGAGGGAACCGTGGAAAACCTCAGTCAGGACGGACACCTCTACTTTTTATCAATGGACCAAAGTGATATCCAAAGCCTGAGGAACCACACACAAGTGCATCACTGCTTTCGGTATATAGAAAGCGAGATGAATTTACCTCAGGGAGGGAGAAAACGTAATTTTTACTTGAAACGGTCACCCACCTAAGTACCAACCATGCTCGACGTAGCTTGACTTTGGTGATCTAACGAGGACCGGTCAATGCACTGGATTTATTAAATTTAACTTCGATACATTCATGAGTATTCCGGTGTAACTTTGTATGTATTAATTTTGTTACACATATTCTGAATCTGTATATGCACATACACCTCTGGACACCACGAACGTTACCCCTGCTCTGTTTGTTGACTTTGCCATCACGCATTCTACAGAGGCGTGTGGAGAAGTTGAAAATTTCGGGAGGGATAGACTGGAATAAACCTCCCCTAAAGTTAAAAATGTGCTGTTGGATTTGCAGCTCTAAGCAAGTGAGGCAGTAAAGTTTGTTCCTAAGGGTATAACATATGCTAAAATTATTATAATGAACATATATTATTGTTTATTATTTAAGGTATATTTTTTTGTAATAAATACATTATATAATTATATTCGTCACTTACAGTTAGTAAAATTTGTACTAGAACATACGACACATGCAGGACATGAGAAATTAAGTAACTTAATTCAGTGTGTAAATAATGTTTTTGTCACATAATAATATATATGTACTATATTATATTCAATATGATGAATATTTTAATCTACAAAAAAATTACAATTACCAGACCAGAAATAAAAATTTAATAATAACTCCATCAATTTGCAGGCTACAACTTTGTAATGAAGGACCCCTCGCAATGTGTATTAGATTGTATAATAAGTTACCACGTACTTTGTGTAAAAGAAAATAAAATTACAGAGATTTTGAAAAATCTGTGAAACTGTTACTTAGTGATAGGGCTGTAAATTTTAACCGGTTGATTAACCGTCCGGTTAAAACCCCACGGTTAATCGTTTTCATAAAACACTGTTACTCGAGGATACGGTTAATTTAACCATTTAACCAAACTTCGATTAAAATTAAAAATTAACCGATAGTCAATTTTAACCGTTTCTAGCCGTGTCAAAATTTTAAGCACTTTAAACCGCGGTTAATTTTTTTTTAATAATTTTTTTAAATGCAAAAAAATTAATTGACACATCGTGAACTGTGAGTAAATTTTCAGTTAGGTTAAAATATAATTGCACTGATGGCACTAATGCTAATAAAGCACGTACAATTTGTTTTTAAATTATAACTATTTTATAAGTTTATTCAGTCTGTTTGCAGAAAATAATTTATAATATATATAACTATTTCGGCATGAATATATTTTTCTTTTTGTACTTTTTAAAATAATTAATACATTAGGTGAACGTTTTTGCATACCGTATCAGATAAGATCGTAAAAAATTAACTTTTCAAAACTTTTTTTATATCTTTATTTTTTTTATCGTTATATTAAACCTTGAAGGAAAAAAATATATTCAGTTATGTATGCAATTGTATTAAATCTATCTTAATTTAACGTGATAATTGTCAAAAAATAACCGATGGTGCAGAGTAAGCCGTTTCGGTTAAATTAACCGATCAAATAAATTCAAATAATTAACCGATCGAATAAAATTAACCGATAAGGATTAGACGGGTTTTTTAATCGATCAAACATTTTCAGAATTCTGAGCGGTTTTTAATCGAACTTCGGTTTGATTAAAAACCGGTTAAAAGTTGACGGTCACCGGTTAAACATTTTTCTCGGTTATTTACAGCCCTACTTAGTGATTGTTGTTTTTATAGTGTTAGTTCTTATTTACAGTTTAAGTTCTAAAAAACAAATTTTTTGACGTGTCTAACCTTCATATTCAAAGTGTTTGCATTATCAATGTTTGTATTTGTATATGTGCATGGAATTTGACGAATAAACCATTTGAATTTTGAATTTGAATTTTTGAACAGAGTACAGTACTGTGTACTGTATTTTAATAAAAATTTCCCATATTCAGGTATATAATATATATTATATATGCTGTGCTTCAAGCTCGAGGCGGGGTAATGGGTATACCCATTACCCCGCCTCGAGCTTATAGGAATAAGGGAAAGGATATGGTTGCCACGGCCTGTTATGCGTCCCAGCATTCGCTGAGGTGAGACTGAGGGAACTGTGGAAAACTTCAGTCAGGACGGACACCTCTACTTTTTATCAATGGACCTAAGCGATGTCCAAAGCGTGGGGAACCACCAGGTACATCACTGCATTGGGTGGTAAGCGAGACCAAATTACCTCAGGGAGGAAGTAACGTAATTTTTACTTGAAACGGCTTGAAATGGTCACCCATTAATGTACTAACCACACTCGACGTAGCTTGACTTCGGTTATCTAACGTGAACCGGTCATTGCACTGCGCCAAGCACATCTTGAGAATCCTTTGAGATATTATGTGGTTCGCTGTTTTATTGTTAACACGTAAAAAGACATGTGCTCCATATTGTATTTGTATAACTGATTAAATTAATGGAGTATCGACCTTAACTTTTTTATTGAAGAAATGGAAAGAGGGTGCAAAATTATGCTACCTAGATTTTTTCAGATTTTTTACAGCCCTGAATTGAAAGTCCTTTTTGTGACGTCACGCGGCGGCAAATCATATATCCTTTTCTTAAGGAGAGGCGCTTCGTGACGTCACAAAAAGGACTTTCAATAATTTTTTAAAAATACTTCCAGGGCTGTAAAAAATTTGAAAAAAATCTAGGTAGCATAATTTTGCACCCTCTATCCATTTCAGCAATAAAAAAAATGAGGTCGATGCTCCATTGAATTAAATATAGAAAATATAACATCCATGATTAATTATCCATCAACCCTAACATTACTAATAGCGTCTTTTTTGTCCCACGCTTTACCAAGGGGGCGTCGAAACGAGTAAATAACATTTTATTAAATAAAAAGTAAATTTTGTCTCGCTTTTTTCTTTTTTTTTTCTTTTGGAAATACCTTGCTGGGTGGCTATAACTATAAGGATTTTCATTTTTTTCAAATTTTTTGGAGAAGTAATTCTCTTTTTTTTTCCGCTTTAAAAGAGCTACGGGTGTCTCGACCCCCTTCCCCCCTCTTCTGCCCTTGTTAATGCTTTTAGGGTTTAAATATTGTTATAATATAAAAAGGGATCCATATATTAATATTATATATAAACTATGTTAGGTCGGGTCTACGAAGAGCCGGGAAATTACAAAATCAGCTGTGGCCTTGCAGTTTCTGACAAAAACAGAGGGTTCAGTTAAAGAAAAGGTTATTCCTAAAAAAAAAAACACTGCCTATTGTAATCAAAATTTGGGGTAATCCGGGACTGCAATGGTAGAGGAATAAAACATTGATAATATTATGGGCAAGAAGCTGCTAATATCCTGCTGCATATAATAAGAGACAATGGTACAATTATTACAAAATGTGATGGGACTTTGACCATTATGATCTAGTGATATTACGTTTAGAGTATAATCATCAATTTTTTTATAGTTATGTGATTAGAGCATCCTGAGGTAATTATCTGATAGTAAAAAGATGTCCATTTAAACACGCCAAATTTGAGACCGGAAGTGATTAACTATCTTCTGTTTTACAGCCCGTGTTAATTGAACGTACATGAGCCATAACTGCAGCCATAAAGGGAGGCAGGTTTGAACTGCGGTGCTGTGGTCAGACTCGTTGATTCGAGTTGTAGTTGATTTCTGTCACAAGAAGTTACGTGCATAATGTTTCGATCCACTAATACTTTTCCATTTCTCCTCTCTTCAATCTATTTGCATTTGGAATTACATTGAACTGCAGCATATGAAAATGGTCTAATGTATTCTGCGAAATTGTTTTTAATAACCTGCCTCAAGATATAAAAAGTGAAGAGAACATTAACATGTTTAAAAAAGAAAATTAAGTGTTTTTTATTTGAAAAAAATGTGTACAAAATTGATGACTTTTTTGCACGATAATTTTTTCTATCTTGTGTATATTTTTTATTATATTCTCTGTGACCGTGTCTTCTAGGAAGATTAATAAAATGATTTGATTTCATTTGATTTATTATTAATTATTCACTGTAATTATAATTAATACAAATATTTATAAGGTTTTGAGGTGGCGCAGTGCATTTATTGACCGGTTCTCGTTACATCATTGAAGGCAAGCAACGTTGAGCGTAGCTATTACTTGGATGGGTGACCGTTTCAAGTAAAAATTACGTTTCTCTCTCCCTTTTGTAACTTGTAATATTATATCGAATATATAGCTGTATTATCCTTTTCTTCTCTATAAGTGATACTCAGTAGAAGTTTATAGCTCTCATTGTATCATAAATGATCTTGTTACACCAGTGACGTCACGGTGATGATGTCACGTGGTGGGGTCACGGTGTTGCACGGAGAACCGCCCCCTGCTGACCCTGGCAGTGCACCTTCTTATGTCGCGTGGCACTCGCCGTCAAGACGATATAAGGCCGGCAACTTCCTGTCGAGCAGCACTCGCCGTCCGCAGCCCGAGGAGCAATGATCAGGTGCGTGTTGTGTGGGGAACCGTGGAAACCTTAGTAGTGAGGTCACAGAGTGTTAAATGATCATTGTGGTCTGGAGAATCGTGGAAACTTAAGTAGTGAGGTCAGAGCGTTAAATGATCATTGTGGTCTGGAGAATCATGGAAACCTTAAAAGCGGGGTCAGTTCTATATAAAGTGCAGCGTGTGCAACCAATGGTGGAAACCTTATTAGGATCATTTGCGTGTGTGTCATATACCCATGTCAGCAGAGGGAACTGTGGAAACCTTCATTAGGGAGATCTGGTAGCGGAGTCCATTTAATAGCGTCAGTGCAGCTTGTGAATTTGTGAATTAAAGATACATGTGATTTTATTAATTGTAACGTTTCTCTTCATGGAAATGTACATGCATGTTAGTTCATGAAACAATATAATATTGTTTAATGTAAAGTTCTCAGAAAATCTGAAGAAAAGTATTATTTATAGCATTGAACCCTCTCTCATCCATGAAGTATGGGTCTTTGTTGATGTTGCGATAATTAGTATTACAGAGAATGATCCCGCACATACGGACTGAAATTAGTTAAAAAAAAATTATAGTGTTTATCAAATTTAATCTATTTTTAATTTTTACGAAGTCAACGGACTCGTACGACATTTCTCAGCGATATTTGTTATGAAAATGTGATGTTATTTTAGAATACAAGGTTTGCTGTCAACTGCAGGCCATTTTCTGTTTATGTATTTAACACACTGAAAGCATCGACACTCAAAACACCGAAGAAAATTTCAAAGCGAGGGATGACATTACTTGCCTAATTCATAAAATCCTGAAAATGTAATAGTGTTCGAGAAATGGCCAATTTTGAATTCTCTATTCACGATTATGTATTTTTGTTTCTAATTTTCAATACGTTTGACATATCTGATGTCTCAGTATAATATTTACCACTTGCTTTGTGACTTTACTTTTTGTACAGTACATGTTGTTGTTCTCTGTCGTGTATAACTGCAGTGCATAATAATTATGATGGTTGTGTTGTATTTTTTACTTTAAAAAAATGTGTATGAAACTGATGATTTTTACAAAGAATGAAATATAACCACCATTATTATTACTTGAATTTATGTATATATGCATAATCGTCTTTTAGAATGAATAGTCAATGATTTTTTTTTTTTTTGTAATTTCCTCTGACGCTTATTGACGTACCGTTTCATCTCTGTTTTGTGAAGATTCTAATTGAATACATCAGAAGCAACAAAAAGAAAATTCGTAAAATTAATGTTACAATTAAAAATATCTTTTTAATTGAGGGAAAAATTAGATTTTCCACCTGGACTAACTAAGTATCAACCTTTAATTTTTTTTTTGCAGAAATAGATAGAGAGTGCAAAAAGTTATGCTACTCTGATTTTGTTAAGAACCCGGGAAGTATCAATTAAAAAATCATTTCAAATACAGAGAAAGGCGTCACTTTTTATAAAAGGTTGACTTTATAAAGGGGCGTCCGGGTTCAAAGGTAGCTTGCCTCGGCAAAAAAAAAAAAAAAAAAAGTAATAATTCCTGGTCTCTAAAAAAAATCACAGTAACATAACCCGAGTTGAAATAAATTTCAACTTTTATTAGCTATTAAACTCTTCTCTCGTCTTTTCTCCTCTTATTTTGCACCATTTTAGAGAAGAACAGATGATAAAGATAAGATTTTACGTTTTTTTTTCCTCTTCTTGAACATAAAATGTTAGAAATAGTGTCTCCATTTCATCCTCACTTTCAGCGAAGAGGAAATAAGATTTGTTTTACAGGTAAAAATATTAGGTTTAGACGTGTAAAATATGAGTTGAAGATGTAATTGTTCAATTAGCGAACTTTGCATCCTCTATCAACTTCTAAATAATTATATTTTTTTGTAATATCAATACCCTATTTCTAGACTTGTATCCTTTCGCAGGCTCACAGTTATTATGTTGGCGCTAGTGGCGGTCTCCGCGGCGACCCACCACAACCACAGTGACCACGGCTCTAGGCTGGGATTTCTGAGTAAAGTTCGCGACGTGGCCGTGGGTGGCGCTAAGATCTTTGCGAACGTGGCTGACAGCTCGGTGAGCGCCGCGGTGAAGGGGCTGAACGCCACCGTCGAGGGCGCCAAGTCCACCGCCGTCAAGGGACTTAACACCACCGTGGAGGGGGCCAAGGAGGTGGCCATCACCATCACAGACCCCCAGGCGATCTTCCCCGGTGAGTCCTCTACATATCGGCATGGTGATGGGACTCAATCACTTATACGTTTACATGATAGTGTTCCATCCGTTTTGACGATGCCTCATAAGAATAACATCATCCGACGTCAACGGATCCGTATTAAACACCGTCATGTGAAAGTAGTGAATGATATCGAGCTGTAGGGAAAACATTAAGCAACTTTTTACTCGAAGGGGGACTTAAAAGTGTGTATAAACAATCCTTATAGGTGACGTCAAACCAATGTTTGACATCAAGGTATGAGTGATAAGAAAAAAACGAAGCGACTGACTTTCATTCCACAAATTTAATACACAATCGTTGCCGACACCATGTAAAACTTTTAAGTCTCTCGTCGTTTTACTACTGTCTGTGTATAAGAACTATATGTTTATGAATGTATAATTATATTAAATTTTGTAAATTCTTTAATTTATAGAAATGAATACAGCTCCCGGCCATTATGAAGAGTTCACGTTAGTTAAATGAGAACCATCAATGCTGAGGATCATGTGACAATGCATCAGTGAGCAATGTGAAGTCCACAAGAGAACCTATTTGACCTATAAGAAAATTCAAAATTTCCGATTCATTTTGACAAATTAAGTGAAAATGGAAATTAAAATTTTCTAATTCGTTGAGAACTCTTCCGTTTCCGGCCAATTCTGGACAGGGCTTGACAGTGCAGGGAGCAACGTGCCGGTGCAGTTGACGTGACCGATGTTTCCTCAGGTACTCGGTGGTGCGGTGCGGGCACTCGAGCTCAGAACGAGAGCGAGGTGGGACTGTTCGAGGGCGCTGACCTCTGCTGCCGCGACCATGACAACTGCCAGGACAACATCCAGGCCGGGGACAGCAAGCACGGACTCAACAACACCGGGACCTTCACACTGTGAGTGGCTCCAGGGGCGGGGGGAAGGGAATATATATCCCGCAATGTTAAAATTGTGGTGCCAGAGCGTTGCGTTATTTTGGGTGTTTTTTGGGACACACTAAACTTTTAGATAGTTAATATAAGAAAAATTGCTGTACTTAAATTAATAATTTTTAATTCAGAACTAAATTTATGAAAAACATGAAAAGTACTGGAATAATAAGGCTCAATTCAGCCATTTAATGTACTGAATCCTAAAATGTCCTTTTACTATAAGGTGAAAATAAAAAAACTGAAAATCCCTTCAGTATTTATAATAATTAAGTGTGATGTCATGTTCCAGCTCTCACTGCGACTGCGACGATCAGTTCTACAAATGCCTCAAGGACGACGGTTCCCTGATCGCCAAGAAGGTCGGCTTCACGTACTTTAACGTCCTGCGACCCAAGTGCTTCCGTGAGGACCAGCCCGTCGTGCGCTGTGCCAAGAGCTCCGGGTACGTCTTTCCGTGCACGTGTTTTATTTGTCTTGTAGCCAGGAGCATCCAGGCGAGGATCCAGGGGGGTTGTGGGGGCTGCAGCCCCTCTCCCCCCCCCCGAAATTTTGGATTTAACATGGCCAATATAGGCATTTACCCCAATTCAATTTTTTTTAGCATTGGCCTTATGGAGGTAGCCCTCCCCCCCTTCCCCCCACCCACGATTTTTTTTCTGGATCGGCGCCTGGGAGCAACGGTTCGATTCCCGAAGCAGTGACCTCCGATTTGATCACGGTGACAATTTGAGAGTAATTGATGGCATTACCAACCATCCTGACTGAGGTTTTCATGAGTTTTTTTAGTTAAATTAGACAAAAATTTATCTAAAAATCTGAAAAAAATGTGTTATAGTTTGCCAGTCAGTCTAAAATAAAATTTGTGACAAAAAAGTTTAACGTAAAGATTTAACAGGTGGGTCGTTTTACTCCCTTTCTTCTCCTTCTCTATTATAGTATATAAAAAATACTTTAACGTAGTCAATTCTCACGGACTGAAAAAGATTAGCAACCACAACTTCCTTTATTAATTGCCATAATAACGTAATTAACGCATTTAATCTGATGCAATTAAGTTTGTGGCAAGTCTCGTGGTTTTTATATGTGTTATTGTGTCCAATCTTCGGTGTAATTAAAAAGAACCTCAACTTTTAAAAGAGAAAATGTTGTCTGTACGTACTAATCAACGTCTAGTTCCACATACCGTCACTGGTGGAGCTTTTTTGAATACTTCATTTCCAAGGATACTAGAAGTAAGGATAAGACACAGAGCTGCTGCCCCCACACAGGCAGTGCCAAACCATTAAAATGCAGATGACGATCGCTCTTTTGGAGCAAAAAGAAAAAAAAAGTGTAATCCGTAAAATAAACTCCAAGCAGAGGTTTACGAACACGTACACCTTTTTTGGCTCCAAAAGAGCTACCGTCATCTACATTTACTAGTTCCGCGCTGTTCGTGTGGGGGCAGCACCTCCGTGTCCCGTCTTAACACCTATAGCGTCCTTGTGGTCACCTCGGAGAATTCAGACACTTACCTCCGCCCTGTGAGAGTTATTGTATTTATAAGGGTTGTAATGTAAATAATATTGAGTCAAGTCTAAAAATACATCCGTCTGCTGAGCTAGACCATTGTTCAATCAGGGACTGCCCTAAGGTGTCCGGGCTTGGTATCCTCTGTCTTGTTGTCCTAAATATACAAGCTTGGTGTCCTTGATGTCAAAGCTAGATTGGTGTCCTTTGTATGTCCGATCTTTGTATCATGAGTATGTCTGTTCTTGATTTCTTGAGTGTCCAGAATTAGTGTCCTGAATGTCCAGTCTTGGTATACCGAGTATCCAGTCTTGATGTCCTGAGAGACTAAGCGTAGTGTCCTGAATATCCAAGTTTGGTGTCCTAATTGTTCCGTCTCGATGTCCTGAGTGTCCAGGTTCGAAAACTGAGTGTCCGGGCTCGATAACTGAGTGTCCAAGCTTGGTATCCTTAGAGTCTCAAGCATGGTGTCCATTATGTCCGGTCTTAATGCACTGAGTGTCCGGTCTTGATGTCCTGTGTAAATGAATATTCCGGATTGATGTACTATATGTCCAAGCTTGATATATTGAGTGTTCGGTCTTAATGTCCGGAGTGTCCGGTGTTTCAGGCTGGGACTGTCCGAACGGTGCGAGGAGTACGAGATGGACAAACAGTCGCGGGCCCTCGAGTGGCAGTGGTTCGACGCACAGAGCTTCTAGACAAACATCTGTTTATTATGCATCGTGCTTCAAACTGCAGATATAATGAAAATTAGCAACATTTTCTTCTGAAACTTATATTTGACGGAATAAATTTAAAGAACAACTGCATGAATTATTTACTGCATATTTGGATATCAAGTTATAATATGTATTGTCAATTTTTTACAAATATTTTTAAAACTTAATATCGTGTTGCAAAACGCTGTGACGTCATAGTCATGCAAATATTTAACACGCAAACATCAGGAAAAGACGTTGCATGCGACTATGACGGAAATGAAGCAACAATGGTCCTTTCTTGTTACAGTACAAAGTTTAAATTCACTACTTCCAGCTTATCACAGAACTCTAATTAAGAATATTCAGGCTATATTCACACTCTCAACGATGCCCGCCCACTCACCAATCAAGTGGGCATCGGTAATAAAGCGAATGCACAGATAGCTGTGATATGCTAAAAGGAGGGAATGAGAATATTAGAATGTTAAAATTTTAGTGGCTTAATCGAAAGAAGGGGCCGGTAAAAATATGGTACTGTGAATTTTTTTTAGATTTTGCTGAGACCGGGAAATATTTTTAAAAAATTATTGAAAGTATATTTTATGACGTCACGGGTGGCACTGCCTTATCCTTTTTCTTAAGGAGTGCCGCCCGTGACGTCATCAAAATAGAATTTTAATAATTTTTTAAAAATATTCTCGGTCTCAAAAAAATCTAAAAAAATTCACAGTATCATATTTTTACCGGCCCCTTCTTTCGATTAAGCCACTAAAATTTTAACATTCTAATATCTCATTTAAACTTTGTACCGTGACAATAAAGGACCATTGTTGGTTCGATTTATCTGCTTATACTGACTGTACATGATTTGCAATGTAATTTTGTCAGGACTGGTCTCTGGTCTGGGAAACGTTTCACATTTTCCAGAGCACATCAGAGCTTATTTATATATACACGTATTTGAAGCCATTTTCTCAAGGAATGTGCTGTTTTAAATATGCCTTTATTCAGAAAATAAAAGATATGTTACAATAGAGATATAAGACAGAATTTAGGAAATAAGATATTTATTAATCATTCAACTCTTCTGAGTTCAAATCTGGTAATAAAATTTCTAAATTCTGCATATGAAACAGTTTCAGGGTCATTGTACTTATACCCTGAAAAAATTTGAAAGCAAAATATACATTTTTGAATACCCTGTTACCCATATTTTGAATTTTAAAAAATCTAACAATATTTTTTCTTTAGATCATGGTGTACGCTAAAGTTGACTATATCTTGCACCTGAAAAAATCCCTAGAGAAATTTTGTTACTTTTACCTGATAAAAAAAGGTTTAGGGTAGGTTTCCTTAAAATTTGAAGAACCTGAGCTAAATACTCAGGTCAAGGAAAAAATTCAAATATGAGTAAATTGTTGTCAAAAAATGAGCCGAAATTATTTCAGGACGATTAGTGTTAAAGACATAAAAATGTAATGTTGAATGGCTATTTTAGACTTTGAAATAATCGTCATGAGTTTAGAACTCGTAAGCGAGGGATGAACATAGATTATTTTATTTCAAACATTCTCAATAAGATGAATAAGAGAGATAGTTAATTAATAATAAATTTTATATATATTATACTGTTACATTACAATAAACGTCATAATTAAAATATAATATAAACGTCATAATTAAAATATAATATAATTTCAATATTAGTAGTAACAATTGAACTGCAAAAGAAAATAGTTTTGTTAGTATATAATTTTATTTTTTATTCATTTTTTTCTTCAGAAGAGACTGCAGTGATTTAAGATTTTAAATTTAGAAAACTTGAGTTGAGTTTCAGACAGTTGCAGTGACGTCACGTGAGTTTAGCCTGTACCACGATATAATTATACTATAGTTGAAGCATCTGTACTGCAGAAAATATAATAGGTATCTATTCGTAAATACACAATCGATTCATAAATCAATAATCAGATGAACCTTCTATGTACATGGAACATAATGATCATAAAATTACAAATTACTTATTTTCTTATATATATTTATGAACGAAAATGTGATTCTCTTTTTACTGTGTGTATTTTATACAGAGTGAGGGTTACTGTGCTGCGTGGACACAATGTACCTTATGGTGAAATATCACAGCGTGTATTTTGGTATGTGAATGTGCATGTGTATTGCAAAAGCAAAAAATAATTATTAAATAAATAATGAAATAAGTAAATCAATATAAGTGTTTTAATTAGTCTAAACTTATATTTAAATTATTATAATTAAATATTAATTAAAATTTTACGTATAAAACATTGCAAAACCAATTTACTAATAATTAATGGAATAGTAAATCAAAAGTAATTTACCCTTATTAATTTATTTTAATTAAAATAATGTTATGACGTAATACTCACGTCAGTGGAATTCGCTCAGATAATTAGCTATACAATTTGAGCTGTATATATAACGAGTGCAGTTAATGCAGACATAAATTAAATATAAAATATTGCTTGTAACAATGACTTGCTCTCTCCGAGTCCTAGCAGCCCAGTCTGCGTGGTAAGTCCAACTTTTTGACTGGCAGACTTTTACTAATTCTAACATTTATTTGACAGCATGTTCAAATGTAACGATGAATCTCAGTTACTTCGGAGTCAAAGAATATTTTTGTTTGACGCAATCGAATGAAATTAATTTAAAAATATCGAAAATGTTCTCAAATTTAATTGCTTCTATATATATAATATGTAATTTATATAAAGTATATTTTTATTTAAATAACTTGGAATGTAAAAATAGAAAGCACTATCCGTACGGATAGTGACCGGATACTGATTTTCAATTTATTAATTAGCAACACTGCCTCTCTCTGTGCAGGTATCCACTGCCAACGCTCCGTACTACGTCTATGACACCAGTGTCTGTAATTACCAGAGTCTGTGGAATTACGGTAAGAATTTATTTTTATATTATATATATATATATATATATATATATTATATATATATATATATATATATATATATATATATTTGCAGGTAGTCCTTATAGTTCAGTGAGGTAGTCTTGTAAAAACGAAGGCAAACTTTTTTTTTGTTAAAAGTTTGCGAACTTTTAAAAAAAAGTCGGAAAATTTAAATGGCAAATAAAATTTAATTTAAATCACTTATTTCGATATCTAGCAAGCTAAAAAGCAAAAAATATAATAATTGAAAACATGGTATTTTCCTTAAATTTGCCACTAAATGTTTACTAAACCGGAATTTTCCCTGACAGGTGGAAAGAGGCTAACGTTACACCTATTCACAAGTCTGGCAATAAGTCAAATGTAAAAAATTATCGTCCCATATATTATCTCTACTCCCAATATTTTCTAAAGTGTTTGAAAAAATACTTTACAAACATCTTTTTGAGGAAGCAAAACATATTATACCCCCAGAGCAGTACGGTTTTACCCCTAAAAAAATCAACTACGTCTTGCCTTATTAACTTCCATTCTTATCTCGCAGCAGGATTTAAAAATCGTTGCCAAGTTGACACAGTTTATACCGATTTTAATAAAGCATTTGATAAGGTCCCACTGGTCCCACATAATCTCCTCTTAGTTAAATTGGAAAGCCTCGGTATATCATCACAGATACTCAAAATTTTACAAAGCTATTTAACAGATAGGACACAAAGAGTAGTGATTGACGGTTTGTCGTCATCACCTGCTGATGACTCCGGGGTACCTCAAGGATCACTTCTGGGGCCTCTCCTGTTCAATTTATATATTTCGGATCTGCCTTCTATATTTCAATATGTAAAGTGTCTAATGTATGCCGATGATATGAAGCTTTTTCATCGTATTGTCACGCTAGGAGACTGCAAAAAATTTCAGTCTGATTTAAATAGGATGTTTGCATGGTGTACAAAATGGAAAATGTCTCTCAACTTGCAGAAATGTGTGGCAATCACTTTCACTAATAAAAAAATCCTAATTAATAAAAATTACAAAATTGACGGTACATATACAGTATTGCAACGGGTTGAGGAGGTAAAAGACTTAGGTGTAACATTTGATTCAAAATTAACTTTTAATGTTCATCTAAACAATGTCCGCAATAAATGTAACAGAATGCGCGGGTTCATTCAAAGGGTTGGGAGAAATTTCAAAACAGACACGTCAAAAATTCTGTACATGACACTTGTTCGACTAATTCACGACTACGCAAGCCCTGTGTGGTCTCCAGCTGCCTATAAAACAAAACAAGATACACTGTGAAAAATTCAAATAAAATTTATTAAAAGTATTATGTGTCAAAAAGACCACATCAACTATAGTAAACAAAATTATCCTGAATTGTGCAAAAAATATGCAATAACAACACTTAAATACAGACGCGATATGAGCGATATCTTTTTTCTTAAGAAGTTAATCGATGGAAAATTAGACTGTCCTGAAATTCTAGCTGAGCTCAGTCTAAATGTACCAGCGAGACAAAACAGATCATCTCATCTTTTCTACATACCAAACCCAAGAATTGATATTGATAAATATTCTTTTATTTCCAGAGTTCAATCATTTTGCAATGAACTGTACAGTAAATACGAGCTTGACATTTTCCATCAATCTTCGCAAGGAATTGCAAAGATATGTAAATAATTCAAATGCGTGTTTAATTATGTAATATAAATATAATGTATTATATGTTACCAAGATTTTAGTTATATAATAATTTTTGTACGTGTGTATTTTAACTAAGAATTTGTATGAACTGTTATTGTATTCTTAATAATTGGATTACCTAACCTGTAGTCTGTTTTCTGAATAAATATAAAAAATAAATAAATAAATATTTAATTTTAAGTAAAAGAAGAAGTAGAGACCCAGATGTAAAAAAATTAGCTATCAAAAAATCATCATTTACGCTGGATATTTGAATCTGGTTTCAAAAGTTCGTGTCTTCGTGAGTCGAATATTTATTATCTAACTTTTAAATATTACGAGCCAACATTTAAATATTCTCAGCGAATCTGTTCCGTTTTACGACACTATAGTTGCAAGTTGGGGGGAACATTTTCTCTGACTTTGTTCATTGTTGCAGTCCACTTCTCTGACACGTACTGCCATTAATTGTTGCAGGATGCGGTGCGACTGTGACGCGACCTTCTATAACTGCCTGAAGTCTGTCAACTCCCCGTTGTCCAACGAAATTGGCTACTTCTTTTTCGACTTCATGGACACCGACTGCTTCAAGGAGGAGTGCCCAGTCATCGACTGCAAGACGTTAGTCCCTCGGAACATTCTTGTTTTCGATCGAAATGTTTGCGGATTATTTTATCTAATGGACAACCTGCATGAAATTTTTTTATTGCAAAAATGAATAGAGGGTACCAAATTATGCTACTCTGATTTTTTTTCGATTTTTTTTTTAGTCTCCAATTAAACTATTTTTAAATTATTATTGAAAGTTCTGTAAGTTAAGTTGGCACCCCTGAATCCTCAACAAAAAGGAGAGGGCTTAGGTTTGCCTATTGACGCTTTCAGGGGGCGTGATTGCACTTTCAATAATTATTAAAAAATAGCTATAGTTCTGGGACAAAAGAAAAACTGAAAAAATTCAGAGTAGCATAATTTTTGGTACCCTCTATTCATTTCTGCAATACAAAAATTTCATGTAAATTGTCCTAGCATTCTCTGAGGTTTAACTGAGGAAACCGTGAAAATCCTCAGCAAGATGGACACTTGAATCTTAATTTGGGTAAACTTTCGTCCATTTGATAAAGTGCTCGTCCTGAAAGATGATTTCCACCGGTCCCCTAGTAACTTTTTTTAAATGACAACAAAAATTGAAAAAAATTATTATATTTTTGTAGGTCAAAAATGGCCATCTTTATGTGTATGAAGCACATATTTGTTATATTACACTCTATAACTCACTAAAAAAGTTGAACATGTACAGCTGTTCAGTCCATTTTCAATTTTTTTTTTTTTTTTTTTTTTTACTTTTAAGTTAGATTTAAAAAATTCTTTCGAAGGCATAGTATAGCATTTTATTTTAGGCTTATCACCATTGAAATCATAAATGACAACCCAATGGTCACACAGATTACCGAAGTCAAGCAACGCCGAGCGTGGTTAGTAGTTGGATGGGTGACCAGTTTTAACAAAAACCACGTTTCCCACTCAGGGGTAAATCGTTGCGCTTTTCCACCATGTGGTTCCCCTGGCCTTGGACCATTGCACTTCCGGTTCATTAATAGAAGCTGTAGCGTGTTAGCGTCCATCCTGGCTGAGGTTTCCACGTTTCCCTCAGCAGGCAAATACCGGGATGGATTGCAAGGCCTTGGCCACCCCCGTTCCAGAAGAGCCAACGAAACGCTCAAGTTAGGGTTTCGGAAGGTTCGGGATTTTAAATAGTGAGTAATTAGTAAGTATAAAAGTACCCAGTTAGGGTTTGATTAAAAAAAAATTGGCACAAATGGCCTAGATGCGTTACTCTACTTATAACTCGGGACCACCTTTATATTGACGTGTGTTCATGTCCTCAGATTTTCCGGAAATCATTGCGTGGAGTACATCGTGGACACGAGACAGCCCAAAATGTTTCAGTGGTTCAACAACCCCCCCCCCCTATATACTGACCAACTAACTCAGTCTTGTCAATAAAGTCTCAAAATATAAGTTTATTGCAGAAATGGGCGCAAAGTTATGCTACTCTGTTTTTTTTTTCAAAATTTTTATAGTTCGGAAAGTATTACTAAAAAGTTTTGCTGAGTTTGGGTTTGAACCCACGCTCCTTTTAGGTCCTATCCTTTTATTAAAGCAAGTGACGCCTATAAGCTCTCTGTACTTTAAATAATTTTTTTTTAAATAGTTTCCGGCCGTGCTCTAAAAAATCTAAAAAAAAAGCAGAGTAAATTTAAATAACTTCTGTATTTCTGAGTAGACAATTTTGTAGAACAAGTCAAAATACATAACACATTCACATAATAAATAACACAAAACAAATCCAATAAACACAATGCAAATCTATTTTTTTTTTATATTGAGGAAATTCCTTTACATCATAATAGTTCTTGTCATTTAAAAAAAAAATGCAAAGATTTTTTAAACTTCTTATAATCTAACTTTTTAATATTATCAGGTAGCTTATTATAAAAGAGTGATGCACAATTATATGGACTCCTATTATCAAGAGAGATTAACACGATCAAATACATTGTGTATTTTAGTTAAGTATATAATATAGTTTGTTCAATGTATTGGTGTAAAAGTTTTCTTAACAATGTATCCATAATGTATCAACCTAAAAAAAGAAAAAAAAATTGCACAAATGGATAGAGGATTGAAGCAGCTAGTGTACGAGGGGGTCGTACGTATAGCCGTACTTCGTGCAGGCAGACCCTTCAGTCTCACAATCTATGACTATATATATATACTCTGGTTCACATTTAACTTGGTTTTCATCGTGTTTGTAACGTCTTCAGTCATTGGTGCGTTGTTTGTAACGAAGAATTTCACTGGCTGAGCCGAACCGAAGGACATCCCAGCGTTTCTTACCAAATCTAAGTTAAATATGAACCTTGAACTTACTAGAAGGTAGAATCTCTCTTCAGATTCAGAATAATTGTAGTGTCTTTTTTTATTTTTTAAATTCATGTAACATAAAGTCAGGATTCAAAACACATTGAGCCTTTATAAGACAAAATTAAGAAAAGGGGGGTCTTCAAATAACATGCAATTAACCTAAACTTAGCCTAAGACTGTCTTAGCGCAACAATAAAGAATACACTAAGACTGTCTTAATGGACAACATACATGAACAAATTTTATCGCAGAAATGAATAGAGGGTACCAAATTATGCTACTCTGAATTTTTTCAGATTTTTTTGAGACCCGGAACTATTTTTAAATAATTATTGAAAGTCCTGTGATTTCAGTTGGCACCCCTGACTTCTTAATAAAAAGGATAGAGGCTGGACGCCTATTGACGCCTCCAGGGGGCGTGGCCGCTCTTTCAATAATCATTTAAAAATTATAGTTCTGGGTATCAAAAAAATCTGAAAAAATTCAGAGTAGCATAATTTGGTACCCTCTATTCATTTCTGCAATAAAATTTTTTCATGACATATGTTGTCCATTTTAGGATTGTTGTAATTTGTGTTATTTGAAGACCACCCAGGAGTCAGGCATGGCCAGAAAGACCTAATGGCCTCCCCACTGCTTTCTAAACTGTTCAATTAAACTCCTTATATTAACATAGATACATTATAATATTTTAAAAAAAATCAAGGTTTATTTTAATGTTTAGATATTTTTCTCTGACGCAAAACTGGTACCCTCTTCGCTTTTAAAAATTTCCCACTCGCAGCCATGTTAATCACCATACCCTGTGCTGTGTTTTCATACGGTTTATATGATGATTATTGATTATCAAGGCCGCTAAAGGAAAATTTTCCTCAATAATTATTTTCCCTCACTGTAAAGTTGGCAACTCATTATACACCGAGATAATGCTGGTTGCATAACTTAATAAGGTCCAAAGTTAGCAAAACTTTTAGCAGTACTTCAATACTTCGTGGCATTTAAAAAATATAATAATTTGATGCCCTCTATTCATTTCTGCAATAAAAAATCATGCAGGTAGTCCACTCCAATTAATAAATAATCATAATATATTTATTAAATATTACAACTTTATTGCAAGAACAGGACACCAAGTATCTGGGTGTATGGCTTAATTCGACCTATTATCAAAAACAGAACAAATAAAAGAAGAAGCGAGGATACACACGGCCACTCTAAAGGTGCATTTAAAAGATCGACAACGGCGATGCGAAGCGATTTTGAAGCAAAAGCTGTGAAATTTTAGGCGAGCGAATTTGACTGTAAATGTCGCGTTGGGTGCAAGGCCACCTAAGGCCACGATGCTGACAGCTCCATCTCTTGACAAATTGGTTTTTAATTTCTTACAGGCAGAGTTTTTAGAATATCGACTTGAAACTTTTTCAAGGTACGGACATTAACACTTTTGATACACAGAAAAAATTTCATTGTCGTAGATGAAACCAATTTTTAAATTCAAATCCAAAACTAGTTTGGTTCCCGCTATTTTCAGACGGGCGGGAATCAAACCAGTTTTGGATCTTTATTTAAAAATTGGTTTTATCTACAACAATGAAATTTTTTCTGCGTATCAAAAGTGTTAATGTCCGTACCTTAACTAAAGTTTCAAGTCGATACTCTAAAAACTCTGCCTGTAAGAAATTAAAAACCAATTTGTCAAGAGATGGCGCTGTCAGCACCGTGGCCTTAGGTGGCCTTGCACCCTTAAATATACATACAACTACGTTTAAAAAAATCACCAAATACGGGAGTTTTCTATTTACGTTTTGGGTAGCACGGAGATGCCCGAAGCCGTCCGAAGAACTTCGAGACCAACTTTAACACGTATCTACTATGCCGCTGACAATGTTTTACCTACAAAATCGTGACGTCATAGTATCTTGTGACGTATGGTGAAACTCCCGTATTTATGTATAGTTTAGTACATTTTTGTGAACGTAAAGTGTCTTTTTTTCCCAAAATACAAAAGAAATAAAAAAGGTAAAGTTATTGAAAAAACTACTTGATTTCTTTAGTAACGTTATTTCATAATATTACATTGACTAAGATTTATAAATGTAAAATTGTGTTGTGAGAAGAACAAATAACGAGACGTGATCATATTACACTTTACAAAACATGATTCAATGGTGCATATAATAATAATTATAATATAAGACTTCAAAAGATATTGACGTAGAAATGGATGCAACGTTATGTTATTCTGCTTTTTTTTTTCAAGACTTTTTAAAGTCTGGGAACTATTTTTAAAATAATTAGACCGAGAGAGGTGTCATTTCTTTAATAAAAGGATAGGACCTATAAAAGGGGCGTGGGTTCAAACCCAACCTCGGTAAAACATCTTAGCAATACATCCCGGGCTCTAAACAACCTGAAAAAAAATCAGGGTAACATAACTTTGCACCCTTTATCCATTTCTGCAATAAAAGATGTTGAAGTCGATACTCTATCAAATAAGTAACTGTAAAATATGTCCATATAATGCAGCGTGGATCTGATCAGTGGAGGGGAAGGGGGAGGATCAGTGAGATTTTTTTTTTTTTTGTACGTGCATGGGCAATATATCCCCTACTGCAATTTATATAACATTGCTCTAGTTGAAAAATTACGTCTTCAACTCATCCTTAACACGTCTAAATCTAATCTTTTTACCTCTAAAACCCATCTTATTTCCTCTTCGCTCATAGTGAGGATGAAATGAAGACAATGAGTGCGATTCACGAAGAATTTAGCCAGGTTTCTAACCACGTTTATATTAACCACGTTTATCTATACCTAGCTGTTTTACGTGTTAAACCACGTAGTTAAACGTGGTTAAAAACCTGGCTAACTGCTTCGTGAATCGTGCAATTTTTTTTTAACATGTTATGCTCAAGATGAGGAAAGAAGACGCAATCTCGTCTATTTCCCTTTTTTTTCCCTCTAAAATAGGAGGGAATTAGAGAAGGAAAGAGTTAAATAATGAATAAAAAAATGAAATTTATTTCAACTCGTGTGACTCTTTGGGACCACCCCCCATCCCTCCTTGAGACATTACATTTATTTTGATGCACGCTAATATAGTGTACAGTCAAATTAATTTAATATTCCCGCCGGAAGTCGCCAGAAGTAAGGCGTTTTTGTCCTCTCTGTTTGTAATTGGAGTTTGAAATTTGACAGAGAGCTTCGCAATAAGAGGACTGACTTAATTGTTTGCAAAAGTACAAAAATCGGACATGAACAGGAAGATCAGAAACTACTCATTTCCGGCTACTTTCGGTGGGAATATTAAATTAATTTGACTATAGTAACTGTCTTACATTAAATGCACGTCCCAACAATAGCAATCCTTGACTTTGTTTACACATCATAAATATTGCATGTTGATATCAGTTATAAGGAAGTGTTTTGCATGCACCATTTGAATGATAACACAATAATTTTGCAAATATCAAAATGATTAAACATAAACATTTTGTTATCATATGAAATTAATTTTCCTTTTAACAACACACGTCACAAATTTAGAGCAAGTTGATAACAAAGATATCCTAAAGCTTGTAATACATGACCTATAATTTCAGTCATCGCGTGTATGCAATCGAGAAGAAATAACGATAACAGTCGCCGCTACTTGCAAATCGAGTAGTGCGAAGCCTCGTGTCCTCACTTACCGGTCAGTGATGCGTGTCCTCGCCGCTATTTTGGTGCTTGCGAGCTTCGCACTATCCGCTCATCCCGATTATGACGTGATTTCTTCGGAAGAAAACTCCGTCTTGGATTACTCGACGGACTCTAAAGGTCACCAAGCGGTGGTCAAGGGTAACGAAGGGGACTACCCTGACGAGTATAATGGACTGGAGAATCTGGACGAGAGTGACCCGAGCAAGTGGCCACAAAGTATGCTCGATTTTTACAACTCGACCGGAGAGGACTATTTTGACACGATTAGTGCCAATGATTTGACTCCTGGAGACGGCAAAATCAGCAACCTGCAAAGTCGCTTCTTCACCCTCATTTTTCCAGGTAAGCAGCATTTAATTTATTTTACCTAATTTTATTATAAAAACCATGAGGGTGTTCAAATACCGCCAAATAATTTGACCCCCCCCCCCCTTTCCCCTTGTGTATAATATTACTACGATCATAGGATGGAGTTCAAAATGGAGCATTCCGAGTTGAATTTTTTATTCGCTATTAAGCTCTCTCTTCGTCTAATTTCTTCTTATTTTGCACCATTTTAAAAGGAAAAAAGACAGACGAAAATACGTCTTCATCCTCTTATTGAGGATAATATGTATATGTTATAAATATTGTATCGATTTCATGGATCCTCACTTTGAGCGAAGTGGAAATAAGATATGTTGTTGAGGTAAAAAGATGAGGTTAGACGTGTAAAGGATGAGTTGAAGACGTGATTTTTCAACTGGGGGTACATTTAGAAATGGGCATAAAGTCCTCAAAGTGATTATTTTAACACATTTTATTTATATTTTAATCTAATGTAAAATTGAAATTGATGTCACATAGGAAAACTTGTTTGAACAGAAAAATTAATTGCTAAGATCACCTTTAGTTTATGTTGCATTTATAATGTGAAAATATTATTTTATTTTTTATTTTTTTATTTATTTTATTGGAACAACTGGTTGTACATATAAAACATGGTTCAAGTAAGCTAGAACTATATTATATATTAATATTGCGCCGTCCCTCGTCCGGAATTCAAATTCAAATTTTTTATTCAATCGTTTAGGTTGTACATAGACGAACTTAGATCATGTCAATTAAAAAAACAACAACAAACAGACAAAGCAAACACAACAAAATAATCACAGTACACACAAATAACATACAATTACATCTCAACCACAATCTGAATATTATATATTTATTACTATGAAAACTAACTTAACATACAATTTTTATATTTATTTGAGTTAAACAGAAATCTTATGTACAATAATATTAATTATATTACAAGTTCCCGATCATGTTTTCAGGTAATTTAGCAATAAAAAATGCTTTGACTGAATAAAATTCCTTTTCAATTAAAATTCGTTTCAACATGTTTTTTAAATTTTTTATCACTTTCAACATTTCTAAGACTGGATGGTAAAAAGTCATATATCATTGCTGATTTATACATATAGCACTATTTTCAAAAAAACTTTTGAATAATGCACACTTTAGGATATATGACTATATGAGCAAGGTAGAGTTAACATTTTATTATTTTTGAAGTGTGATACACAGGTATCACATTTTTTTAATCTTAACGTGGTTCTAAGGGCACGTTTTTGTAAAATAAATACTCTATTTAATTGATAATGAGCTGTATGCTATTTCAGATTAGTGCAATCACATATGAGCTGTAAATCAGTACAAAATAAAGCTCTTTTATTGCGCTCACCTGAAATAGCAGATTGCTCATTATTACGGACGAGGGACGATGTAGCTCTGTTTTTACATAATTATATCAGTTAAATTAAATTGAAATCCAAATATTTATTTATGAGTGGTATTACGAAAGAAATTGTTGGTGCAAAAAATCGTACTGTACTTCCAAAAATATTGATACATTTTTTTGCAATACTTCACGTAATTCTGTAATAGTAATGTGTATATTGGCTCATCACTAGCAGATATTAACTGGCTGCTATTTTGGGACAACTGATACTTTGTGGTCATCATGCTTTTTGATAGCTGTGAGAATGATCTCGAAGTCTCCACAGACACTGTCCGGTCTTTCTGTCCGGATTGCAGACATTATTCTTTGTCCAGGAACTCGGTGGTGTGGACCAGGCAACATTCCTAAGTACAGAGAGTAGCCTCGGGGTGTCCATGGAGACTGTCCGGTCTTTCTGTCCGGATTGCAGACATTATTTTTTTGTCCAGGAACTCGGTGGTGTGGACCAGGCAACATCGCCAGCAGTGAAAGTGACCTCGGGGTGTTCGCGGCCGCGGACACTTGCTGCCGGACACATGACCACTGTCCGGACTACATTAGCGCAATGTCCGCGAACCACGGACTGACCAATATCGATCCGACCACTAAGTACGTACGTTTACCTATTTAATTTTATAATAGCATATAATATATGCTGCAGTATTGATTTTATTGTGATGATACAATCGTAAGCTTAGAAAATTAGTCAAATTAATCTCTGCGGCTTTGGTAATCACCATGCCCTGAAAACGCAGGGCATGGTGATTAACAAGACTGCAATTGAGAAATTTTACAAAGTGACGAGTGTACTTGGTATGAATCACGTGAAAATTATCAGTTAATTCATTTAACTTAACCCTAACATTACCACGGGGAGGGGGGTCAATATACAACTCGTAAATCTTTAAAAGCAGGAAAAAATTGTGTAAAATAAAAAGTGAAATAAACTTTAACCTCTTTTTTTAGATATGATTTAAATAGCGAGTTAAAAAAAAAACCTTCCCACCCCACTTTGGTTTGGTAAAGCGTGTGACAAAAAAGTACCTTATATAGTTAATGAAAAGACGATAAACATAAATTTTTGATTGTTGGAATTTTACAGTTCAAAATGCATGCATTATGTTTGTTTCAAGAAAATAACTTGACGATGTATTTCTGTAGTTAAACTTGGGCAGTTCCTTATAACACAAGGCCACCGCCGCCTCCTTTCCTATCCTATAATATCCTAGTAACATCGTCATCCAGTCAATCTTAACTCCTCTCATCCTAAAAAGGGTTGTCAGGCATCTGAGGGTGTATGGACGCCGCCCTTTTCTCCCTCTATCCCTGTCCCATGTCTCGCTACATATTATAGTATGATCGTCCCTCGTCCTCAATAATGAGCTATCTGCTTACCATGATTTCGTTGCAATAATGAAAAAGCAGATAGCTCATTTTTCTGGACGACTCGGACGAGGGACGATATGTTTATAATTTACGGAAAAAAATATAAAAAACTTCCTACTTCCTTAAACTGAAAACACTGGACAATATTATGAGAATCCAATTATCGTCTACCATTCATTAGTCTTACAAGCAAATCAGCTGTCAAATATTCACACGCACATTGAGAGTGACGCAGCAGTAATTTGCTTACAGTGCCAATTACGTTTTGCAGGTTAGCGTTCTAGTTTAGAGTTTGTTACAGTTCAATAAAACTACAGTCAAATTTACATGACATTCCCTCCGGAAGTAGCCGGAAGTGTTAATTTTCTGGTCTCCTTATTTCAATGTTACAATTTCACACATAGGTCAGTAATTCTACTTCTCACCACTCTGTAAATAAAATTTTCAAAACTGAATTACAAACAGAAGAGCTGCAAACTTCACACTTCCGGCTACTTCCGGAAGGAATATTAAATTAATTTTACTGAAGTTAGCCGGAAGTGAGAGCTTTCTGGAAATTCCATTTAAATAAGCCTGCAGAATCCTTCCACTTCAAATTCAAAATTCTTTAATCTTTCTAAAGGAGAAGTCAAGAATACGGGTCGCCGGAACTAGTCCGAATAGGAACTGATCCGAATGGGAACTAATCCGAATCGGAAGATATCCGAACAGGAACAAGCCCGATTGTTTCTCGTGAAATCTCGTGCCTCCCCCACCAGTCCTCTCCCGGCATTTTATTACACTTATAATTAGTCCGCGCTGCTAATTAAGGCACCGCGGCACTGCGGAATTAGAGCATTCGGACTTGTTCCCTTTCGGATCAGTTCCGTGTGTATCTTAGGAGAAATATTGACTAAAGGGAACAGATCCGAATAGGAACTGATCCGAATTGGAACAAGTCCGAATTTGTTTTACATATATCACGTAATCTCGCGGCATTGCGCGGACATCCCTCTATCACCCGCGTAGCGTTTTGATGCATTGTTAATTAGTACACGCTATTGATTATAGGCGCCGCGACACCGCGAAATGAGGGCATTCGGACTTGTTCCTTTTCGGATCTCTTCCGTGCGCAGTTTGAGAGTATTGAACAGGAACTGATTCGAATCGGAACAAGTCCGAATTTAAAATTTGGATCTCTTCCTATTCGGATCAGTTCCTTTTCGGACTTATTCCGGCAAACCACAATGTTATGTACCGACAAGTGCGGATCAGATCCTACATCATGACACCTCTACTATAAGGGATAGAAGACCATACAACCGGACTGAGATACAAAGTAGTGGGAGAAACAAGATTTGCCGACATTGTCATAAAGGTGTGCGATGTTGCCAAGGTAGTGACTGGAGGAGGAGTTAAGGGTTTCTTTGTTCGCACCTGACCTATGAAATTTTGGCAGGTGGCAGAAAACATAAGTAGTTGTATTAGAATTTCAACTTCCAACTTTTAGGAATAAAGTATAGAGGGCGTCCATGTACTAATCCTGGTTATTCCGTGCTCAATTTTTGAATGCTGAATTAAATGAAACTGCATGGTTTGTTAGTGTTTTGCGGGACGAACGATAGAAAAATAATATAACTATGTGTGCTAAACATTTTTTAGCATGATGATTTTTTTTCTAGCTTCTTTATTAAGTATTTGCAGGGAGAATCATAAATTATTTTAAAAAATAAAAATGCAACCTTACTGCAAAACACAATTAAGGACATCAATTAGCTATTTTTTTGGAATGACAGAACAGCGTTGATGAAATTGCCTTTCAGTTTAATATTAAATTATATTCCCTCCCTTTCTTTCCGAGTGTTACGAAATATTATTTTATATTAATATAAATTATAATTATTTTTCAAGAGATTAATATTTTTTTATAAAAATGATTTTTTGCTTTGCAAACATCACAGTGAGAAGTAGGACGCCAAATCTTGCTAAACACTAAAATAATAATTAGTAATAAATTTGAAAAAAATGTTATATATAGCATCAATATATTATATTATTAATTATAAATCCAACCTCATTAATTAAGCAGTTACAATGATTACTAATGCATTAATTTAAAAAATAAAAAAATTTGGTCAATAATACGTCCTGGACAAGGTGATTAAAAAAATATTAATTGATATAAAAAAACTAAAAAATACACTGTATAATGTATGTATAATATGTTGGCACCAAAGCCCAAACTCGGGCAAAGCCTGAAAAAATGCGCACATCTAGGGGTGCCCCTAGCGAATTGAGCAAAGCCCGAACTATCCAAACTATATATTATTAAATTTTTACACGATTTTGTTGTACGAAAATATTTGTTTTGTGGTGTAATTGTCTGTTTTTGCATGTGATGCATTAAAGCTCCGAATTGATAACATAATATAACATGGACTGCTTAGCAATATTTTTGTTTGCCCTAAGGTCTATTTTTTTTTTTTTTACTTTACTTTTTTTTGCTTCTACTCTATAATATGTATGTTTTATTCATCATAAGATTATGCTCGTGAAAAGTTATTAACACAAACAATAGATATTCTTTAAAAAAATCCATGAGAAAGTTCTATTTAATTTAGTCTCAAAATAATCCCTTACTTATATAATATAAAACTAGTGTCAGTATACATATTATTTTTCTAATTAGTTCTTACTTCCAGTATTTAACGCAAAGGAAGTACATAATCTATTAAGTACGAAAATTGCAAATGAAAAAGGTATTCAATAAAAAATGTACAAATTTAGTAATGTGTATTGACATTTTTTATTGTAAATTTCGCACTTACGTTAGATTAATTAAGTATTTTCTTTGCGAAAACCCTCCAGGGTCACTCTGACAGCAAAAGGCCCGGGCCGCGAATGGGCACGAAAGGTCTGCCCGTGCTGCGTGGGCGGGGGGCAAGGGGGGGGGGAGAACCACGCCAGAGGCGAAAAAAATTGAAAAAAGGTCGTGGCTTTTTTTCTTTTTGTTATGAAAAATTGTATTATAGTATTCAGAAAGCCTCTTGGCGTTTTTCAATTAACGTCAAACTGCCAGGATGATTTTTCTACTGACATGTGCTACGATATACTGTCATTAATTTCATTCACAAAACTTTTTGGTTAAAAAAGTATTAAAAAATTACTTAAAATTCAAGTTTCGATAAAAAATCATGAAATATTATTCAGAAAGCCTCTTGGCGTTTTTCAATGAACGTCAAACTATCAGGATGATTTTCTACTGACATGTGCTACGATATAATGTCAAAAATTTAATTCACAAAGCAATTTTGTTAAAAAAGTATGAAAAAATTAATTAAAAATCAAGTTTCGACAACGAATCATAAAATATTAATATTATTAAGAAAGCCTCTTGGCGTTTTTCAATTAACGTCAACTGCCACGATGATTTTCTACTGACATGTGCTACAATATATATGTAATGTCAATAATTTCATTCACAAAGGCATTTGTATTTAATATGTTTTTATAATTGTTTTAAATGAAAAGTAGTATGACGAATTTTTTGGAAGTCACGTGGTCTTACATCAATTAGTGTGAAAAGTCAATTGACATGTAATCAAATCACCTTTTTATTAATATACTTTTTTTTTGTATTTTTGTGGATTCAACTGCTCAACTGCATATCTGTAGCACAATAACCCACAGCAATCTCACTTTTCAGCAGAATTTGTTTAATGTATTATTTTATTTTCACAGGAAAAATTAAGCAATGCCAACTCAATTGACTTAATGCTTGAATTAGTAATTATTAATTGCTAAAAATATTTTGAATTAGCGCTCCTCCATATGGAACCGAAGTTAAAAAGATAAAGAAAAAATAATATTAAAAGTGTTCCATAGAATTGGCCATATTTATGGTTCTCCAGGAAAAAAATCCATAGTCAGAGAGAACGTATCATGGAATTTAACATGGGGCCTTAATTGCCTGACAAAACCCCTTACTCGAAGAAATTTCGTTGGTGGTACGAGACGAGCCACCAATCCACGAACTTTCTTTTAGGAATCGAGGGGTTTGACAGTTAAGGACCCATGTTAAATGCCGCGTTTAGTCTAACTTTGGATTTGTTCTCTGCAATCTCTGCATTCTGCATTAACTCATCCCACTTTAAGTACGGAAGGTTATTGCTAATTTTTCAAATTTCATGAGTGTGAATTGCCACATAAATTATTAAGAACACTGACAATACCCTTAATATATTTAGTACAAAATTAGGTATCTATCCGCCAGGGGCCCCGGGCCCACATATATTTGTAAGTTAATCATTAATGGTGTTAGAAAAAAAATAAGACGGAAATAGTATAAAAAAATAAAATATTATGCTAATTTTTTTAAATGTCTGCATAGAAGTTAAATTATTTTCAATATTTTTATTTTTTCGTTCTTTTCTTTTCCTTTCTTTTTCTTCTTTTATATTTTTATTTTGCTAAGGCCCAAGGGGCTTGCCACAGCTGGGGCCCAGATCGCATTTGCGGCCTAGCGGCCCTGGTCAGACCAACCCTGTTGCGAAAAGTACTGTATATACATGTAAGAACAAATTCGAACACTTATACAGTGACACACAGTACTGTAATATAATATTTAAGTTTATACGGAAATGCGGTGTATCATGATACCAGACTACAGTTTATATCATGATCATGACCTCGATTTTGAGGGTTAAAAAATATGTTAAAAAATATGACAATACATATCTCGAAGTGCGTTACCTAAATAATTATAAAATTTCATCGTCTTTGTCAATTATAATATATTATAGTACAATTCAAGTCTAACGTTAAATGTATATTATAATATATATACTATACATATATACTATATAATATATATATTAATGAATGAAAGACAATTCCTTCAGTATTTTTTTGCATGCAGCTATAGTATAAAAAATAATAATTTGTACACAATTTAATAATAAAAAACTTAAAAAAAAATAATAATAGATCGAAGCTGAACATCATGCAAGTTTAAAGATCATGGTATTTCCTGCATTCAATCTAAAATTTTGCCTGAAATATCTCGATCTGCATTATTGCAAATGAATAATATAAATAAATCAATGATATTGACAATTAAATAAAACTAAATAAAGTCAATATTCATATAGTCATCTAGTGTTGAAAATTTTAACTACTTCAATGCGATTTTAAATACCCCTAAACTCCTCCCCCTTCCCCTCCTCTCGCAACGCTCCATGGCAACAACGCATAAAAATAGTGGTTGCCGAGCCGAGTGTGAGATGCTTTGATACCGGAATAAGTTCGAAAAGGAACTGATCCGAATAGGAAGAGATCAGAATTTTAAATTCGGACTTGTTCCGATTCGGATCAGTTCCTGTTCATAACTTTCAATAGCAAGAGATCCGAATTTCATATTCGGACTTGTTCCGATTCGGATCAGTTCCTGTTCATAACTTTCAATAGCAAGAGATCCGAATTTCAAATTCGGACTTGTTCCGATTCGGATCAGTTCCTGTTCATAACTTACAATAGCAAGAGATCCGAATTTCAAATTCGGACTTGTTCCGATTCGGATCAGTTCCTGTTCATAACTTTCGATAGCAAGAGTTCCGAATTTCGAATTCGGACTTGTTCCGATTCGGATCAGTTCCTGTTCATAACTTTTGATAGCAAGAGATCCGAATTTCATATTCGGACTTGTTCCGATTCGGATCAGTTCCTGTTCATAACTTACAATAGCAAGAGATCCGATTTTCAAATTCGGACTTGTTCCGATTCGGATCAGTTCCTGTTCAGAACTTTCGATAGCAAGAGTTCCGAATTTCGAATTCGGACTTGTTCCGATTCGGATCAGTTCCTGTTCATTACTTTCAATAGCAAGAGACCCGAATTTCAATTTGGACTTGTTCCGATTCGGATCAGTTCCTGTTTATAACTTTCAATAGCAAGAGATCCGAATTTCAAGTTCGGACTTGTTCCGATTCGGATCAGTTCCTGTTCATAACTTTCGATAGCAAGAGATCCGAATTTCAAGTTCGAACTTGTTCCGATTCGGATCAGTTCCTGTTCATAACTTTCAATAGCAAGAGATCCGAATTTCAAATTCGGACTTGTTCCGATTCGGATCAGTTCCTGTTCATAACTCTGAAAGCTGCACATGGAAGAGATCCTAAAAGGAACAAGTCCGAATGCCCTCATTTCGCGGTGTCACGGCGCCTATAATCAATAGCGTGTACTAATTAACAATGCATCAAAACCGGGTGATAGAGGGATGTCCGCGCAATGCCGCGAGATTACGTGATATATGTAAAACAAATTCGGACTTGTTCCAATTCGGATCAGTTCCTATTCGGATGTCTTCTGATTCGGATTACTTCCTATTCGGGTCTGTTCCCTTTAGTCAATATTTCTCCTAAGATACACACGGAACTGATCCGAAAGGGAACAAGTCCGAATGCTCTAATTCCGCAGTGCCGCGGTGCCTTAATTAGCAGCGCGGACTAATTATAAGTGTAATAAAATGCCGGGAAAGGACTGGTGGGAGAGGCACGAGATTTCACGAGAAACAATCGGGCTTGTTCCTGTTCGGATATCTTCCGATTCGGATTAGTTCCCATTCGGATCAGTTCCTATTCGGACTTATTCCGGGATCCCAAGAATACATAATGGACAATTTGCATCAACTTTTTTTAGTAGCTCAATCGAAAGAGGAGGTCGAAAAATACACCTGTGAATTTTATGCGATTGTTATTCGTACTGCATCATGGCTAAAAGAGAGGTCACGTGACCTGGAGCCGGCGCCCGTGTCGCCCGTGTCGCCCGTGACGTCACTTAACTGTTCCGTCAAACAAACGATCGACTTTATAACGCTTGCAAACAACCACGTTGCTATGGAAACAAGCAACAATTAATTTATTGTTTAGAAGCGTTATATAGACAATCGTTTGCTTGACCAGACAGTTCAATGACGTCACGGGCGACACGGGCG
Organism: Siphlonurus alternatus; assembly: GCA_949825025.1. NCBI lineage: Eukaryota > Metazoa > Arthropoda > Insecta > Ephemeroptera > Siphlonuridae > Siphlonurus > Siphlonurus alternatus. Next base: position 7,833,254 of record OX463780.1, read on the forward strand.
CCGGCTCCAGGTCACGTGACCTCTCTTTTAGCCATGATGCAGTAAGAATAAAAATCGCATAAAATTCACAGGTGTATTTTTTGACCTCCTCTTTCGATTGAGCTACTAAAAAAAGTTGATGCAAATTGTCCAATATTATATGACATGTTTATTGTAAATACAATTAATGTACGTATAATTTTGTTGAATATTTATAGTCTTTATAAAAAAAAAATCATCAATCCTGTACACATTCTTTAAAAATAAATAACATTTCAGTTTCTTGTTATAAATATGAATATTTTTTCACGTTTAATATCCTCTGGTAAATTATTATAAAACAGTTGAGCTGAGAACACAAGACCATTTTCATTAGCAGTCGTTCTATGATATTCAGGGACATCTTTATGTCGTGTATTATACAAATGAGTAAGTTTAGAAAAAGCAAAATAGTGAGAATTTTTTTTTTTCACAAAAATTAATACTCTTGAAATATACAGTGCAGGAACAGATAAAATGTCCAGCTCCTTCTATATTTGCTTACAGCTCGTTCCCGCATTTATTTGCAGTTCAAACACACGTGACATTAGACATTGATTAGTATGACCTCCTATTTCAATTCCATTGACATGAGACTTCCATCTACGGTGATGTTAAATTTGTTAAAATGTTTGTTCACCGAGTTTTCAAATTGCCTCAGTTCACAGCTGATAGTGGTTCTCCAGCAGAAATCACAAGTCGTATCATGTCGAAATATGTCGAACTAATTATTATCGGCACTTCACCACACGTGGAGTGACGTCACTAAACAACAACAAAACAACTGAACCCTTCTAAATTATAGTGTCCACAGTTGGTGAACACTATAATTTAATGAGGTTATTAGGGTGAATTAAACTACTTCAAACTGTCAAATATTATTCTTCTCTACTTTTTTTTACCATAAGATACGTTGTAAATATTTTGAAGTGATCGCGAGTTACAGATTTATGCACGCACACCCCATCAGAAAGGATCATTATTAACTTTTCTATACTTATTTATACCAATAAAAATGATGCCTAGAATTTATTAAATTGAAAAAAATAAACGATATCCTTGTTAAACCCCCTCACCCTGTGCGTGTGTCGAGTCACAACGCATAGCAGACCCTACCTAACTCTCGGGAAGATAGACAAATTTTTCCGAAAGTTGACATTGATGCGCTTAAAAAAAAAGTCCCTTGATCTGCTGTGTGACTATACTCTCCTCTTCGAGGGATTCTTCAGCAAAGTTTCACGAGGTCCAAGTGTGGCGGCGCTGCTACATCGCATGGGCGCATGGTTAGGCCATGGCAGATGGCACCCAGCGAGAACTTGGCCGTCCCCAACCGCGCTCAAGCAATGTAGTAGCGCCGCCACACTTGCATGGACCCCGCTCTGCCATTGCAGGCCATCAAATCTTTGTTTCTGTCTCTAATATATTATTGTACGGTATTTACATTATTGTTATAGGCTATAACTAAGGGACCTGATGGGACCATTTTAAATATCTCTGCCCACTATTGCAGACTGACGTGCGACTGTGACATGGCCTTCTACAACTGTCTGAAGACCGTCAACTCTCTGGTGTCCAACAAGCTTGGTTCCATCTACTTCAACCTGGTGGGCAACGACTGCTTCAAGGAGGACTTCCCGATCACGGGCTGCAAGACCTACTCGTGAGTGAACGGTCCTGGTAAACCCCCATACACTACGTTCACATGACGGTGTTCAATACGTGTCCGACGACGGATAGTTATTTGTATGAGGCGTCGTTAACGGATACGTATTAAACACCGTCATGTAAACTTAGTGATAAGGCGGATCATGTTACATCATGAGGCGGATTCACATGGCAATTTTAACCATGCGACGCGAATAATGCGCACTTACTGTAACATCCATTGGCAGCCATATTGGGCAATTGAATGAAAAAGAGCATCGTAATTAATGCGATTACCGGCGAATTCACCGCCGCATAGGATTTCTCAACTTTTACGTCAAAATCGCGTCGCATCGCCGTTGTTGCCATTTGAATCCGCCTATAGAGGCTTCAAGTATTCTCCGTCGGAAAAATTTTCTCCATAAGCCACCATGTTGGAATTTTTTTCTCAGTAACTATTACTTTGAAACCATCTCCTACCTCTCCTCCCCCCCCCTTATTTAGGGTTCTTCTGGTAATGAAACAAGAACTTATTTTCCTATAAAAAATTTGTTTAATATGCCAAAAAATCAATAACGAGTGTTTTTTTACATGGGTTTGATATATAATAGAATGGTGCGAACATCGCAAATAATAACAAATAATGCAAGTAAAACATTTCATATACCAACTGTACATTGTAATTATATTAAAAACAAATTTTAATTATTTTTGTTTATCAATTTCTCATATGATTATATCTAGTATACGTGTTATAATTTTTTAAATTTAAATTACAGAAATAATTGTGACGTCTATTCAGTTAATAAACTAATACGTTCACATGTCGTTGTTTAATACGTATCCGTTGACGACGCCTCGTAAGAATAACATTATCCGTCGTCAACGAATACGATTAACATCGTCATGTAAACATTTGGTGATAGTTAATTATTTCATTTTTCCACACTGCATGAGCACTACAAAATATATTGATATTATTACATACTGTACGTAATTTTACTACACTCACAATTGTCACTACGTTTACATGAAGGTGTTTAATACGCATTTGTTGACGACGGATAATGTTATTCTTGTGAGGCGTCGTCAACGGATACGTATTAAACACCGTCATGTAAACGATAATGACTCCCCTGATAATTAACATTCCTCCTCGGCCTTGTGTACAATTACGTACCGAGATTAATTGCAGCCCGTGGCAGTTTGTTGTGCACCGATTGTGTTATGAAATACTTTCACCTGAAGTGATATAAATTTGCAGTGCATGCATGCATTAAATTTTAACATTATTAATATAGTTCATTGACCTCTCTCTTCTTTAGAGGAAATTCAAGTCATCTTTTATTCAATTTTATCGTATCTCCTCGTCTAGTTCCCTCCTATTTTGCACCATTTACAAGGAAAAAAGATGAGATTATTATACTCCTTTCTTGTCATTGAGCATAAAATATTATAATATTTGTCATTCTCATTTTGAGCTTAGAAGAAATTTGATGTGTTTTCGAAGTAAAAATAAGTAGTAAGCCGTAATAAGATGAGTTTAAGATGTAATTTTTCAAGTAGCAAAATGTGTTAATAGAGTATTGACCTCAAAATTTTTTATTGCAGAAATGGATAGAGCGTGCAAAGTTATGATACCCTGATTTTTTCAGATTTTTTAGAGCCCGGGAACTATTTTTAAAATTATTGAAAGTTCTTTTTGCAAAGTTCCTCTACTTGGTTCTTTTTGTGACGTCACGCGGCGGCAAGTCCTATCTTTTTCTTAAGGAGCGGCGTCTCGTGACGTCACAAAAATAACTTTCAATAATTTTTTAAAAATAGTTCCCGGGCTTTAAAAAATCTGAAAAAAATCAGGGTAGCATAACTTTGCACGCTCTATCCATTTCTGCAATAAAAATTTTTGAGGTCAATACTCTATTGCCCCAAAATACCAACTAACCAACCATCAAGTAGCAAACATTAAATTAATTTGCTCTACCATATCCTGCAAGATATTTAATTTCCTATTTTTCTGATTAAAATTGGTTCTGAATTCTTGCAAGGAGCATTTTTAAATTTAATTAAAGCTCTTCGATTAAATTAAAAGCAAGCAAGATATATTCTAGTTGAAAAATAAATTCTTCTTTTACACGTCTAAACTTATTCTTATCGTATTTCTTACCTGAAAAACACATCTTCGTGGGTGGTATTCACGAAGAGTTAAGGAGCGTTTTATGGAGAGATACAATTATTTTAAGAAACGTTTTTTATACCAGGTAACAGGTAAGAAAAACGCTTCTTAAAATATCTCTCTTACTAGTAAGTCTTCGTGAATACCAACCAAGCTTATTTCTTCCTCGCTCAGGATGATATTTCTAACATTTTATTCTCAATAAGCGGAAAGAATTAAGACGTAATCTCGTCTTTCTCCCTCTTTTTTTTTCTTTTAATTGGTGCAAAATAGGAGAGAATTAGACGAGAAGAGAACATAATAGCGAATAAAAGATGAAATTTATTTCAATTCGGGTCTCTGATAAAATTAAAGTCAAGCAAGAAATAGAGCGATGTAGAATGCACTGATTGATTCTTTTTAGATCACCTAAGTAAAGTGTCACCTAGCATGGTTACTATGGTTATTACTTATTGGAATGTTCATTACCTTGCTCCCACCCAGAATGGAATTCCCCTCGCTTTTCCACCCAGAGTTTCACTTGAGTGATGTTTCCCATGGATTTGGACATCCATATTGATTAAAGTAGATATAGACAACCAACATGAAATTTTTTTATTGCAGAAATGATGAATAGATGGTATCAAATTATGATACTCTGAATTTTTTCAGATTTTTTATGAGACCCGCAACTATTTTTAAATAATTATTAAAAGTTCTGTAAGTTAAGTTGGCACCCCTGAATCCTTAATAAAAAGGATAGGACCGAGACGCCTATTGACGCCTCCAGGGGGCATGGCCGCACTTTTAATAATTATTTAAAGATAGTTCTGAGTTTCGAAAAAATCTGAAAAAATTCAGAGTAGCATAATTTGGTACCCACTATTCATTTCTGCAATAAAAAATTTGCATACAGTAAGTTGTCCATTTTCGTCTTTTGACTAAGGTTTCCACGGTTCCCTTAGTAGAATTCTGAGACGTTATATCTGACAATGTTGATGTCCGCAGGTTCTTCGGGACTCGGTGCCTGGAGTACATACTGGACACGACTCAGCCCAAGAAATTTCAGTGGTTCAACAACCCCCTCTACTGAACTCGTCGTTTGCGTGATTTAAAGGTGAATTTACATGAGAGACAACGGCGAGGTGACGTGATTTCGACGCAAAAGCTGTGAAATTCTATGTGGCGAGTGAATTCGCCAGGTTATATCTGCAAAATTTTTATTTATTTTATTTATCATCGAATTAATTATAATGCTTTTTTTTTTAATCGCCAAATATGACCACCAATGAAAAGTGTGTTTTATTTACGTCACGTCTCTAGCTGAAAATTCATCATGTGAATGCACCTTTAGAGGACATTTTTATTTCGCCAACATTCCAAAATTTCTCGAGATGAGTCAGGTTCGAAATACTGACACGATCAAAATGGTGTTTTTCAATCGTTCTTTGTACTGGTGCAAATGTTCATAGTGTATTCGTAACCCTGTTCGGTGTACTCTGAGCAAGTTTAAGAACATACCTCACATTTATTACTTGTAAGTTAGGAGTGAAATTTTTGCTATTAACTAAATAAAAAAATTATTTATTTATGATAATGTTCGTTTGAATTCTATCCAATTAACAAACCGTTAACATAATATCACAGCATTTATTTTGATAGTTCTGACTAATTAAGATAAAATTAAAGCCTCTATTTTACGATAAAATTTTGCATACAGTTTTTCCTTACAAGAAAATTTCCATACAATCAAATAGAGTTCAAGTTTTCTTGTAAGGAAAAAATTGTGTGCAATAATTAAAAAAAATTGTATTTACAGGCTTAAAATGCACCTATACATTTTTTTTATCGGTAGCTTGGTAGATCAGAAGTAGCTTTTTTTTCGTGCCGTCTAGGTCAAACAAACACAGCCTTGGCTCACTGCTCTGTTTTGTACAAACTCTTATCTTGGGCCGAGACACCGGGAGCAAACATTTTTATTTTATTTATTTATTCGACTTGTATGGCGAGGGTAAGGCAAAAATGCCTTTTCTTACCCCTGACCAGAATTGAAACATTGAAACAACAAATATAAAATTTAGTTGAAAAATTAATTCTTCAAATCCTTTAAACGTTTAACCTAATCTTATAACGTTGTTTTAGCTTAAAGGCATACAGGCCTCAAAATACAAATTAGACAGGCACCAAGTGGGTTTAGAGTATATAATCAACATTCGCATAATTTTTTTCCACGCGTGATGCATCCGTGCGAAGTCGCAGTTCAAAATAAGAAATTTAGTCCTTGATGACGTCACGAAGTCCTTGATGACGTCACAACTCAATGCTAATCGGTGCTAGCTGTGAGTTGTGACGTCATCAAGGACTTTCTTTACAGCGCGACTTCGCACAGACGCACCGCGCCCAGGTAAAAATAATACGAATGTTGATTATAAACTTGAGCAACACTTAATGTCTGTTTACTTTGTAATTTGAGGCCTGTATACCTTTAAAAACAAATTATATTTCTTCCTAGCTTAAAGTTAGAATGAAATAATGAAGACACTTTATCTCAGTGAAGTGGAAATCTAGCACTTTTTCCTTCGAACGAAAGATGAAATTTATTTCAACTCGGAATACATTTCAATGATTCCTTGCTTTCTATTCACAGCTATAATAAAAAATAAAAATAAATATGTAAACAATTTTACTGTTGTGTATTTTCTTTTCTTGATGACAATGATTTCGAGTGAGCTTATATGCATTTGTGGCTAAAATGCATGTCGTAATAAATATAAAATATTATATTGTAGTTTCATTTGGTGCTAATTGTCATTCATACGTAAAAACCATAATTGGAATATAAGGAATAAAATTGAAGCAATTAAATTTTTAGGAGTATGAGAAAGGATTAATAATATTTAAAAGTGGGAAGTGTGTCGCAGTGCGCTTGACCGGGTCTCGTCAAATCACCGAAGTCAAGCAACGCCGAACGTGGTTCGTAGTTAAATGGGTGGTCATTTTCAACAAAAACCACGTTTCCCACCCAGGGGTAAATCGTTGCGCTTTTTCACTCTATGTGGTTTTTCTAGCTTTGGACCATTGCACTTCCGGTTCATTGACAAAAGCTATAGCGTCCATCCTGGTTGAGGTTTCCACGTTTCTCTCAGTCGCAGGCAAATGTCGGGATGGATTGCAAGGCCGTGGCCATCCCCGTTCTCGATGAGCCCACGAAGTGCTCAAGTTAGGGTTTCGGAAGGTTCGGGGCTTCAAAGTAGTATGTAATTTAGTAAGTAGAAGTACCCAATAGAGTTTGATTAAAAAAATAGATTTGATGCAAAAATGATTACTTATTATTTATCCAAGGATTACAAGCTGATAACAAGTCATATTTTACGTTCCTCGTCCGCAATAATGAGCAATCTGTCTGCTAAAAGTCAAGTGCAATAATGCCATAATTGCACTCACCTGATATAGCAAATAGCTCATTATTGCATCTGAATTTTGATACACAGATTGCTCATTATTTCGGAAGAGGGACGATATAGTTGCTGGGAAATCACGTTGATGGCACTAGAGTCGCCAAGAGTCAGATTTAGAGATGGGGAATATTCACCCCCCCCCCCCCAAATCTGATAATATTGTATATAGTAAATAGTGTCACCTGATGGCATATTTGAGCCGCCCGCCCTGGAGCTGCTGTACGAACGGGGTTTTAAAAAGTACGTCCTACACACTCCTTAATGGGTGACGTCATAAAAGACGTTTGACATTAAGGTATGAGTGATAAGAGAAGCAGCATCGACTGACCTTCACTCCACAATGCATATCGTTGCCGATACCATGTAAACAACAAGGCAAATTTAAGACCACCTTCAGTACCTGCATGCTCCGTGTTTGTCTCTTCTGTGCAGCCTCCCAGAATTACCACTGTTCACATGCAATAACATTATACATAACCTTGATTATGTATTATATTAATGATAATAATATCACATGAATGCAGTAATATATGTGTAACCTTGTGTTCCTGCAGCCGCAAGTCATACCTGCCTCTGTGGAGGGGCCTCTGAATGAATAGAAACCTCTGGACACCACGAACGTTATTCCTGCTTTGTTTGTAGACGTTACCACGCAGTCTATGGAGGCGTGGTGAACCAAAATTATTTTGATATTCATAGACTGGGTGCTTTTCTTATCTCACCTAAAATTACAAAACAACATAAAATATAGAATAGTATCACAAATAGTATAATAATTATATTGACATCAGTATATTATAGTCCATGCAGTATGGCGTATATCATCTTTCTATAATTGTAAAAGGTTTGATCATGCACATCAGTACAAAAATGTAAGAAGTGCCATGGAAATGATTCTATGTCAATTAACATCTTTCAAATGCGTTGCAAATTACATGTTTGCTGCTTAAAACATAATTTACCATAGAAAAAAAAACATTCATAAAACCAAAGTCTTAGAAAAATGAAATAATATAAAAATATAAATATATTTAAATATATATATTGTGTCTATAATTATATAGCTAAAAAAATCTAATATTTTACAAAAACAAAAAGTACCAAAAAAAATAAGTTCCTACTCAAATTGTATATCATCTGGAAATAAAGTATCAGAAAAAAAACATGTTTTCGATCTCTCTCTCTCTCTCTCTCTCTCTCTCTCTCTCTCTCTCTCTCTCTCTCTCTCTCTCTCTCTCTCTCTCTCTCTCTCTCTCTCTCTCTCTGTGACTCATTATAATCTATATATATAATAAATTTATAATACGATTCAACAACATGGTACGTTATATACATGCAGGTAATTATTATAGAAATTTCAATTCCAGGTATATGATGTGCTTTGAAGCGTGTTGTAGTTATTTATAACATCTCGGATATCGTATATGCATGATGTAAACTGCATTTTGTAACGATTAGAACAAAAAGCAGAAGCTTGTTATTTCAGAGCCAGACTCTTTCTTAATGTCCTATCAATTAACTCTGACGAAATGAATGACTTTGTGTTTCAACCGTGACAAAACATGCAGATATTTTGGTAATGAAAAAGTAGCATGGCCACGTGTGGATGACTGGCATGTGAGATAGTGAGAATTTAATGTAGAAACAGAAACTTTTTATTGTACATTTTTTAATGTACAGCGTGACGAAGCATGCATGCAAAAATTGGAATATTATCATAATTATATAGGCCAGCACTGAAATGCTGCACGTACGCTATAATACTATACATATAGTGAAACGATCTCTTAATGGACATTATGACCCACCCTAGTTGAAAAATTACGTCTTCAACTCATCTTTTACACGTCTAAATCTAATCTTATTACTTCTTTTACCTCAAAAACACACATTTTATTTCCTTCTCGTATAAAAAGTGAGAATGAAAAAGAGGGATTTCTTTTTTTTAAATTATGCTTAGTTAGGAGAAAGAAGACGTAATCCTGTCTTTTTCCCTTTAAAATGATGGAAAAAAAGAGGAGGTAATTATGTTAAAAGTGAATAAAAGATGGAAAATATTTCCACTAGGGCACAGCTTTTTTTTTTTTTTTTTTTTTTTTTTTTGGGAGGCTCTGCCCAAAATGATTTCATTTTACCTCTAACGTGTTGATATATGCACTTATTTTGCAGTCCACAAAATGAATTTTTATTTCATTTAATGAAATCATCGTTAAAGTATTAAAAAATGTGGAATTGTAACAATTATAATGATGTATTATATTATATCAAGCTTAACAATTTTCTCCTTTTTTCTCCACTTTAGTAATCGTCAGTAGTCTCTATTACTAAACTTACACAGGAGCCTAGTCTATTACTTAAACCACATGTTGAGGTAATGTTTATAAAGTCAAAGTCAACTGCCAAGATGATGACGTCACGGCTGATACTTCCCATTCTACGTACCTGATCATGACGAACTTGCTACTTTTAGACACGGCCCCAAGGTCCCAGGGTCCAGCCCTCATCAGGTCCCTCCACAGATCTGACCTGACCTACCTAATACTGTGACAAGGTTTGTGACGTCACGACCATGTCACGTGACGCAGACGCAGGAGACTTTCTCCTTGCCCAAGATTGCTCCGTGACCTGGATCGTGATGTAACTTCAGGCAGTCACTCTCCAGACGTCAGGATGACAACAACAACACTCGCGGGTAAGTACCGTCATATATAACAATAATAGGGGTGAAACTACCCGAGTTAATTGTAATAAATTTTACCCGAGTTGAATTTCTTTTATTGGCTATACAATATATTGTAAGTTCTTTTATAAGTTTTCTCTCCTTCTTATTTTGCACCATTTTTTAGAGAAAAAGACGAAATTGCTGTATTTTTTCCCTCTTATTATTTATTCGCGCTCCTCTCATCTATTTTTTTTTCTTATTTTGCACCATTTTAGAGGATAAAAGAGTTGAAAAAGACGAGATTATACGTCATCTTTTCTGTTATTGAGCATAAAATATTATAAATATTGTCTTTATTTCATCATTTTGAGTGAGGAAGAAATAATATTTATTTTAAAAGTAAAAAGACGCAATAAGATTAGATTTAGGCGTGTAAACCTAAACCTGTTTGTGAATTTCCTGCCTCTGACTTGTTACTTATGTACTCATGAGGGAAATATAATAAAATAAAGGATGACTTGAAGAAGTAATTTTTCAAGTAATTCCACCCTCATTACAGCAGGGATGTTATTGACCAAGCTGGGTGTGTTGTCTCACCCTCGACATAAAAGTTGACACAAATGCTGATGTCTGGTTTTGAAACGAACGATAATATTTCGGAGCAACTAATATTTTCACGTGTTAATTATTTCGACAAAGTTTTTAAATTGCACTGATAAACGTGATATATAGTTACTTAAAATTATATTTACCGGACATACTTTGGATTATATGATCGTTATAATGTTATATAACCCTTGATAAATGAATTTTATTATCTTATAAGCAATTAAACGTTGTGCAATCTTAAAACTACTTGCTTATCCATACAATAATCATTGAAAATGCCTCCAGGGTTTACATGTTAATAATACAGTGTATATTAAATTCCACTGTATTAATTACATAAAAAAATAATCAAGTTAAATCATGCGAGTTGCATCACCATGCACTTAATTCTTGGGACGGCATGCACGTTTATCCATCCCCCCCCCCTCCCAATTGAAAAATTACGTCTTTAACTCATCCTTTACACGTCTTAACCTTATCTTTTTACGTACGTCTTTTTAATCTTCCTTGTTTAAAGTGAGGATAAATATGGAGGCAGTATTTTTTGACATTTTTCGCACAATATTATAAGATGAAAAAAGAAGACTTAATCTCGTCTTTTTCTATTTTTTCCCCGAAAATGGTGCAAAATATGAGGAGGGACTTGACATAGTGAATAAAAAATGAAAATTGTTTCAGCTGAGGCCTGACGTGTTTCTGAAAGTCAAATTAGACGCAACAAATTAAAATTTTAGAATTTGTTTGACTGGCTGCTTCTTACATCTCCTATAGTTGCAAATTTCTTTGTCTATAGTATAGATTTTAGCTCTAATAGCGAATATAAACAAAGTATTAATTTTTTTCAATAAACTCACAGTCAAGGTAAAAAAAAAAAATAATGAGCTAGTATGTAAATAAGTTTAAAAAGAAAGTGAAATTGTTCGATGTATGTATTGATTGATGGCTAAAAAGTAAATATTTTTTTATGCAATCATGTCTAATATATTCGTGACTTGTCCTCAATACAAGAACAATGATAATTGTTTTTAATAAAATTTCCTTAACTCTGTGATGTAGTGTGGCTATATATGAGATATTTATTTATTAATCATTTCACTACAGCATATTATACCATTTGTGGGAAGTGTCAAACTTAAAAGGAACGAATAAAGAATGAACAGAAACAAAATGACGACAAAACAAAAAATGTAAAAAACAACACAAAATATATTAAAAAAGAAGCAAAGAAATTGTAAATATGTTACGTAGAAGTACTATGGAATTATATAAAAAAAATGTTGAAATCATATAAATATAAAACAGAAATTTATAATATTTTTATGATATGTTAAGTTTATGATGTGTATCAAATATGTACAATGAGAAAGCGATAATAATTATTTCCCTAACTACGTACGTGCATGTCCAACTCTTCAATCTTAAACGGTATAGAAAGTCGTCTCAGTTTTTTTCTATACTTTTTTATTTTTGGGGAAACTAACGTGTATAGTTTAAAAATTAGCATGTCGTAAATAAACCTCATTCTACTAGTTGAGATGATAAGCCCTAGGAGAATTTTCTACTACCACCAAGATCTGCACCATCTAGCTTAAATAAATAAATAAATAAGTAAATAAATAAATAAATAAATAAATAAATAAATAAATAAATAAATAAATAAATAAATAAATAAATAAATAAATAAATAAATAAATAAATAAATAAATAAATAAATAAATAAATAAATAAATAAATAAATAAATAAATAAATAAATAAATAAACAAATAAACAAATAAACAAATAAACAAATAAATAAATAAATAAACTCCCTTGCCCGTGTCGTCTCGTGTATGGGTCTGGATCAGGAGGAACTGGAGGGGTCACTGTATACTGGTTAAAAGTTAAAATGACCTCCGGCACAATCTGGTTCCTCCCCACGGCAGCGCCAGTACAAACGAAGGACGCGAGCGAAGGTTTGCGGCCGCTGCTTAGCGAGTGTCCGTGAGGTTAGTCGACCGGCGAGGGTCTATGTGACTGCATGCGGAGGATGCGTGCAGACTGTCCCAGATATGCAGGCTTGGCGGAGTCTCTTATAATTGGGGTGAAGGATGTGACTTTGAACTAGTTGTGTGGCCCTCAGTTGGGAGAATTTTAGAAAGAAATATTAAATCCACCAAGCTTTAATGCACTTTTTCATGGAGCGATGTCAAGCGGGGCTGAAATTGGTGATACGAGAAAAGCGTATCTGCTTTAATATCGTATGGCGGCCATGTTGGCGATGAAATCGTTCGCCAGGAGTGGTGATTTCATCGCCAACATGGCCACCATATGAAATTGAAGCAAGTACGCCATTCTCACCTCGCTTGACATCGCTCCATGTAAAAGCACCTTGCAATTGCTGCATGCCAAATGACGATACTGCCCACAGTTGCAGGATGGCTGCTGCTCGCGTGCAGCGGCGGTCTTGCGGCAGACGTGACTCTCCTGTCCACGGCCAGTAATGACCTCGTTCCACGAATCTTCAACGTAAGTGACAAAACGGAGTCTTCTATTTTATTAATTGTTATATATAAAAGAATTTTATTCACTGCATGCCTGCTCGAAAATCCGTCTAAGTCAAACAAACAGTCGTCGCCTTTAAAATTTCTCCCTATGCTGCCTTGTTAATCACAATGCCATATACTTACCGGGCATGGTGATCACAAAGGCTGCAAGTGGGAAATGTTCCAAGGACACGACTGTACATCCACTTCCAACGTGGCGTTTATTTTATTTACAATTTGACGAATCAACCGCTGGAACGAGAGTACTTTCTACCGCATTGAATTTCCTCATTTACTTAAGCAGCTGGAAATTTATCGTAGAATGCAATCGAGGTATTTATAAAACTCGGTCTTGTCTGTATTGCTTTGTAAACCTGTTTCGTAGTATTATTAATTCTATATTGATGGCCTAACGCTGCCAGTGTACTTGATTGTTTTATAGCACCATATTTCAAGTTAATTTTTTAGACCTAGTAAAAATTATATTATTTTAAACTAGTCTCTATCAGCAATATAGGTACTATTTTTTGTAAATAGAGATTCTTATAAGAAGTCATTACTTAATTGTAAGTCATTACGCACATCATTATAGTTATAGGTATTTACCTAACTGTAATGATTTACAAATATAAATATTTAGCACTAATTTTTCAAATAGATTTAAGGAAAAATATTATTCGTATTTGGTTGCAATATGTTTTGTAAAATTATCAAATTATTTTTTTGAAATTACCTATTTAATTAATATTAATTGAGGCATGCAGTGCACATAAAATTATAATACCAGAGCAGGCCATGTTGACGTGCTAATTTTTGCAGCTCGTGCCTGCGACGAGGAGCGAGAACGTGGTTTTCTCGTCCCTGGGTCTCCTCAAAAACCTCGTCATGACGTGAAAATAACTTGGTAAATTGTCCATTGTGTTGACGTGTTCATTTTTGCAGCTCGTGCCTGCGACGAGGAGTGAGAACGTGGTTTTCTCGTCACTGGGTCTCCTCCAAAACCTCGCAGTGCTTGCTGAGCTGACGTCGAACGCGGACGTGAAGAACGAGATCGCGCGGCTCGCCAACTTGACGGGCGTTTCCGGTCTTGAGACGGTGAAGCGGCAATTCCAAACCGTGCTCACCACGTTCGAGCTGGAGGTACGTGACGAGGCCTATAGTCTGCTGACGAGGGCATATAACCAACCGTGTGTTGCAGTCTGAGGAGGGCGAAAACTCGACGAGCGCGGCTGGTCTCTTCAACTACCTCCACACGAACCGCGAGCACCGTCTTAGTCGACACGTGGAGGACGCTTTGGTGCTCAAGTTCCGCACCAACGTGAGCGTCGACACCAGCCTGGGTGAGGATAGTGCTGCTAGCTCCTTAAAGGTGCTTTTACATGGAGCGATGTCGAGCGAGGCTTTTGGCAAGGCGAGAAAAGCGCACTTGTTTCAATTTCATATGGCGGCCATGTTGGTGATAAAATTGCTCCCCACCGCGCGGGAAGCGACTTTCTCTCGTCAAGATGGCTATCGATATTGAATCAAGTGCGCTCTTCTCGCCCCGCTTGACATCACTTTATATAAAGAAGGAGAAGATGATTTTTAATATACAATGGACAACATGCATGAAAAATATTTACTGCACAAATGAATATAGAGGGTGCCAACTGCCAATGCCAAATTATGCTACTGATTTTTTTTTTCAGATTTTTTGGAGATCCGGAACTATTTTTAAATAATTATTGAAACTGCGGCCACGCCCCCTGGAGGCGTCAATAGGCGTCTAGTCACCATCCTTTTTACTAAGGATTCAGGGGTGCCAACTTAAATCACAGAACTTTCAATATTTATTTGAAAATAGTTGTGTGTTTGAAAGAAATGTAGAAAAAAATCAGAGTAGCATAATTTGGTGCCCTCTACTCGACATTTCTGTAATAAAAAAATTTCATGTAGGTTGTCCATTAAACCATAACATAATTTTGCTCCCTAACACCAGAGTACACCACTATTTAAAAAATACTGAAAAGCGATTCACAAATGTTAATAATTATACACAAAACGTTATGACAGGTAGAAATAATGGGTGGTATTCACGAAGAGTTAAGGAGCGTTTTAGGGAGAGATATTTTAAGAATCATTTTTCTTACCTGTTACCTGGTATAAAAAACGCTACTTAAAATCTCTCTCCCTAAAACGCTCCTTAACTCTTCGTGAATACTAACCATTAATGTCTCTTAACGAAACAAATCATAAATTGTTTCTTGATATTTGGAATGAAATTGCTCCCAGTTGATTTTTTTTTTTTAATCTTCATTTTTATATATGCCAAGTCTCTCATCTGTAGTCGTTTATAGGATTCGCTTGTTCTAATTCAAATAATACCTAAAATCCCTAAAAAAAATAAGCAAGTGCCACTTATATGCTTTTTAAAGCTTACGTGTATAGTGGACTGCATAATATATATAGTAATTAAATTATTTTTGCACCATTAAGAATAGCTGATGACTATTTGATTTTTGTGTACTGCTCTGGGAACTTTGCAGTGGTCCCCTCGATCATATTTCTTTCGAAGTTAGATTTGAATTTTAGTTTGATGTTTTACTTTTACACATGCACGTAAATTTCCATGGAGCGATGTGCGAGAAAGGCTCACTAGCTTCAATTTCATTATATGGCAGCCATGTTGGCGTGGAATTGAGATTTAATCGCTGCAGCGAGAAAGCAAATTTTCTATTGCCAACATGGCCACCATATGATATCGAAGCAAGTGCGCCTTTCTCGCTTCGCCAAGCCCCGCTCACAGTACAACAGAAAATATATATTAGCTAAACTCCTATGCTTGCCATATACGGGGCCGCTAAAGTCAATTTTTGGAGCGTTTATGAAAATTCTGTCATATTGTGTTTAGAGCTTTTTTTTTATTGTAAAAAAATATTAGATATTTTCCCCAGTATTTTGGTATACTTTTCTTCCCCGCTAGATACAGTATTTTCTGAGTTATAGCAGACATAGATGATTCTTCTATATCTATAACATGGCAGGATGCCCCATTTGGTCCCTATGCTTTTAACATGATGGTAGCAGATTTCGACTTTTAACATACAAGAGTTTCTCTATAATACTATCTTTTCTGTACTGTGACCCCGCTCAACATCGCTCCAGTATTAAACCTCTGACACGTTCCCACAGAGGGCGGTTGGTTCACGGCTAGCGCGGACACGGGCGTGCTCTCTCACTGGCACGAGCTGGAGGCCCTGGCCGTGTTCACGTTCCTGCAGCACAGCGCCGCGGCCCCCTTCACGTTGAATAACGGAACCATCAGGACCGTGCCGCTCGTGCCGCAGATCGGTCGCTTCGAGACCCGCGAGACCGAGCACTACCTGCTGGTCAAATTGCCATTGCAGGTGAGCCATTACTAGAGTCCGGATTTTTATGCTAAAAAAATCTTGTACCAGGACCATACTGGCATATAATAGAATAAAAAATATTATCAGGCAAAGTAGACATAATAATTTGATGTACGTACCATATATATGTATGCTGGGCAATCTCCGCTGCTCTTTGAACTTTTCTACAGCACCACACATTAACACTGATTTTAATAATTACATAATAGAGCACACGCATATGCATATTTTATTAACTATAAGAAAATGTTACAAAATTCGATGTATTCACTCCAAATTAATTGGTGTTATTTCGCAAGTAGTCAACTTTCTTTGACGAACCAAGCTCTTCTGCTGCTCTGTAGGACTTTTCTAGTAATTTAAAGACGAGTAGTGACACGTCAGTATGGGGTAGGTCAGTAAGGAAGTTTTTTTTATGGCGGGTGTCGGTATTATTAAAAAAAAATTTTTTTGAAATGTTGTAAACAAGTCGGTACTCTTACTACATTAAACCTGTCTGCAAAATTTCAGACTTGAAATATGAACAGGATGGGCGGAAACTTATTTACACTTCCGGCTACTTCCGGCAGGAATACTACATAAATTTGACTGTACACCTCTTCTGCAGGCACAGTCTTCACGGCTCGTGCTCGTACTGCCAAAGTCTCCCGCTGACTTCGCGCAGCTCGTCTCCGCCATGCCACCCGTGCACGAGCTGCTGACGGGGGGCGAGACTCGTCAGCTTGAGGTGTGGATACCCCAGCTGCTGGCAATCTCTAGCGTCGAATTCAAGCCAATCCTGCAGCAGGCAAGTGTGAGATAACGGTTAAAATACGAGCTTTCGTAAGTCGTAAATTATACAAATGTACCCGAGTTGAAATAAATTTCATCTTTCATTTGCTATTAAGTTCTCCTCTCGTTAATTTCCTCCTATTTTGCACCATTTTAGAGGAAAAAAGAGAGAAAAAGACGAGATTACGTGTTATTTTCTCTTTTTGACTATGAAATGTTAAAAGTATTGTTTCCATTTCATCCTCACTTTGAGCGAGGAGGACATAATAGTGTTATAGAGGTAAAAAGACTGGAAAAGAATGAGTTGAAGACGGAATATTTCCAACGACTATATACTGGGAGGACGGCCTAGGACAACTTATTGAAGAACCTCGATACTCGACAATTCTCGCCAACCTTCGGGGAAGTCCGCTAAATGAGCCACGTGCTTGGGCAGTTTCTTTGAGGACGCCTAAGATTTGACAGCTTGACAGATTTGACAGATGGCTAATAAAGCGGCATCTTTGACCGCGGTATCTTTGTAGCAGACTCTAGGCCAATCAAATGCGCTAGAAAAGTCAAGGTCGTGACGTCACTGGGTTGAGGAAATGGTTGCGCGTTGGCGGAAAAAAAAATAGGCAATCCTCTTGTATATAGTCCTTGAAATATTTCAACTAGGGTAAATACTAGCTTTTCAGTTTTGGCTTACGTCAAATATACGGCGCTCTGATTGACTAAAACTTGACTTGCGCCGATGCTACTAAGCGTGAGCCAAGTTTTAGCCATGCAATCATGGAGTCGTACACTTGACGTAAGCCAAAACTGAAAGCTAGTATTTTCACCATAAAAGTCATACACGCCGAGTTTAGAATTTTAAGTTTGGCGAACAATGCATTTTTTTTCCATCGTGTTTTCTGACGTCACGTTTGCCCCCCAGCTGGGCGTGCGCGCGGTCTTCTCCGCGGACTTCAGTCACGTGACCGGAAGCTCAGACCCCCTGAGGCTGGCGGGCATCTCCCAGAAGTCCTTCTTCTCAACCTCCTTCAACTCCATCAAGTCCATCACCGAGTCCGCCGCGCGCTGTGAGTCTGCAAACGTCCGTCTTTTTTTCCCTTGCTATTTCAGTAGATAATATGTGGGACCCAGAGATGACATGGGTTTTCATAATGGAGGACGTTCTCTGTTCATATTTTTTTCATTTTGTTCTCAGTTAATTTAACACTATTTTAACAAGAGCCCTATAATATATGAAAGGGATACAGGCTTCCAATTACAAATTAGATAATCACCTGCAAGTGTTAACATATATATAGTTAGAGTATAAAATCAACATTCGCTTGAATTTTCTCCACGGGTGGTGCAGGCGTGCAAAGTTGCGGTGCAAAGTAAGAAATTAAGTCCTTGCTGACGTCAGCATGCAAGGACGTTTTTTACAGCGCAACTTTGCACGGTCGCATCGCGCCGTCAAGTAAAAAATAATGTGAAAATCGATTACACACTCGAGCAACACTTGGGTGACTGTCTAATTTGTAATTTGAAGCCTGTAGCCCTTTAATACATGCATGATAAGATACACTTAATTGATACTGGGTATACATATAAGATGACAAATTATAAGTAATTAATGCAAAATATTCACACAAAAAAGAATATTTATAACCATAATTATAATAATTATATATATATATATAGCCTCTCCTTAATTGCCTCAACCCCTCTGGATGTTTTTGAATTTTACAGCAAGGGTAGTTCTCATAAGAAAAATTCACAAAATACTGGAAAGGGTGGAAAATATTCTGCTAGGGTAGTACTTTGTGAGACCATTTAGAATGATCATATATTCGTTGACATGCTCCTCCTTGTTTCAGTGACTGCGACAGAGGTTGGTAAGCGCCGACGCCGTAGGGAGGCGGGGGAGGCGGCGCCAATTGTCTTCAACCGTCCCTTCCTGTTCTTCATCGAGCGAACCGATCTGCAGGGGGTGGTGCTCACGGCCGGCTGTGTCAACGATCCCACGCAGTTCCCTCAGCAATTCTAGGATAGCAGCGTCAACATGATCATACATGACATCAGCGTTGTACGACGTAAACGAAAGAAGTGGGAACATTTACAAACAATGACCGCTCAGGTCAAAGAATGTATACTGGGAGGGCAGCATATAGGACGTCGAATTGAGGAATTCAACCTACGGGAAATTATATATGCCAAATATGCCAAAAGCGCAAGAGATCTTGCACCCGACATGTACTTTCCAAAAAGCGCAAGAACTTTTGTGCAAGCATATATTTTTTGTCTATAATACATAGTATAATATTTCCTTTGTAATCCCTCAAGTCTTTGTAATATGTTATTAATATTTTGCTTGATTCGTTTCAGATTTTTTTGAGTCCCGGAAGTATTTTTAAATAAGATATATAATAATTATTGTATATAAGTTATATTTTGGCCCCCTGGATTCTTAATAAAAAAGGATAGAGCCTCAACACCCATTGACAATTCCGGCTAGGGGGCGTGGCCGCACTTTTAATAATTATTTAAATAATATCGTACCCATTATAATTTATAATAAATATCAAATTAATTAAATCGTGTACATAATTCAACATGTGATGTATTTTTATTCTTAATTTTTTGAAAGTTTTGTTTTTAATTAGCATAATATAATGGGTGCGATTCACGAAATAGTTAACCAGGTTTCTAATCATGTTTAGCTTAATCACGTTTAACTATACCTGTTTCACGTGTTAAACCACCTTAGTTAAACGTGGTTAAGCTAAACGTGGCTAGAAACCTGGCTAACTGCTTCGTGAATCGCGGCCAATATTGATATTTTTTTATTTATAGTTATGGTTTACTTGAAAACTCGATTTTATGTTCCTTAATTGAGTCCATGCACTCTCAGAAATAGGTGTTTCACAAAGTGTTTCAGAAACGCCTAAAATGTTTCAAAAATTGACCCATTATTTAAGACACATGATATCGTTTTTCAGAAATCAGATTCAAAACACTTGTCGTGTTTGCATTGCTTTTATTTTCAGTTCAATTTAATTGCTTGTAAATCTTGTAATTGTAACTTTTAAATTTTGTAATAAATAAATTTTTAATTATAACAAATTAATTTAATGAACAATGAACCAATTATGTATCAATAAGATAGATGGAATGTAATTTTATGTGTTGTAAATTTGAAAATGGAGTTCTTATTTATAATGGATGATTTTATTGCAAAAAATGTTATTTATTTATCACATTATACTTCATCGTATTCCAATTAGTTTAATATTAATCGAAACAAAATTAATCGACACAGTAATAAAATAAAAAAATTAGTGATGATTGTTTTACAACTTAGGAATGGACATTTCGAATAGAACGTACTATTAAACTTGTAAAAAAATTGCCCTTTATATAGCAAAAATTATTTTTGCAATGTGTTCTGAGATAGAGCGTGGGACAGTCCGGTTTCGTTAGATCACCGAAGTCAAGCTACATCAAGGTATCGAGGGGGTTAATGGTTAGTACTTAGATGATTGGATGGATGACCCGTTTCAAGTAAAAAGCTGCACGCTGCTCCCTCTCCCAAGAGTAAATTCTTATTGATTTCCATGTACCCATGCGGCAAGTGCAGTGATGTACTTCATGTGTGGTTACGCAGGCTTTTCATGGACATCGCTTCGGCTTTAGTCTATTGACAAAAAGTATATAGAGGTGTGTATCCTGGTTGAGGTTAATTTCCACGTTTCCACAGTTCCCTCAGTCTAACGTCAGCGAATGCTGGTATCAGGATTCAGCCCCCCCTTCCCCCAAAATTTTGGATTTAACATTGGGCAATATAGGCACTTTCCCCACTCCATTTTTTTTTTAACATTGGCCTTATATGGAGGCAACCCCCTCTAAAATTTTTTCCTGGATCCGCGCCTGGCTGGTATAATATACACGTATCAGGCTGAGGTCACAAAAATTCTTTCCCTCCCTTATCCCATCCCAACACCCCGCCTCAAGCTCCAAGCTCATAGGGGTGTGTCCTTGTAAAAAAAAAAAAAATCTTATTTATAAACGCGCAGACTCCAGGATCGTTTGTGGGTTCGGGGTTGCTCTCAATGCCAGCAACGATCAAGAGGATATTACAGTGATTATGTGTGGTAGAACCCAAATTTATACCGCGGTGACCCAAATATATAATGCATTCAGTAGATGAACACACTCGTGAAACACTAACACAGTGGCTGCCTATTCTGGCACGTCACGTACACACTCAGACATTGTGTCGCTTCCCATGACGGCCGGGAGTCCGACGTTGTGAAAATGAAGCGCCCTGTTATTATACAACTTTTGTAACGTTGATGTACAACAAGTTGCCTACGTCACAGGAGTTACGAAGAATATATTGAGTTTAAAAGACGGATTCACATGGCGATTTACAGGCTGCGACGCGACGCGAATAATGCGCACTTGCTGTAACATCCATTGGCGGCCATATTTAGCGATTAAAAGAAAAAGAGCATCATAATTATTAACGCGATTCCTAGCGAATTCGCTGCCGCATATATAGGATTTCAAAGCTTTTACGTCAAAATCGCGTCGCATCGCCGTTGTCGCCATCTGAATCCGCCTTTAAGTGTAATTTTATTAATATATTATAAACGTTATGCAATATTAAATTATTCAATTCATTTTTTTTTTCTTTATTAGTGTAGGTATGAACCAGGTTTGCGTAAAAATTGTAAAAAAGAAAAACAACAAGAAAGTAATTTTCTTATCATGGAGGTCAACTCGTATTTTCAATTAAATAAATTACAACTTAATGTTTCTAAAACGAATATTATTCATTTCAAATTAAATAATAACAACATCAATAATTTAGATGACTCGGTACACTGTAATGGTGAATTTATACCTTTCACAGATAACGCCAAATTACTTGGCACATATATGGATAAAAACTTGAAATGGAATTACCATATTGATAATCTTTGTAAAAAATTATCTAAATCACTCTTTGTATTAAGATGTTTGAAAAATTCAGTAGATGTAAACACACTCAAAATTGTTTATTTTTCTTATTTTCATTCTATTTTAACATATGGAATTGAAATCTGGGGTAATGCAGCCCAATATCTAATCCTTAGGGTATTTAAATTGCAGAAAAGAGCAATAAGAATTTTAGCAAGTGTGCCCCCACAGACAACTTGTAAAACTTTGTTTGTTGATTTAAACATTTTGCCTTTATCAGCATTATATATTTATCCTGCATTGATTTTTGTTAAAAAATACCCCCATTATTTCGGCAATAATAATGTACATCATCATCATCATAATACAAGATACAAAGATTTATATTCCCCAGTTGTACATAGAACCTCGGCTTATGAAGATGGACCATGTTACAATTTCCAAAAAGTGTTTAATAATCTCCCCTGTTATTTAAAAAATGAAAATGATATTGTGCAATTTAAAAAGAAGATAAAAGTGTATTTACTGGCAATGAACATATATAAAGTGGACGATTTCTACAAATGAATATTAATGTACCTCTGTATCTTTATTGACATGTCTTTTAGAAGATGAATAAATTTTTGAATTTTTGAATTTTTTTTTTCATAAAATTTCGCGGTGAAAATTGAAGATCTCAAAATCAGCTGATCATAGCGTCGTCCTGTTAGACGTAAGGGCATTTAACTCGCTATGATGACGTCAGTAATTATATTATTTCAACGTTACATTTCGTACTAAAAAACAAGGCAGGTGGTTTCATCCTCTAACTGTGATCCTAATTCACCTCGCGGCCAGCTAGGTCACACTAATGTTGGCACTATATTTAGGGTGAAATCAGATCAATCTGATATTGGCGCTATATCTAGGGTGAACTCTCCTTCGCCTCTGAATGTCCTCACAGTACCTTAATGAACCATTTGTCTCGCAAATCCCTGCCATGTCGCACTAATATTGGCACAATACTTAGGGTGAACCCTTCCTAGCACTTCACATTGATATTGACACTGTACCTAGGGTGAACAATTTTTCGCCATCCTCGGTACAGTCTCTCTCTTAACCTGCACTTGTCATTGAACCACCATATGAGACTCGATCCAGTCTCCACGTTTTATGCATGTTAGTTTATTGTACACTCCTCGCCTCTGAAAAGTTCCCTTATGCAGCCTTGTTAATCACCATACATACGGAGCACGGTGATTAACAAGGCTGCTGAAAGGAACTTTTCAGAGGCACCATGTCTGTGCTGTCGATTGTTTACAAACGATTTATTACGTCGTTTTATTTGGAGACTCGATCAATGGCCGATATATCAACAGAGACAAAATTCAAATCAAACTTTTCCCGGGAAACACATCAGAGATGATTCAAGTTCCCGGCAATCTCGGGCTGTCCCAAGTCCCGGTTATTTATTTCACTTTCTTATCAAACTTTTCTGGTCAAAATTTGTCACCGACTTTCTTATTTATTTACTTTTTACTAGCAAAAATCTTTATTTTCGATTTTTTCTTGACATTTCTTTCTTTTTTTATATCAAATAGTGCACATATTTCATTTGATTTAAATAGAATGAGAATGGAATCAAATAACTTTTTCTTAAAGTAAAATACAGGCAAGAAAATTTAAATTTAATTGAAAAGAATTATTTTCTGACAAACTTTTATTTTATTTATTTATTTTTTTTTTTTTTTTGCTAATTTTACTTTAAATAATTCATTTCAATTATTTTTCACTCACAATACTTCTAACACAGCTTTGGTAATAAAGAAATGAGTAGGTTGAATTTCTGATGAATATGTTCCGAAAAGTATCAATACTTTTAAAAGTCTCTACTATTCAGGTTCCATTAAACATCCAGTTTCAGATTGTTTCATGTTTTAAAATTATTATTATATATATGTATGTGTGTGTATATGTAGGTATATATATGCATATTTATGTATATATGTATGTGTATATATGCATATTGTGTAATGAATGTTTTGAAATAACAGTAAATAGGTTACAGTATGCAGTTTTATAAGTAAAGTTATCTCTTTTTTTCTGAAAATCATTATCGGAATGTGTACTAATAACAATGAATTTTAAACTTGGAGAATTATTAATTATTAAATTAGTAAGTAAAATTATTATGATATCATAGAGTATCATGTTTTTAAATCAATTGAAATTAAACAGTATACTGGTAATAATTACACTGTAATAATTTGCTTAGATATATGTACAGTGGAAAAAAAAAAAAAAATGAAGTTATATGTAATCAACACTAATATTTTCTTCTTTCTGTTTCAGACATATTCTTTCTGTTTCAGACAATGCATAATAATGTTTTTTTATGTTTTGTAGTAATATTATGCTCAAATATAAAGAAAAAAAAAGTAATAAAAAGTCTCATGATATTGTATTAGAACATTAAGGAATTTTTATACATGTATAATACTGTAATTGTTAATTTGGAATATTGAATAAGATATACAGATCTAAAGTTTAAAATCGTAATTAATAATTTGTTTTTTATGTAAAAATTGTACATAAACATGTTTTTATGAATAAAAAAAAAAAAATCTTAAAGTTAGCTGAAAACACAACAGAGAGATGATCCTAACAATAAGGACGAGGTCACAACAATGAGTCAGCTGACCGTCCAGACCAGCGCCTGCGTCGATCTCTTCTTGCCTAGTCTCTTGCCTAGTCTCTTCTTGAGTCAGGCCTGTGTTAATTCATGGACGGTCAAAATAGTTCAAAATATGTACACTTCAACGGAGAGCGCTGCAGTACTAATCAAAAAAGTAGAGGTACGTGCCAATTACACAAAATATTCCTAAAATTGTGAACTCACATTTAAAGGCCATAATAATTTTTATTTGCACAAGTATATTACGTGTAAAAAATACAATAATATTTGCAGTTTTATTAAAAAAATTAAAATACAATTTAAACAATATCAAAAAATATTTTAGTTCTCATTTTTATGTTGGCACCAACGTTAATTTCAAAATTCGCCACGCAAAATTGTAAAAAGACGATCGCAACTGTTAGTACGGTGGCGCTCTGAGAGCATTTGCGTCAATAATTGGAACTACGCTGCAAGATATCCCACCAAATCGCTTAGTGCAAGGCAAGAATCTATCGACGCAGGCGCTGGTCCAGACGTAACAATTAACTTTAATTACTTTATTGTTGTATAACTTTATTGAGGGTGTGTTGTTCACACACATGGATCAAGTAACTATACATAATTAGACTTAACAGAATGAACCAATGGAAAAATTGTATCATGACTGTAAATTACAAGTACTTTTGACTAATGTATCAAAAATATGTACATAAAATATAACAAAAACATATTAAAGAATAGCATATTGTTTTGATTTTGTTTTGTCTCCATTAAAATTACAAATAATTTATACAAACGACAACCTTGTTTTTAGATAGCACATGCTGTTACATTAAAGTACTGTTCAAAAATACACGATGCATGGATAACATAAGAAAACATAAGATAACATAAGAAAACATAAGAAAATCTTGATTTTGTACACATTTTTTCCGCTATAAAAGAGTTACAGTTCATCTCGACTTCTTCTTGATTCTTTACTGAGAATAGGTCAATATATATTATATGACCATGCACCCAAGCACTGAGTTCATCTCGACACCTCCCCTCGGTAATGTCAGGGTTAACTGTACGATCAACATATTTCATGACGTGCCTCCTGCCACGATGAACTTTGTAAATATCATTCATTATTCATGTTCATAAATAATGTATTAATAAAACCATTACTACAATTCTTTTCTTTCATGACTTTATTAATTAACATGTACACTCGACGCCTTGGAAAATTTCCCTCTTGCAGTCTTGTTAAAAACTATATACATGACCTGTGTTGTTCTTAATACGGGGCATGGTGATTAACAAGGCTGCAAAGATAAATTTTCCGAGGTGGCGAGTGTACATGCAATTTGTTCAAATGCTAAAAGTATCAAATAATTATGATATGTATTTCTTGTACAATGAATTTTATTATACCAGGATAAATAAGAATTAATGTTAATTAATGGTATATTATATAATATTATGTCAATGTTCAACATTTTAACTGAACCTCAGACAATGTAAAAACTTATATTAATATTTTGGCTCGCTAAGTCCTCTCTTGTTACAACAATGATCAACAGTCAACGAGATCACTGCGCAAGTCAACATTACATTTAGTTTGAGGGGACATATGGGAAATTAGTGCTAAGAATTTGTCAGGTTTGGTCAAACAGAAACTCGGGGTGTTGTTTGAAAAATGTTTATTTACATAAAATATCAACAATTAATTTTAAATCACAGCTTTATAAAAGATCATGTAGGCCGGTGGTCAACAGACAGTCAGCAGCTGGGGGCACAAAATGTCAACTTAATTGTTCCAGAACATAATGTTGATTTGTTTTTTAATTTTTTTTTTTTGCAGAATGCGCAAAGTTATAATTAAGCTACTCTGATTTTTTTTTCAAATTTTTTATAGCCCGGGAACATTTTTTTTAAATTTTGAATATTATACTATATATTTAATAACGTAACGAGGCAGCAATACTTGAATGAAAGAATTTGGCATGAATGACCAATTAAACAATGAAGATAATTATTAATTACGCCAATTGTAAATTTGGGTGGGTATAAAAATATTACATTGTATCATAATATATATGCATTTGTAAGTAAATATTTTTGATAAAAATGGAATTTAGACATTTTTCTAAATAAGTGTATATAGTTACTACTCTCGTCAGCTGTTGTCAATATTTACCGAATGTTGAGCAGTCCCGCAGCTCACGTGACTAGGGGGGGGGGGGACTAGACTGCGCTCTCCTTCGGTCCGCTCCCTCCCTGTGGAGAGTCGGGAATAGCCTCGTCCTGCAAACAAAAAGGACGAGCTTCAAGAGGGAGTTAGGGCACGTTCAACACGTCAAGCTACACGTTCTTTTCGTGCAAGGTGCTTTTACACGGGGTTATGTATGTTCAGCGGTGCTTGGCGAGGCAAGAAAAACGCATTTGCTTCAATGTCGTATGGCGGCCATCTTGGTAAAATAAAATCACTTTCCACGTGGCGGGGATCAATTTTATCGTCAACATGGCTGCCATATAGTATTAAAACAATCACCTTTCTCGCCTCGTCAAGCCACGCTGGGCATCGCTCCATAGAACAGCACCTTATAAACTGAAAAAGTCCGCTTGATTTTGAAAATCAGAAGTATCCTTTGATTGCGCTAAGTTTGTAAATCCATAACTCAGCGCTAAACTTCAGCCAATCAGAGCGTAGGTCCTTATCACCAACTAATCAGAAGGCACTTTTCAAGGTCAAGCGAGTGTTTCCAGCTTTAAGGTACATTTCTGTGGATCTATGTCTTATGGGGCTTGACGGAGCGAGAAAGGCGCATTTATTTCGTTGTCGTTATAAATGCCAGCCATGTTGGAGTGGAAAAATAGCTTTTCCGAAGCGATTAAATCATGCCGTGATTTTTCACATCAACATGGCTGCTAACCGACACTGAAGCAAGTGCAGTACAATTTCACCCAACTTGACATCGCTTCAGGGAAATCTACATTAAGGATGCAGGAGGAACGCATGACGTGGGCAGTTCCAGAGTGCCACACGAAGGAAGATGTTGGTGCTTAAATTTAAGATGGCGATTGTGCGCACCTCAAGGCAGTATCTGGGCGGGGGCGTGGCTCTGTGAAGGGCCGACTGGGCGAGCTCCGCGGTGACTGGAAGTGGCGGAGGTATCACGTGACACGACCAGCCCAGCGCGTCTGGTTTGAGAGGAATCACGTCAGGGTCGTCCTCGGGAGGCAGCGAGACGTGGGGCGAGGACAGCATCTTGTCCGTCTTCTCTGTCACCTGAAACCAACACTTGGTAACTTGGTAACATGGTAACCTGGTAACAATATCTCACCTCAGACGAGGAGGAATCTCCCTCGGGACCGCCCGAGGACCTCCTGAGTCTCCGCCACGCCAGCAGCGCCACGGTGAGCACCACGAGAACTAGCAGGGCCGCGCCCACTGCCACCACCCCCCACATCGTCTGACCTGACGAGTGGCCGCCCTGGTGAGCTGAGGACACGAGAGGGGGAGTGTTATTTTTGAACATGGACTCCAAGGGAGACTCACCCTTGCTCTCGACCCCTTGCCGGGGAACCCCCAAGGTCTCTGCATGCAGCACAGCTGGCTCACTGCGTCCCTTGGCGTTTGCTGCGAACACGGCAAGTCGGTAGGCGCTGCCCGGTTCGAGCCCCGACACCCGGAACTCGGGCCGCCGGTCAGACGCCAGCGCCACGGTGCGGCTCGCGGAGAAAACCTCCAGACCGAAGTGTTGCTGCAGTCCACCGTCAAATCCCGGGGTGCACGCCACCTGCAGTGAGCTGCCTGCCATCTCAGTCACGGCGCAGAGGCGGGGAGGGTCGGGACGGCCTGGGACAAGTTGGTCAATGTGTATTTGTTGATCTATGAATACGTCAACGGAAACAAGATTTGAAAAAAAAACTCAAAAAATGCGTTCTTTACTGGCAGTATAAACATTTTACTCTATAGATCATATATTTATATTTCAATTTATGGTTTTAATACAGCTTTTGTTACTTTTGATGATATCAGTGAACAAAAAATTGATTTAAAGTTGCGTTTTACATGTACGAAATAATACTACGCGTCAAATTTTTAAAATTTTTACTTGCGTTTTGTTTGTACGAATTAATATTATGCGTCAATTTTTTTTTGTAAAATGTTAAGGTTACGTTTTGCTGTACGAATTGATATTATGCGGCTCACCGGCAGGGACGATGTGGAAGACACAGGGTACTCGCTGCACCCCCAGCACATTCCTGCCCCAGCACAGCAGCGATCCGAAGTCGTTCTCTGCTGCGGGCGCGTACTCCAGCACTGAGCGGACGATGGCGCTCTGCGTGGTGGTGCGACCGTCCTCCAGCTCGCGCCACGAGCCCTCCGCAGAGCCGTTGAACACCCAGCGGACCTGCGAGGCGGCGGGCGAGGCCTCCAGCTCGCACGACACGTTGGCCACCTCGAACCGAGCCAGACCGTACAACCGCTGTTGTCCTGTGCCACACTGAGGGGGGTCTGAAACACAAGGTCACTGAGGTCATATCATAATGCAGAGTACACTAGTCGCCTTTCCCACTAGCAGCCTTGTCAATCACTATGCCCTGTGTTATTCTTACGGGACATGGTTGCTATCAAGGCCTCAAAGGGAAATTTTCTGAGGCAACAAGTGTACATTGCACTTTATGTACTTGAAATTATTTCCAATTAAGAGCATATTTTAATATATTTTTTTTAAATTTGAAAAATAAAATCCGTCAAAAATATGCATATTGGCAAATTAAGTTGTTTTTATTTTCAAGCATGAGGTTACAGAGGTCACATGAAGGTCACTCACAGTGCACCTCGAGTCGCAGGGTCACGCTCTCGGCCTCTCCCTCGGAGTTGGTGGCCACGCACGAGTATCGTCCCGAGCGGGCCCGCCCCACGTGTTGCAGCACGAGAGTCTGGTTGCTGACGAGCGTCCCCGCACTCGCGTTGCTGAACAACGGCAGGCCCTGCACATGAACAAACGTTGCTGAACAACGGCAGGCCCTGCACATGAACAAATGTTGCTGAACAACCGCAGACCCTGCACATGAACATGGGAGTATGGTCACAGCAGGTCAAAGGGACGTTTTTTGAAAGCGCCATGCATGCTATCTTATGTAGAAATTTAAAATTAAAAAAAAATTATATCAATTTTTTCAATAACTTGTGAAAACATGCTGCAGCTGATTATAAAAGTCATAAAATAAGAGCAAGCCATGAAATATGTTTCCTCTAAGAATGATAAACTGCCGTACGTTGTAACTTATAAAACGGGGGTACATTACATTAACATAAAACTGTTTCCAATATTGAAACAAATATACACTCTGTTTTATAAAGTGTTAGCCACGTCGATATATCTGCTGCAATTTATTGCAAACAAAAAAGTTGCTACTTTACAACTTTTCAGGTCATAAATTTTAGCACAACCTTGCATCCACGCGGGGTAATAAAAAGCAAATTTAAATTTGCATTTACGTTCCGTGTGCAATGAATATTGATGCAGATTTCACAAAGATTTTACAGTAATTGTGTCCGTAAAATTTTCTCAGCGGCCTCTGACAATCCCCCCCCCCCCGTCTAAGCTATATTGGAGGCAATATTCCCTCCCCCCCTGAGATATGTCACTCTGTGGAGAGATGAGGCGTAAATCGGAGTGCTTTGAGGAGCAATTGTACTCAGCTAGAGAGGAGGGAGTGTTATTTGCAGCAATTTGCTTGATTACTAGAGGGAGAGTCAATAACCCTCGCTCCGTTGGTTTTAGTTGACACCCCACTTCTCCAAATAAGCTTCGCGGATTACACGCCAGGTCTCGCGTCATTAATCCGATTTATGGCATATTTTCGTCGCCACGTTTGATCGAAGATCACCATAAAATCGATAAAAATGGAGGCAGTAATTATTATTCATGTGATAATCCTGCAGGATAAAATCTACACTGTTTTATGAAGTTGATGAAAAGATGGTAAAAAGTTATCACCAATCACGCAGAACTTGCTGCCAAGTAATTTAATTTGCAGAGAGCTGTTTGGATTAACGTAGATCACCAGCAGCCAATCAAAGTGAGGTGACATTGATGATGGACAGGTGATTAGCTGGAAACAAGTTGGTACATGTTTGGTACACATCGAGACACCACGAACGTTACCTGCCTCATTTGTTGGAGTTCCAAGAATCAAGGAGATTGTAATTTTGGGGGAGGTTAGTCAACTTTACATATGAAACGTGTCAAGAAAACACAGAATGGCATCTCAATTAATAAAAACAATTATGTTGATATATTTTTCCGTCCCAAATTCAAATTGCTAGCAAAGTCTTGGTTCATCAAATTATCATGCAACAATATTTGAAGAAACTAAATCTTTACGGACTGTTCGAGAGTCCGGCTCATCTGAGGGGAGGGTTGGGGGGGGGGGGGGGGGGGGCTGTGTCCTATCCAAAAAAATTAAATTTGGATTGGGAGTATTTTGGGACCTTTTGGAGGGGGCGATGGCCCCCATTGCCCCCTCCCCCACTTGAATCCATTGCAGGACGGATCACGTGACACAGGTCAGACTGCGTTTACATGACTCGCCTCAAACTTCCAGCTGATCCGTCAGACTGCGTTTACATGACTCACCTCGAACTTCCAGCTGATGCGGGTCACCCAGGGGTTGGCCTGCACCTGACACTCCAGGTAAACGTCCGCACCCTCCACCACGTGGCTCGCGTTCAGAGGCATGCCCAGACGAACCACCGCGTCCGGAACGTCTGCGCATGCGCACAAATACAAAATTTTAACAGAAAAATAAAATATTGAATTTTCGCAGATCATCGATAGATCCTCGAATATCATTTGAAGATTTTTTGACCTGGGATTCAGGATCGTCAAAAAACGTTTGATTCAGGAATATTGAAAAAAGTTTGAAATTTTATTCATGTATAGATTCTTATGCTACCATATTATACGTGTATATAGTTGTCGGATCGCCTTGGAAATTTCCCAATTGCAGCCTTGTTATTCTTACATGGTGATCATGTGATCAACAAGGTCGCAAAGAGAAATTTTCCGAGGCGATTACTGTACAATGATTTATTCCAACTCGTGTGTGTTTGTTTGTTTGCACCGATTGTGAGTTAAAAGTGTTTATTATTGTAAAACTAAAATGACATTCATTTTACAATTTATGTATGCAAGAGAAAGCTGATTTTAATTTGAACAAGTAATTCAAAATATGGCAATTAATAACTATAATTTATTTCATTTCAACTGAAACAGTAATATTTAAAATGTAAACGAAACAATCTCTGCGATTATTTACGAGGCTTGTATTCCAAATTAAAGCAATAAATCTCCACTCATTATTTCCGTAAATATAAAATAAAAGAAGGCAGCAATAAAGACAACAAATTTAATTATAACGATAACACAAATATTGTAAAATCGATACATAAATTGATACTTCTATTTACATGCAGACCTTAATTATCTTATCCACATGAAACCCAGGGGGAGGCTGCAGTCAATTTACCATCAGGTGGCAAACTAAAGACACCTTCGGTCAAATTTTTTGAAATTCCCGCTGAGAATAACCGGAAATGAGAGGTTTCAGGCAGAGTGTACTTCAAGTACGCTCTGTTTCAGGCCTTCAGATTCATTTAATTTGAATATGTTCTCATAATTACTACAAAAAGATTTAACGATTAATCTCAGTTACTTCAGAGTCAAAGACCTGCAAACTAATCGAATAAAATAAATTATAACAAATCGAGAATGTTCTAAAACTTAATCGCTTATGGTTTGAGCAAATTCAGTGTAGCAGTTTACTTACGACAGCTCCATTTCTGGTTTTCGTCCATAAGGCCAATGTTAAACTTCTACCTCAGTTTTCACAAAACTGATGAGACAGATTCGCTTCAAAATTTGTATGCCACTTATTGCTGGTATGTCCCCTACAAGTCTTGTTGCAATCAGGAGCAACGATTGTGACATATCAATCTACTGAGATTCATATATCCTTAACAAATACAAACTTATAGGCCAGAAACTTCACACTTCCGGCTATTTCCGGTGTAATAAAAATAAATCTTACTTTGACCCCCCGTGATTCTCATACTTCCTTTTAAGAATTTCTATCAACTTTTAGTTTC
Organism: Siphlonurus alternatus; assembly: GCA_949825025.1. NCBI lineage: Eukaryota > Metazoa > Arthropoda > Insecta > Ephemeroptera > Siphlonuridae > Siphlonurus > Siphlonurus alternatus. Next base: position 7,866,217 of record OX463780.1, read on the forward strand.
AGCCGAAACAACTGAAAACTTCAGTCTGTTTTCCCAGCAAACATCAAGTCAGCGAATTCAAATCAAAATGTCCGCACCGGCTATACTTTAAGGCTTAACCTGAGAAATTTGGACAAAAAATTCGCTACAACAGATTTTCTTCAAATTAATTTGGTGGACTTACAACAATCGTCACATTAGCTCGGAATTTTTTCGGAATTTTTTAACCATTGGTTTAATTATAATTAATTTATTTAAATGAGAATTTTGTATCCTTCCAATGTTAAATTTGTTAATTAGCATTGCAAAAAAACTATACAACAGATTCTTTTATTTTTTTTTTTTTACTAAAACCTAATTTTTTAGACTATTTTTCTGAATTGTTTTCATATATTTTGAACCGTGGCGATGATCGTTTCCTATATGTGATGAGAAATGTGGCAACGTTCTCAAGGATTGATGTCACCACCCCCTCCTAAAAAATTATTCGCATTCCAATGCAAACAGTGTTGCCACTATAGCCACGCCTCTTGACCTTGACAGACAAATTCTCAGGTTATACCTTAACATGACCGGATCAGACAAATTCATTCGAACGGAGTGTACCTCTGTCTCAAGCACTTGGCAGCCAGGCTACAATGACTAAATTTTACTGCATATTTGTTGCATGATTTCTCGCCTAGAGGCTAGGCAACTTGTTCATCATCGGTACAAAGAGGGTTGCATGCGCGGCAGGGGCAAGATGGCGGTTAATTGAAAACCTGCATTTTTACTAGGGCTGTAAATTTTAACCGGTTGATTAACCGTCCGGTTAAAACCCCACGGTTAATCGTTTTCATAAAACACTGTTACTCGAGGATACGGTTAATTTAACCATTTAACCGAACTTCGATTAAAATTAAAAATTAACCGATAGTCAATTTTAACCGTTTCTAGCCGTGTCATGATTTTAAGCACTTTAAACCGCGGTTATTTTTTTTTAATAATTTTTTTAAATGCAAAAAAATTAATTGACACATCGTGAACTGTGAGTAAATTTTCAGTTAGGTTAAAATATAATTGCACTGATGGCACTAATTGCTAATAAAGCACGTACAATTTGTTTTTAAATTATAACTATTATAAGTTTATTCAGTCTGTTTGCAGAAAATAATTTATAATATATATAACTATTTCGGCATGAATATATTTTTCTTTTTGTACTTTTTAAAATAATTAATACATTAGGTGAACGTTTTTGCATACCGTATCAGATAAGATCGTAAAAAATTAATTTTTTAAATTTTTTTTATATCTTTATTTTTTTATCGTTATATTGAACCTTGAAGGAAAAAGAATATTGAACTATATTCAGTTATGTATGCAATTGTATTAAATCTATCTTAATTTAACGTGATAATTGTCAAAAAATAACCGATGGCGCAGAGTAAGCCGTTTCGGTTAAATTAACCGATCAAATAAATTCAAATAATTAACCGATCGAATAAAATTAACCGATAACGATTAGACGGGTTTTTTAATCGATCAAACATTTTCAGAATTCTGAGCGGTTTTTAATCGAACTTCGGTTTGATTAAAAACCGGTTAAAAGTTGACGGTCACCGGTTAAACATTTTTCTCGGTTATTTACAGCCCTAATTTTTACTTCATATCATGTCGGAGAGAAGACTTTGACTATAATGTAAAATTGTTTCTTTCAGAATACCCCCTCCTCAATTAAAATCTTTCAAAAAAAACGCTGTGACGTCATATTCACGCAACGCTCTTCTGGATACATGCTTAAGTTTTAAATACGTGCATCATGACTATGACGTCACAGTGCTTTTAACGGTCATGTTAAAAGATTCGCAATAATTTTAACAAAATTCACAATCTATAACTCGAAGTCCTCTATCCAAATATGCAATGAAAATTTTTCATGCATGTTTTTACACGCAATTATTTCTCACGGACATGATACACAATTATTAAATGGCTCAGTTTTGTGTTCACGATGATAAATAGACAAATGAGTGTCCGTATGCAGGTCTGCCGTCTCCTGCCTTGTCGTATATTTCAACAAAAAATCTACGTAACATTTTATGATTGAAATTGGTACTGCAACGCGGGGTTGCAATTATTAATTTTGTTACTTTCAGTTTTCTAATACAACCCACAATACGCAGAGGTTTACAAGGCTGGAAACGACGCCTCCACGCGGCCTCTGACAGAACTAGTGCGAGATAGAAGTGCATGTACAATGCACTTTCAGGGAGGCTACAATAGGGAGGGATCAGCAGCTCCGTATCCCTTCCCTATTGTAGGCTCCCTGAGAGACACTACTGCGCCTTCACGCGGCCACTGACAGAACTAGAGAGAGATAGAAGTGCATGTACAATGTACTTCCAGCAGCCATCGCGCCTCCACACTCTTGGTCGGTAGGTGGGGGTTGACCGCGCGACACGTCAGAATCTTCCCTCCGTCCTCCCTCCGTGGTACCAGAGTCAGTGTGCTGGTGGTCACGTTCCCGTCCGTGCTGGTCTGGAACATGACAGGAGGACCATTAGGAACCAGAACGGTACCATTAGGAGAAATGGTCCCATTGATTCCTGGGTAACATTGGTATCCGTGAGGAAGCAGCTGGAATATTGGTACCCGGGAACCCGGGAAAATGGTAAGTGGGAGGAAGAAAGCAGGTTCATTGATATCCAGCTAGGCAGTACGTGCATGCCCTTGATTAATACAATTTATAGCTTGTATAATTTTACCTTCAAAAATGTTACCTTATATATATGTGTCTGAGGGAAAAGTGAAATCCAGGATTAAGGTATTGACATTGCAATGCTACAGATACCCAATTAAGGTACTGCTACCTAAATTAAGGATATATGATTAATGATTACATGGTACCTAATATACTGTACAATTTTGATTTTGATCAAGGTCACACAACACAACATTGAGCCTTACAATGTGATAACAAAATGAAATGACATTGCGACAGTATTTTGTATCAGAATGATCGACGTTTCACTGCAATATAATATATATAATTATTGCTTCAAGGTATATGCGGTTCATTGCGCATGCGCGTCCGTATCAGCAGCCATCACTCGCTGTGTCTTGATGAACTAATGACGGGGGATGAACGATGCGAGCAACATAACATGATTTAATGATGAAATGCTTATTAATATCCTGATATCTTTCAAACTTGATATTTTTGTGACTTATGTTATTTATGTATATCGTGTAGAGATCTCCAAACTAATACGACACATTAAAAGTAGCAAGAGCCAATTTTGTAATTTTGTTACAAAATTATTGACACTTGTAGATTTTTTTTATTAAATGTCATCGGTAGAGTGACATATATGTACATCTCTGGACAACATGAACTTTACTCCTGCTTTGTTTGTAGACGTTGCCTCGCAGTCTATGGAGGTGTGGTGAACCAAAACTGTTTTGATATTTATGGACGGTTGCTTACTGTTCATAAAATACCTGCCCCAAAATTTCAAATCTGCATTTCTTTGTCTATTTACAGATCTTATTAAACTCTCTGTATATTGAAACTGCAGATCTAACAAGTGATGCAGGAGTAACGTTCGTTCTATCTAGAGGTGAGCACTGAGTACCCTTTCTTATGAGGAAGGCTCTCCACTCTCAGAAACACAGGTGTTTCACAAAGTTTTTCAGAAACGCCTAAAATGTTTCAAAAAATGCCCCTTTATTTAAAACACATCTCGTGTTTCAGAAATCAGATTGAAAACATTTTTTGCGTCTCGGAAACACATTAAGTGTTTTAAATGTCCCTCTTTGAGACACAAAATGTGTCTCAACTAAGGGGGTAATTTTAAAACACTTAAGACGTTTCTGAAACACTTTGTGAAACACCTATTTCTGAGAGTGTTTGTACTTCAAATCCTCCTTTAGATCACCCATTGAATATAGGATTACAATGTTATTATATAATAATTAACTTCTGTAATAAAAATTCGTAATGAACAACTTTTTTGGTCTCCAGCATATCTGTCAAGAAATAAATTTGTAGAGTTAAAGGATTGACCGAGGTAGGGCTCGAAACCACATCACATGTCATGACATGTGTTTAAAGGGACATGACATGACTTGCTGAAGATTTGAATTCGATCCAAAAGTATTCAATCCTCTAACAAATTTATTTCTTACCAACATGGAAGGATAGAATTTATTTAAAAATGTATTGCTGAAATATTGTTGGTTTCAAAGTTAGTAAAGAAATATAAATTATTTTATGTACAATTCTCATTATTTAAGGTTTCTGTACCAAAATTGCTATATATTGAAAGTAAATATATATATATATATATATATATATTATATATATATATATATATATATATATATATATATATATATATATATATAAATAAATATAATAAATAAATAAATAAATATATGAATATATATATATTATTACAAATTTTTATTATTGTCAATTTTGAAGAAAGTGTGTGAGAATATTTCCACAAAATATTTCTCTCCAAAGATCAAATTTCACATTTTCCACACCGCGCTCACAAACGCACTCCACTTTTTTTCAAGCACCTTTTTTATTTTTTAAAGAAGAAAATGTTCTAAAGTTTATGTTAAGAACATTTTTTCCCTCTTACGATTTATAACTTCATTTTATTTTTATTATAAAAGTTTTATATGAAAAAAGGCGATGTTGCATATTTGGGAGGGTAATATTTCTAGCCATGTGTGGTCTTCCTTATTACATAGCTTCCACACTGACATTCCATCTACTTTACGCGTTGTCAGATATTCACACCCTCCGCTACGTTTTGTGCGCCCAAGGACACTTTACTGGGAGGACGTTGAATTGAGGAACCTCGACAATTTTCGTCAAACATCGGGAAAGTTCGATAAATGCACTCGAGCGGTCTGTTTGGCAACGTTTAAGATCTTGCAGTGCAGCGCTGGCAGCTAAAGTAGCATCTTTGCTCGTTAGGCTATAATAGCCAATCAAATGCGCTTATCAAAGTCAGCGGTGTGAATGTGACAAAGCGATGGCGGCAAAAATGGTAGGTTTGAAAGTTAGCCAATCCTCCAGTAGAAAATTGTTGATTTGCACCCACCGTTTGTCGAGTGGAAGGCAAAGGTTCGCTGCCCAGCCACCAGGCGATGCTCGCGGCGGGTCGGGACCCTGACGACTGACACGCCATCTGGTAGGAGTTTCCCGAACTAAGCGGCAGGTTGCTTCCCAGAAGACGGGTCCACAACGGAGAAACTGAAACAAATGTAGAAAGTTGTGAGTTTGATATTATATGGGTCCCAACAAGCTCGGAAAGGGAGGGGGGGCATGATGGCACTGACAAGGTGTTGCTAGTATACTAATTACTTCCATTGTTGTAATTAATTCAATGATGAATTTACGTGGAGAGATGGTGCTTCAATCCCCTTCTCCATGAGAGTAAAAACCATGTGTTTTCGCAAAAAAAAAAAAAAAAAAAAAAAAAAAAAGCGTAAAGAAATAAAAAAATCCATGGTGCTAGTCTCCAAGTGCCCTTAGAAATAGCTTTCTAAAAATCTTCTTGTTAAAGGATGGCAAAGTATTTGAGGAGTCAGATATAGATGACGCATTCCGTCACAAACGACTAGCTCGTTGATTTTACCACAGAAACGAGTTAATCGTTTTATAATATATTTGGAAATTTTCATATAAATAACTCGAAAACAATAAAATCGTTTTTGATCAATCGAGATAAAATGTCATCGTCTTTTTAAGAAATTAATGTCGTATTATTTCTTGAGGGGACAAAGCGGTCAGCTGATCGACTTGGGAGATAAGTTCAACACTGAAAAATGTTAAACAATATATCCCCTGTTGATTGAATTGAACTGGAGAGAAGGTTAGAAGACAGCATGCGAGCGATCCAATTAAGATAATTAAATTAGTTAGATGGGCTCCCTGCCAAGTACTTAAGTCGTTCATCAATATCCAGCTTAATTTGCAGTAAGTAAATTTTCAGATGTAGACATAATAATACAATATAGTGAAATTATAATATACTGTATAATGGAATTACAGTCAAATTTACATGATATTCCTTCTGGAAGTGTAGAATCTCTGGACTTTCTTTCTGTATTGTAGAGATACAATTTCACACATACGTCAGTAATTGTACTGCAAATTATTACTGAAACTTACTTCCAAGTATTTTTGCATTTTTCAGTACAAATTTAGTACCAAATTGAACGGGGTCTAGTTAAATACAAAAATTGTCTTAGATTAATTATTTAACGATTAATCTCAGTTACTTCGGAGTCAAAGAATATTTCCCTGCAAACGAATGCAATGAAATAAATTTAAAAAAATCGAGAATGTTCTAAAACTTATTCGCTTATGGTTTGAGAAAATTCACTCTTGCATTTTTCTTCAAATAGCTTTATTTCCAGTTTTCGTCCATAAGGCCGATGTTATATTTCTACTTCAATTTTCACAAAACTGATAGGTCAGATTTGCTTCAACATTTGTATGCCACCTATTGATGATAAGTTCTGAGTCACCTGCAAGTCTTGTTGTATTTATAGGCGGTACGATTACGAGATATCAACCTACTGAGATTCATCCTTAAACATTTAGTGTATGCAACGATCGACGTAGGTTTGAAATGTGTCACAATCGACTGCTCCGTTACATTAAACTACCTGCCTGGTCTACCCTCCCTGGCGGGGTTATCATAAGTGAAGAGCACTCTTCACAACGTATGTGCGTTACAAGAACTTTTTACAAAATATACAGTCGTTCTGTGCGTCCCATATTATTTTACTTCGTGAAAAGAATTAAATAAAAAACAAGAATAGGTAAAACGTAAATAATGTAAAACTTTTCAAATATAAAATACAACAGCCTTTGTAAAGCAATATTTACTTCATGAAAGTTCAAATAAAAAATAACATGGGCCGTGGTTGAACTTTGAATATAGGAAACAAGTTGGTTTGACGGGCAGGAAAAATATTTAATATTTATCAGTTTGAGATCAGAGAATGGCTTAATATTTAGTAGTTTGAGATACAAGTGAGCAGTCTTGCTTGATGCATGATAGCAAAAACTTGGAAAACAACAAATATATTGTTTATATACAACTCCGCTGCCGCTCATGTTCGTGAAAAATTTAACAATATATTTTTCATTTATGCACTGCATATATTTTTATCAAACACTATTTCAGTATTTACTAACAACTAAGTTTTAAAACTCAAGCTTTCTGAAACTCACTTTCGGAAACGAACTTGAGCGTTTCGTGTGCTCATTGGGAACTTAGCTGATAATGGCCTTGTATTCCATCCAGACATGCCTTCGACTGAGGGAAACGTGGAAGCCTCATACAGGATGGACGCTACATCTTTTGTCAATAAACTGGATGTGCGATGGTGCAAAGCCAGGGGAAGTATAAGTAGTGGATAAGCGCAACGATATACCCTTGTATCTTCCCCAGTCACCCCCTAGAACCGCGCCTGCTTGTGACCATGTCAAAAAACTGTTAGATACGAGTCGTCATGCCACAATCCAATTTAGTGAAAGAGTCGTCTCTATTTAGATGTTCAGTAGGAGCTCCTTGCAAATTGACGGTTCTGAAATGATGAAAGATAAGCAGTTGAAAGATAACATATCTTCTATCCTGACGAGAAAATAGCATTTTTTGTACAAAATTAAAGATTTGACTTTAAAAGTTTCTAATCTCCCAGCGAATAATGGGGTGATATAAATTGGTGTTTAATAACTTCCCAGATTTGTTAGTCTCTTCACGATCGAAACTAACTTTCTCCACAGCTGCTATCGTGGTAATCTGAGAGAAAAAATGTTCCGCCGAGTCTAATTTAAATTAAGTTTTCTCTGCGCGGAGAATCGACACAGGCAGGCAATCCGGTCTACCGAGTCGGAAAAGAGAGTACGTGTTAGTCCGTCCGTCTGTTTGTTTGTTTTTCACTTCTGCATTTATGAGTTGAATGTTATCGACCATTCAGACTGTGGTTTCCATGGCTCCCTCAGTCAAATCAGGTACATTCTAGGATAAAATGCAGGTATATACTGAAATCCTAGGTAAGCTTTTCTAAAAAAAAATATAATAAATAAATAAAAATAGACGTTCGTTATTACACTCTACAATAGAAATTGACATTAATTTAGTTTACAGAATAGTTGTTGTTGATAACAATAATAATATTTGTTGCTGTTACGTAACAATAAACATTAAAATGTGTCAACAGGTATTTGAAAATATTTTAAAGCCACAACCTTCATGTTCAAACAATTAAAAACTAATAATAACACCCAACAATGCTGCAATTTTAAATAAAGCCGGCTTTAAAATCAACTCCGAATGGTCGTTGTCTGGTGTTCTGGACTTTGCAAACTACCGCTTGGTGAGCAGTCTTTGCCGAATTGCAGTTCCTTGATTGTTACCACGTTTTTAATCGTCTCTCATACATAATGACGAATTTTTGACATATAATTTCAGCGTCCTCCTCACAGAAGAGACTATCTTAATTATCATCAAGCGGCTACCAGATGAACGTGCTGCTAGTGAGGGAGCGGTTGCTAGCGGCTTATTGACCTGGCGGACAACAGCTGTCTCTGACAAAGCCTCGCACAAAGAGGCTGTCGGCTGTTTGCTTTGTCAATTTATCTCACTACATGAACAGCCTTACGTAAAACACTTGCAAATGTGTCCACCGTTTTCATTATTATTTTCATTAAAGTAAGTTAAATTGTGACACGATGGGGGAGTAGATTTACATTGGAAAAGTTGTCGTATGTGTTGGGGGGGGGGGGTTGTATAAAATTACAAAATTCACTCTCACACCATAATTTTACCCGAACGAAGTGAAATTTAAAATGCTGCGATCCTTAAAATCATTTCAAAACGATGGTACAAATGTATCATAATTTATATATATTGTGATTCTATTTTTATTTTTTGCATTATACTGAGATACTGATAGTGTAAATTATAACGTTTAACTTCAGTGAAGTTTGCTTCTCAAATTATTCTATCCTTACTTTGAACGATGTCCTCTTATTACACTGCTATGAAACTGGACTACTTGAGCACTTCTGCCCGGCAGGATGCATAACTAGCGGCGTCGTTGAAATCGGGACAATTATACGTGCGGCATTATCGCATTGCTCTTTCAGCCTGTCCCCCATCATGCTTATCTCTTCCAGATTAATGAGCTTACAGCCTACCACGATCGAATGCAACAATTAACTGCATAATTCTCATTGTTGCACTTCCTCTCTCTAATTTTATATAACATATTTAATAATTATATAGTGATGTAATCATATGTAGCAGATAGATCGTTGTTGCACACAGTCATAATAGGCAGATTTCACATTGTTCGTTACGGGTGACGCTAATTATATCAAAATATATTTTTATATTATAAATTAAGTTATGCCACTTTTTCTATAATCGAAATTTAGTAATTATAACATTTAAAAAAATAAACAAAATATCAAAATGCGTCGCTCTTGTACAAATAAGTGATTGAAAACAGCCAATGTTCGGACAATATTCGAGCGGACTGCTTTTTAATGTCAAATTATATTTGTTGCTTCTTTTATTGAAAAAACTACATTGCCAAAATATATCTTCAATAATTAATTGTGTCACTGCAGGGGGACTATGCATGTGTTTATTTACTTTATTTGCATATAACGTCAAGATAACACCATAGTGAAATAACGGAAATAAGGGTCGCAGCAAATAATAGAGGTTTCATGTTCTCAGAATGGACTTATGAGGTTGAGCGTGGCGCAGTGCATTGACCGGTTCTCGTTAGATCACCGAAGTCAGGCTACGTCGAGCGTGGTTAGTACTTGGATGGGTGACCGTTTCAAGTAAAAAATACGCTGCTCCCTCCCTGGGGTAAATTCATCTCGCTTTCCACCCAGTGCAGTGATGCACTTGTGTGTGGTTCCCCAGGCTTTGGACATCGCTTTGGTCCATTGAGAAAAAGTAGAGGTGTCCGTCCTGACTGAGGTTTTCCACGGTTCCCTCAGTCTCACCTCAGCGAATGCTGGGACGCGTAGCATGCAGGCCGTGGCCACTATCCGTTCCCTACCTTATCCCTACCCAGTACCCCGCCGCGAGCTGTAAGCTCTTTGGGGTGTATCCTTGTAAAATTAAAAAAAAAAAAAAAATTACAATAAACATAGGGGCATGTTTAAATTATTTCATTAGTTGAGTAAAATGTATGTTAAAATTGGAGAACAGAAGGGGGATAAGGAACACCGCTTTGCATGGTTCGCCAATATCTAAGGTGGAAGGAGCAAAGCCAGGGTCATTAACATTCTGACCATGCAGTGTGGGAGAAAGAGAGAGAGACGGGTCTAGGCAGCTTGAACTGCGTCAGCTGAGTTTTTTTAGTACTCGTAAAGTTGCGAATATCTCTACGATATTTCACACGATGCAAGCGAGCGCGGCTGGTTTTTTTCATCTTGACATGGTACTCTCGGTGCTACCCCCTCCCCTCCCACGGCTTAGCCACCCCCACGTTACCATTGTCAAGGGGCTTCACAGCTGATGCGACACAACGCTAACAAAACCTCAGCCACGTAAATTGAAACCTACACTTTAGCACTAACGAAAGGAACTCACAGTACAAAATGATCGCCTTGAACGTAAATAAAAAATGTCTACAGGGAATTTATTTACTAAATATTCTTTTTTTGCTGTAAACTTTTTTATGTCATGGCTTTCATATGATCAGATCTTTAAATTGAATTCAAACAACTGAAAAGTGCCTTTCTCCCCTTAAAGCAATACACCAAATATTTATATGCAGTTTTAAAAAGGTGAGGTAATTTTTATTCAAAATATTTTAACTTCATTGAATCAATTCACAGAGAACAATACACCAATTTTTCATAAACATTTCTCATACACCATCGTCTATAAAGCGTCCACAGCGGATTTGACTGCAAAATTTTAGCGTCCAATGTCAACCAGTCTGTTTATCTGGAGCATAAGGTAACTTTGCCTTCATGGTTGGGCAGATTGTTCAGGGAGGGGGGGGGCGGCGAGTCACAATGCACCCGGAGACTGGAAATAAAAAAATAAAAAAATAAACCCAGGACATTAATAACAACGATTGATCACGCATTCGTCCACAACTTACAATAGCGATCATTATAACGAACTGCACTCACAAATCTATCAACAACTGTCAGACTTGATTCAATTGTTCAACTGCCACGCCCCCTCATTAATTGGCGAGCAGTTGTCATGGCAACGGGAGAGCATGTGGGGAAAAATAACAAACGATAATTGGACCTGAGGCGGTGGTCGTAATTAAAAAGTTAGGTAGACTGTCTTGTAAAATCAATGTGAAATATTAAAATTTGATTTTATTGTACGAGCAGGGAATGAAATTATCACATTTTTAATGTGTCAAATTTTAGTTTTGAAATGACAGCCCGCGTCACAGCCCGCGATATGTGACAGGTATTAGCAAGCGGATTGAGGGGAGTAAAATGTTTGTCTCGAATGAGCGGAATGAATGCATAGAATTATTTAATTTTAAGAATACATATAACAATTCCTGATACACAAGAAACATATAGCAAATGGAGAGTGAAGGAGGCTATACATAAATCACCTCGTTTTTTATTCTTCTTCAGATCATCTTCTAAAATAAGACACGTGAAACTCCTCAATTTAGCGGTAATTTCAAACAACTCCGGCTTTTGTTCCATCCACTGCTCGCCAAAGTGTCACGCCTCCCCGCTAGATGACTCTGAATGACGTCAATAGGTGACACAACGATGACGTCATCGTAGTTTACAAATTAGCAACTTCTTCTCATTAAAACATTTAGACAAAATACTCTTGTTCCGATATCTATAAATAATCATGATTATATTATGAATCAATCAAAGTAACGTTAAATTAATAAATAACATAAAAACATTAATGACAAACAAGCTACCTTGCAATCATTTAAGTATTGAAAAATAAAACCCGCAACATTAATATCAATAATTCAACATTGCTGTTCAACCCTCCTTTTGTTCGCTCACATGCTCATCAAAGGTCATTTTATGTACGGGTTTGTTCTCTTTGGAATTCTTTGCCTATTGACATTAGATCTTTGAATGGATCTTTATTATATACTAAATTAGTTTGTAAATAGGACAAATGTAAATATATATATATGCTTATTTATTTTCTCTGGTTTGTTATTATATGTTATTTCTCTAACTTGTTTCTTTACTTATTTTTGCATGATTACAGGGATGCACTACACAACCTTCGGGATGTGAATTGTTCTTATTGGACTGTTTGTGAATTTCCTGCCTCTGAATTGTTATTTATGTACTCACGAGGGATATATAATAAAAAAAAAAAATAAAAAAAAATCTCAAATGATATACTGAGATAAATAATACTGTCTATAATTTAATATTTAGAAATTTGAATATAATTAAATTAATACCACGAATCGTATTCCCTCTGTTTCTCATGTTTAGATTTATTAAAATGAAATAATAACATTGTATCAAGTGACTGACAGATTGACTCAAAAGTTCCTTAAAATGTTTGAAGAATAGGAAGAGGTTTCATTTTTTCATGTTCGCCCGCAGCGTTTAATGATGTTGTGTATTTTGTTACAAGCCGCTCTCCTCGCTTTTTACTTCTTTTAACAACAACAGCCTCCTCGCAAAAGACAAATTTAATTAGCATTTTGTTGTTTCCTTTTACTGTTTTTCTTCTAAAGGGGGTTTCACATGATTGGACGCGACGCGATTTGACACAAGCCGTGAACATTGCGAGGACGATATTGCACTTTAAATTTTGATGATATTTTTTAATCGTCGAATGAGAGTTCGTCTATCATTGTTTCAACGCGTTGGAGTCAAAATGTGTGCTGAGAACTACGCCATAATTCCACAAAATTTATCGTTGTTTTATTTTCCTACATATGAGACTTTGGAATATTTCTTACATTTCAGAAAGTTGATTCCGATATATTTAATGATAATTATAGATGTTCATTAAAATGTAGTTAATTTCGACATGGATTTGAGAAAAAATGTTTATTAGAATTATATTATTTCAATTCAATAAAATTCACATTAATTGATAAATGTAAAATTAAGGCAAAACACAAAATTGCGATTCAACCAAGCATCAGAAAAGAGAAAAAACTAATGAAAATAAAATTATAATTAAAGTTAATTCATTGTAACAAATTAATCGTTTATATCATTATTATATTTATTGAAGGACGATTAATTTCTCTTTTTGTGTTCCTAATTTTGCGTGCCACTTTCGGAATAATAACAAAAAGTTGTTTGTTTAACCCGGCGTGGCTGATTGTATGTGAAGTGGAAACGTACATACGTACGTACAGCACGTAAAATGGTGAACCGCCACGCCCCCTGGTGATAAAGTTGTATGTTTGTCTTAATTGGTAAACCTCCCCAGCATTTAAATTTACAATCTATCGTGAAAAGCAATGTAAATAATTTCTTTAATTATTCACAGCAATTTGTTATAGTCGTATTATATGAACACCATATTGGACATTCAAGCAACCTTGTAAGAGTTCTCGAATTTTAAGTTGCCGAGCTAAACAAAACGTAGTAACTAAATTAGCTTTTGTTTTAACATGTAAAAACAACGGCAAATTGGCAGCCACAAAAATGACGGAGGTGTGGTTACATGGAGACACTGAAGCGATACGACGTGAGTTTTATTTACTTGTCGTCTTAGAGAATTTATCAATGAATTGAGTTTATTGACTTCGGGTCTGTGGACCAAGCAGTCATTGTTCGTAATAACAAGAACACGATCGATGGGTCACCACCAAAATTCACAAAAGGTTCTCTTTTGCTTTTAGCATCGAGTCATTCAAAAACGAATTTTCATCCATGTAATTGCAGATCTAATGTTGTTTCTTCCTACTTTCCTTACTTCGTACAGGTTAAACCCATAGGAACGTTAAACCATCAATTAGATCAATGTTAACTTGCTTAGCTAATCAGATTCAAGCATTTTAGACCACATCGTGCCTTGACACTTTTCAAATGCGCCAACTCTGTAATGATATCAGAGACCTCTGTGACAGAAAATTGACCAGTCGTGACAGAGCTTCGCTGGAATTGAGAGTGGCACCGCCACTGTCGCGACCAATCACAGTGCTTTTATCATCAATGATGTCATATACGATTTCGTGATCACCGATTGGCCAGTTCGGATGATGGCATAGAAGATAAAACTACGGTGATTGGTCGCGACAGTGGCACTCTCAATCCCCGCAAATTGAGCTCTGATATGACTGGTCAATTTTCTGGACATACGTCACGGAGATCTCTATAAGGTCTCTGTAATGCTATTTTCAAATTTCGCGGTGAAATCTAAAAAATTTGCCGCACATTATAAAGCAGGTACTCACGGATCATGTTCAGGGTGACGTCAGCGGAGAGCGGAGTGTTGAGGCGAGTGTTGCTGGCGCGGCACGTGAACGTCCTCCCGTGGTGCTGCCGGGAGAGCGCGCGGAGCTGCAGCGAGTTGGAGACGCGCCGCTCGCCCACCGCCACGTCGCTTGCGTCCAGCAGCTCGTCACCGTGCCACCATGAGACACGAGGCGGGGGGCGGCCTGCAAACACACAATGAGGAACGTGATACGTGGGCTAAAACGTGACAAAGAACGTTAGATGAACTTCAACACTGCACGAGCTGTATCATGTCACGTGTGCCACATCAGCTCAACGTCTTTATATGCACGAGCTTAGATTTTACACGTATGACACGTCAGCAAAACTGTTTTCGTGTGTCACAAGCTTAAGCCATACATATGTTCCACGTCTGTCTTCATATGACACGGGTTTTAGCGTGACGTGTATGCCACGGCAGCACTTTAAATTTGTATTCACATGCACGAGCTTTAAAATGAAGTCACGTGACTGTAAAATGAGCGCAAAATCAACTGGTGGTATATGATGAAGAATGGAGTGATATCAAATGTTTTATTAATCGCAGCAGTAAAAATATAGCGGTTATCAATAAACAATAAACTGATGAACGAACAGCTGGCACTGACTGCCAGCAGCTGATGCGTGGTGACGTCAACGAGACTGAACAATCACAATGAACATCAACATGTACAGACGTGTGACTTGAGGTTGGATCAGCTGACTGACTGTCCGTGTGTAAATTTCAATTTTCACAATGCTAGAGGTGAATGTGCATTAACCGGTCCTCGTTAGATCACCAAAGTCAAGCGACGTTCTTAGTACTTGGATCAGTGAACGTTTCAAGTAAAAATTTCATTGCTCCCTCCCTGGGGTAAATTCGTCTTGCTTTCCACCCAGTGCAGTGAATCACTTGTGTGTGGTTCCCCAGGCTTTGGTCCATTGATATAAAGTAGAAGTGTCCGTCCTGACCGAGGTTACCATGGTTCCCTCAGTCTCACCTCAGTGAATGCTGGGACGTGTAACAGAACGTGGGCATCATCCTTTCCCTACATTATCCCTATCCCTCCTCTAGCTTCAAGCTCATGGGGGTGTATTCTTGTAAAAAAAAAAATACATTAAAGATAATTAGCCTTCTGCTCCCAGTACATAAGGTCCACCTGATGTTTGATTCTGTCTGAATTATGACACATATCTGCAGTTACGTTTGCCTCACGAGGACTAAGCTGCAAGCTCGATGGGACCTCCAAGTTACAGAAACTAGTTTCAAAGTCGCAGTTGCTTTAACGTGCTATTTGATTTGTTAAATATGAGAAGGTTCAATATTTCTGTGATTTATTAATTTCAAATCTCGAGGAATCAGTCCCCCGACTTTCCTCTGACATTGCGGCCCACATCAAAGGCAGTCACGTGACCTCGTTATGTCGATCAGATTGTTGATATACAAACATCGCCCGCAGCCTCACATGTATGTTTGTCAAACCGCTAGCATGCCATTCCAGTTTGAACCGCCTTGAGTACACCAGCTCTGTTACACGGTCACGGCGGGGCTTGCAATCAGAATGTTTTTATGAAAAATAATGTTCCTTTTGTAAATAATGAACAATCTGCATGAAAATTTGTTATTGCAGAAATAAATGGAGTATTTTAACTTATAATATTCTGATTTCTTTAGTCCAAGTTTTATTTTTAAAAAAATCAATGTGTGGCGTCAAAAGACATTTGGGTCCTATCTTTTTTATTAAGGGTCCAGAAGGGCCATCTTAAGTTGCAGAATTTTCAATAAAATTGTTCCGTGTCTAAAAAAAACAACTGAAAATTTCATAATATTTGGTACCCTCTATCTGTTTCTGCAATACAAATTAATTGTCATTCAGGTTGTCCATTATAATTGTTGCACATTTACACCTGTGTAGAACGTTATCGCAGGCTGAGGCAAGCTTGCTTGAGCTCAAATAAATGAAGACTTGTAATTTTGGGACAGCAATTTAGTCACTTAACGATTGTTAAATGTCCCCAAGCTCACAAACAGAGAATTAAGCGTTCATGCTGTCCAGAGAGGTGTTTTGTTAAACAATAAATGTGAAATTATTAGAACTCCAATGAAGACATAAATTTTGTAAACTTCAGACAGGTAAATAAACGTAACTTCAACAAACTTTTCACAGAGAAAATCAAAGCATCGTTTCCACAACGATATTTGTCTTATCTCCAGGCACATGAATCTTCGTATCATCAGCTGATCAACGTTATTTACGTGCCGCCTTTTTTGTACGTTGTCTCCAATCTGAATGGGGTGTCATTATCTCCAATCATTCTGGGGGTGTCGATATCTTCAATCGCTTTTTCGAATGCCGCTATAATGGTTTCAAGTGTTCCCTGGCGGGGAAATTCTCTCCATAAGCCACCATGTTAAAAAATTTGAATTTTTTCTCAGTTTCTGTTAAAGCTATTAAATTCGAAAAAAATATATATATTTTACCCCCTTCTCCTTCTAATAATGTATTAACAGCCTATTTTTCCCTAAAAAATTTCTAATTTCTTTAATAGCAAAAAAGTTATTTCAAGTTTTGTTTACATATAGGTTTTGATAAAACGTCGGGAACACCGCAAAATCAGCTGACTTGAAGCCTCCATTATCCAATTAATCTTGGTGTCATTATCTACTCACGTGGCAGCCAAAAATTCACCGCCTTTACAAAATTCTACCTTGTTTGTGTTGATTCATAATTAATGAATGTGTTCGCTAATTAGGTAAATTAAATAGCGATCGAAGGAAACTGAAGTCGTTGTAAATTAACATTAAATTAAGTCAAATTGATTCGTGATTACATTTCAGCAAGCATGTTATTTTACCTCTAGTTGTGAGGATCAAGGAACAGCTCGTCGTGGAGAAAAGGAGCGTTTACATGCAGCGACGTCGAGCTGGGAGAAAAGCGCACTTGCAGTAAAACCATATGGCAGCCATGTTGGGGGTATAATCGCTCCCCGCAACGTGACAAACAATTTTTTCTCGCCAAGATGGTTGCTATACGATATTGAAGCAAGTGCGCCATTCTCGCGCCACTTCGCACAACATCGCTCCATGTAATTACACCTTGATTGCTAGACAAAATAAACACTCCGTGTAATCTCCACACAACCATGCAGTGTTTTTTTAATGAAGTTTAATCAATTACTCTTAGTTATACGATACGTTTGATGCGACATATACCTTATTATATTAGTAAATGTGCATTTCCTGTTCTAGAGAGCTCGTAATAAAATATATCAGGGTTTCATAACCCTTCTCTTCTTGATTAAAAAATCCAAGAAAGTTGGTAGGTAATCACTTTCCTTGAATTTTAATGACTAAGAAGTTCAATCCGGAGGCTATACTTTCAATTAATTGAATCTGCATGCTACAAAATGTCCGGTAAAGTGTCCTACAAGATGTCCTTACCTCCCGCCGCAACGCAGGCCACGTTGAGGTCGGCCCCCTCCTGGTACGGCCCCACCACGTGGTGCTGGATACTGGCGCCATCCTGAGCCAGCAGCGTGAGGCGCCGGGGAGGAACTGAAACACAAATTATTAACTGAGACAGATGAGACCTCTGAACAGCACGAACTTTACTCCGATACTTTAGTACTTTAGTACTTTAGTACTTCAGTACTTTAGTGTTATACTTTTTGTCACGCAGATTTGCAAATTTGGTGAGTTGAAAAGAGAATTCAAGTCAATCAATATTAAAATTGTTTCAGTACACCACGCTTTGTTTGTAATTAACATCTACAAACAAAGCTGGAGTAAAGTTCGTGTTGGCATGATCAAAACAAACAAATTCATTGGGCATTTCGGAGCAGCTTCTACTTTACTCCAACCTGTGAAATAGATAAATTATGTCCCTTTTTTGCTGATTGTGGCTCATTTTTGTCATGAATTATTGTTATGTTATCGAGAAATATTTAGAAATCCTAAATATTTTTGGTGCACTAACGAGACGTAAAAATAAAAACTAAATATTAAAGTTATACATTTATTTTTACAGAATTTTCGTGACATATTGGAAAGTTGAACCTTCTCTCTCCTATCTCCCACTATCAATTCTCATGGGCTCGACGGATACAAATTAATTTACCTACTTCCCCCCCCCCCCTACAAACAAAGATAATCCCCCCTCCCCCCTGTCCCGCTTGATCAATTGTCTGATTGTCTAGGATGAAAAACTGTGGAAGTGCAGCGCTGATTGGTTCAGTCTATTTATAGCGACATGCTGCAGAGAACATGTAACAACACGTCCGTTTATCACTTGGAGACGGAGAGGAGAAAGTTGCATTTTTTGTACAAGGATGAACCCCTAAGAGATTGGAGCTCGAGGTGGGGTAGAGATAAAGGAGGGAAAAAATGGTGGCCACGGCCTGTTACACGTCCTAGCATTCACTGAGGTGAGACTGAGGGAACCGTGGAAAACTTCACCACCACAGAGAAATATTTCGTGAAATTGTTGTGTTCTCAGTAGAGGTCATCGGGGGAGGATAATTAACATGCTGCCTTACATCATTATGTTAATTTCCCTCCCTCAGAGGCGCATGGATATTTAATCAGGACAAACACACGAGCTAGGAGGATCTGCAAAAACTGAGAGGAGAAGAGTCTACACTCAGTCAGTACAACGGGAGATCAAATTACTTAGTAGTTGTAGTTAAAATTGACTTCTGGTTAATTAATTGAATTATAATTTGACTTGGCTGTTAGTTTATTGACTTGTTGTTTTAATAATTTACTTGGTACGTGGTTAGGTCAATTCATTGACTTGTTAATTAATGTATTAATTAACTTAGTGGTTAATTGACTTGTTAATTGACTTTTAGTAGTTGATTGTGAAGAGCGAATAAAGAAACTCAGACAAAAAAATTAATGAATCTTTATTTCCTCATGAAAGATAACATAACTTTAGTAAATTATCAAGCACATACCCAGGTTTGTGATTTACATATGACATAGACTGCGTTGAACATTTGACTTGACAATGTTTATATGAATGAGTGACGTTTATATTTTTAACCTCGTTCAATTTGAGTGGACAGTCACTATTATAGAGTCAAATAGAGTAGTCCATATGTCTATGAAGTACGTGAGTATATTTTATATTATATAAATTCAAGTCACGTGAAATCAGTGTCACGTCACACAAAGAATGTCACGTCAGTCACGTGACCTTTTCACCTCTGATTTAGTGAGATGTTCGAACTTTATTGTGTGATTTTGTCGTTCTTATTAATAAAATATTTCTCCGACGCTTTCCTTTGACTTGTTAATTTGAACATTCTCAATTAATGATCGTGGAAACATGACGTCATCAATAGAGTATTGAACTCAAAATTTTATTGCAGAAATGGATAGAGGGTGCACAGTTATGCTACTTTGATTCTTTTCAGATTTTTTAGAGTCCAGAAAATATTTTTATAAAATTATTGAACCTACAAAGAGAGAAACGCCTCTTTTAATAAAGGATAGGATCTATAAGAGGCGTGGGTTCAAACCCGACCTCGGAAAAAATTTTTAGCAATACTTCCCGGCCTCTAAAAAATCAGAGTGGTAAAGGTTTGTTAAGTGAACGGCGGCCATGTTGCCCCTGCCACGTATGTGAACCGCTTTACCGCGGAGCCAAACAAGTTGTCTGACCTCGCGGGGAGAAGAGATTATTCCTAGCAATTTTCACACTCTAACAAATGTTACTATATTAGAAAACTTAGGAGTCTATTTAAATTTTGTCAGAACGAAGAGTAACAAAGTGCTCGAAGAACTACAGTGATTTGCATAATTATAACGTAAAAATTGTGTTCACTTCCCAATCGTGCAGTGGTGTTATAAGTATAGCCGAAGTGCAGTGTTTGAGTTGATTACTTAACAAATATTGCATTATAATTTTACCCGCCTCAAGAGACTTGTCCTCCCCGGATATTGCTCACTGTCTTAGTGTATTTGCAAAAATTGTGCATGAAATTGTAATTTGGAGAATGTGTAATATTGAAATAATTAATATGTCATTCATGTTTTATTATAATAAGACATATAACATTGTACTTACATGTATCTACCATAGAGAGAGAATGATTTTAGTCTGTATTTTATTGATATATATTAACTGATAAATGGAAGTATTTTTCTATTATGTGTGCATTATATATGCATTTTTTATTTTTTCAAATTTTAGTTTTAAGCTAATATGTAATAATCAAGGTTGATTTGAGTGTATAGATATTTTTATCTGACTCGACTATGTGTATCTATTGTACTGTGAATTTTAATACAATAAAAACCTTTTTTCTTCTAAATATTTTTAAACTTTTTTATTTTAAAAATGAGTATAAAACTTCATTTTGATATTACAAATTCTCTAAACACCCCGAGTTTCACCTTTTATTCCCTTGTAACGTCAATCTTGTTCTAATTTCCTGTTATTTTGCATGATTTCCGGTGAAAATAATAATAATAATTTTATTTCGAAGGCAAAGGTTGTACAAGACAACATACATAAAATAGCAAATAGACGAGGTTAGGTCTTTTTTTCCCTTATTGAGCATTATAATATATTTAAAAAACTGTTTCGAATTCATCCACACTTTGAGCGAGGAAATATAAGATGTGTCTTTGAGAAAAAAAAAAAAAAAAAAAAAAAAAACATAATAAGATTAGGTTTAGACGTGTAAAAGATGAGATGCAGAGGTGTTTTTAAAACTAGGGAAGTATATTAATTAAAATATTTCCACAAATAAATAACATTAAATTTCGTTATTGTTTTCCGAGTTGGTTATTTTCAAACTCCCATTGTTATGTGTTTTATTAATAAAATCCTTTTGAATGTGTATTCTAAATTTGGTTCTCCCGATTTTTTGGACCGTCAGCTCCCCAACTGTAACTAGTGTTGTCAATATCGACAGAAACAACAAAAAGAGAGAAGAATTTAACTACAAAAGATGATAAAAATTAAAATAAAGCGGGTCGTAATTCACCGCGGCGGACCCAACATATTTATGGCAAGGTTGATTTACGAGGGAGTGTGGACATTTTCCCAGCTGCATCTTGCCCAAGTCTTCTCTCCCTGCAGCGTTGAACGGACGAGTTAGAACAAGTGGCCGGGGTATTGGCAACGTCACACAAAATGGGACGAGAATTTTGGCAACGTCGCACAAAATGGGACGAGACTTCACAGTAATTATTTAGACGATGCGAGTTCATTTTCTGAACTCATTGTGGAATTCTTTAGGGGCATATTTGTTGACTTGGAGTATGGGCAGTGCATTGACAGCCTCTCGACCGATAATTGAAGTCAAGCAACGCTGAGAGTGGTTATTATCTGTATGGGTGACTGTTTTCAAAAATTAAGCTTTTCCCACTCACAATCAGGGGCAAATCACTGTGCTTTCCCACTCCATAATTCCCCTGGGTTTTGACCATTGCACTTCCGGCAAAATCTGTAACGTCCATTTTGACTGAGGTTTCCACGTTTTCCTCAGTCACAATTAAATTTGGCTGACTCTGTTCTGGATGAACCCATGAAACACACAATTTAGATTTCGGAAGGATCGGGTTGTGAGTAATTAGTAAGTAGAAGTACCCAAGTGATGTGGTTAGAAAAAACATAAATATTTGCAGTTGACGCTGATATTTTGCTGCGGATTGTACCACGTGACGTCACCGGTACAAAATGTCGTCTCATGTAAATCCTCCTTAATGTAAGTCACGCCTGCAGGTACAGACCTGGTCAAAATATTTGAACCAAGATGATGTAATGAGAAACGCTCTCAAGGAACTGTTGACCGAGGAAATAAATAAACTTCGTGTTTGCAAAACGTTTGGCTAAAAAAGGAGAACGTTTCTCCCAATCCATCACTCTAACATTGTGTTAGATTTCAACGTTGTTGTATAATGTAACTTAATCCATTCAGAGCTGATTTACATAACAAAGGAGCTATCACACTTTGTAATAAACTCAGAATTAAGTCACTTAACTTGTATGTTCACTGGAAACTGGTGCCTTGTGAATTTTAGTTTAATCATTTCGTATTGATCGAATGAGCAAACATATTTCACGATGTTAATTGAATCTAGGTATACAATATTAACATATATAATATATGTTATTTAAAGCCCCAACATAATGTAATTAACCGAGTTGAAATAAATTACATCTTTTGTCCACTATTAAGCTCTCTTCATGCGCGTCTAATCCCCTTTTACATTGCACTATTTTAGTGGAAAAAAAAGAGAATACATATTTTTTCATCTTCTTGAGCATAAAATGTTAGAATTATTGTCTCCATTTCATCCTCACTTTGAGCGAGGAGAAAAGAATTTGTGTTTTTGACTTAAAAAGACGTTATAAGATTAGGTTTTGACGTAGTAAGGACGAGTTGAAGAAGTAATTTTTTAACAAGGCAGGGGTGAACGTCAGGTAAAGTACAGGTGTGTAATGTACTGAGCTCATTACGAATTCTAGTCGGCTACTAAATAAGTTTGAGTACATATTATGTTTGTCATAGTCCAGAATTAAGGTACTTTTACATGGAGCGAAGTCGAGCGGGTGAAAAACTTGCATCAATATCATATGGCGGCCATGTTGACCTGAAAAAATTGCGGTGGGATTTAATCGCTGCGGGAAAGCGATTTTTTCACGCCAATACAGCCACCATGAAGTAAGAAAGCGCTTTCTTCATTCCGTCTTTCCTCGCTCAACATCGCTCCATGTAAAAGCACCTTTATCATCTCCAGTAACACACCCGACAATTCCATCCATTCGCCCCAAGCCACCTCCATTGTCTTCTATTAAAGCTGGAATGCGGGGTCAATTTTGCCACCTCGCACGTGATCTCAGCTTGTCGCCCGGTTTAATTAATGTAACAACTATTTTCATTATGTGGTCAAACTAGAAGCTATGATTAATGTCAAGTAAACGTCGCATGGCTTTCAGTGGACGCATGTAGAGACTTTCAATTAAAGGGACTGCGCAAAATGGATTGTACACTGACAGCCACAGAATTTGTCCTCGACAACATATGACGATTCTTGATGTTTTATTACAATCTGCAGCCCTATAATATATATATGTTTATGACAAATATTCCATTGATTATTCCATTGTGCACTCGTCGCCTTGGAATATGTCCAAAGTCGTTACAGGAAATTTTCCGAGGCGACGACTGTACATATATCACTATTAATTGTTTTTATTGTTGTTTATTCCGGCTTGTACAGCTAAGGTAAGAAATACTGGGACACTTGCGTGAAAGTAGAAATGCATCAGTCCATTCTTGGTTGATCTGGCAACACTGTCGTAGTTCAGGTGACTCACAGTCATCCGAGTCCACCTGGCCACAATAACATACAGTGTTGCCAGTCAGCACGGAGAGTGAACTGATGTGGCAACACTGTCGTAGTTCAGGTGACTCACAGTCGTCCGAGTCCACCTGGCCACAATAACATACAGTGTTGCCAGTCAGCACGGAGAGTGAACTGATGTGGCAACACTGTCAATCACGCCAGTCTTATTAACTCTAACTGTTCTTTCCTTGTTCTAAATACATTGTCATGGTTAAATGCTGTACGTTTCACAGAAGTTGCCTCATCCCAGAATTTGCCAAGTCTACAAAAGGAACCCAAGTAATGACGGTCGTAACATCCGCAGGGACGAAAGCTCGTGGAGTCGTGGATTATTGTAGCAAAAAGCGATCGAGTGTAAATCAAGGCTTCTTTGAGAGGAGCAAAATAAAATCTAAATTTATTGTTACTAATTTTAAATATCACACTTTGTACTTTTCAATTTTGTCTCCATAGTTAACAAAACGAACAAAAATCTGACACACAAAGCAATGTCACAGCAAAAAAAAAATTAAAGTAGAGGTAGCGAAGTTAGTGCGAAAACAAATACAAATAAGAAGAGAGAAATAAAAAAGCACCTTTTAATAATTCATGTTGTTCCAGCCCATCCTCGCTTTTTTTTCATTGTAAATCACTGTTTTTCTTTCATTATTGTTTAATATTAATAAATAATATTTGAAGTGAACTTTATAATAGAGAATTTGATTACTTCCTGTTTTGGTATTTACGTGGGTAACATAATCCCGTGGATTATTGCCGTAGCAAAAATGGCGGAGAGCGATCGAGTGTGTTTCAAGACTTCTGTGAAAGGGGCCAAAATAATCTAAATTTTGTACCTAATAATTTTGAGCACCACACTTTGTACTCATCAATTTTATCTCCATTATAATTAACAAAACGAACGAAAATCCGACACAGAAAGCAATGTCATAAAATTTTTACGACATTTTTAAATCATTTAAGTATTAATAAATTGCTGTGGAATATATATAAAAATAAATATTTTGCTTGAAGTGTAAAGTTTATAAAAAAGGATACATGCAGAGCAGTGAGCGGCTCCAGTTTATGCATGGCCAATAAAAGGCGAGGCACGGAGCCTCACAATACGTTACTGCCGGGTAAGAAGGAGCCAACATTTCTTGTTTGAAATTAAATAAAAAAAAAAGAACAACGTTTATGCTCCCTCGTAAAGACGTCGAGGTAATAAATAAAATTTAAATTTTATTAGCTCGCTGCACCGTCACAGTTTCAATAAGACGACTGAGTTGAAATAAATTTCATCTTTTCTTCGCTCTCCTCTCGTCTTTTGTTCTCTTACTTTGCACCATTCTAGAGGCAAAAAGAGGGGAAAAGACATGATTTCGTCTTTTTCCCTCTTTTTGAGCATACAATGTTAGAATAGAATAGAATAGAATAGAATAGAATAGAATAGAATAGAATAGAATAGAATAGAATAGAATAGAATAGAATAGAATAGAATAGAATAGAATAGAATAGAATAGAATAGAATAGAATAGAATAGAATAGAATAGAATAGAATAGAATAGAATAGAATAGAATAGAATAGAATAGAATAGAATAGAATAGAATAGAATAGAATAGAATATAATAGAATAGAATAGAATAGAATAGAATAGAATAGAATAGAATAGAATAGAATAGAATAGAATAGAATAGAATAGAATAGAATAGAATAGAATAGAATAGAATAGAATAGAATAGAATAGAATATTTTTATTCGACCACTAGCAGTAATACAGAAATTATGTCTTCTATTCATCCTCACTTTGAGCGAAGAGGAAAAAAGATGTGTTTTAGAGGTGAAAATATTAGGTTTAGACGTGTAAAGGATGAGTTGAAGACGCAATTTTTCAACTAGAGAGACGTCAAGAGGGATGGCTATGACGTCACAGGTCAGAGAATTTGAATTTTTTCATTTGAAAATTTCAATTATCTTTTCATACACGCATGGTTCAATTTATACGGAGCATTAATTTTAGATTCATAATTTGGTTAAATATTTTAATAACTTTAAATATTTCTCAAAGCAAAATGTGAAATAAATGCCACACTTTCTTCATACAGTATCATATACACGACTTCTCGAAAGTTTAATTGAATTCACAACGAAATTTAATTATCTCTCACCCACCCTAGTCTAATTACATTATTATAATTAACATAAAGAGAGTTTTGTGGAATTGACTAATTAAAATGACGACATTGTTGCTACGTTGGGGTTCGTCTCAGAATCCAGCGAGGTACAGTCAGATGCATAAAAATTGTCTCTCACGTTTGAAGCAAAATTAGCAACAGCAAACAAACAGGAAACCGTGATGTTTCCACAGAACTATAGTCGTCTCGGTTTATCTTTGTTCTGGCGTCACACTAACCTCCCATTATATATTGTATTGGGGCAATGACTATATACACTGGAAAGTACAAACTATATAGTAATTGGTATTGGGGGACAAAGGAAAAGGGGTTAATGACGTCACACGAAAGATAAGCCGAGATGACTCTATAATATATTTATATAAAATTAAATATTCCACCCTCTTCAAGCGACATTTCTCAAAACAATGTTTATCCCCAAGATTCATTGCATCACACATTTTTTTTTCTCCACTTTGTTGTTTTTTTTATAGCGCGCTCTTTAACATTGTCTTTTTACATTAAACGTTTTTCATGACTCCATTTTATTCCAAAATAATCCGGGCAAAATTCATATTGTACAAAAGAGGATTTTCTAGCATATGTATATATTTATTACAATGATTAACAATATATTTTTATATTTGAATTACCAAATCATTATCTGGCGTGCGGTTGTTCCCCTTCAAAAAGATTTGCTTCCAATGATGATGCAAATTTTTTAAACAAGTTGGAAACTTTCTCTTCGGAAATAATTGATAACAAAATGAAAATAAATCCACGCTTTAAAATAATTTTAATAAAATAAAATTGTCCATGCACACAGATTTGTAAAAGTTTTGACATCGTTGGAAGCGAGTGGTTAAGAGTGTGAAAATTTCCAATGGGTTCAAAACAGTCAAATTTACATGACATTCCCACCGGAAGTAGCCGGAAGTGTGAAGTTTCTGGAATTCTTATTTTAGTTATTTATATTTCAGCGTTAAAATTTCACTGCTTGGTAGTTACTTCTAATACAAATCCCTCTGCAAAGTTTTAAAACTGAATTACAAAGAGAACAGACATAAACTTCAGACTTCCGGCTACTTCCGGAAGGAAATTAAAATTAAATTCACTGTAGTTGGGATGCGGATTTCATCTCGTAAGAAGATACTGCCAACTCCGCGAGAGCGTGGGTAGGGATTCTCCCGTCGTGCGGCGAGTCAAAAGTGGGTCCTTCTTTTTAACACGTACCAGTACAGACAACGTGATCATGTTTACTGACCGAGAGTCACGTTAGAGCTGAGGTTACATGAGGGACGCTGTTAATATCTTCTTCATTCATTAATTTATTTTTATTGATGACTTGCCATCATAATTATCATTTTTTTTTATCAAACCACAATTGGGTACTTCTTTCTTCATTTTTACTATAATTTATTTCCTAAATCTGAAACCCTGATAAGAAGGTTAATTCCCTAAATAAAAAAACCCAAACTTGAGCGTCTCGCGGGCTCATCAGGAACGGGGGCGGCCACGAACTTGCAATCCATCCCGGCATTTGCCTGTGACTAAGGGAAACGTGGAAACCTCAGCCAGGATGGACGCTATGTACAGCTTTTGTTAATGGACCGAAGCCAAAGCAAGAACCAACATAGCGGAAAAGCGCAACGATTTGGGAAACGTGATTCTTATTTTTATGGCCACCCATCCAACTATAATAATAATCACGCTTTGCTTTGCTTGATTTCGGTGATATGACGAGTCTCGGTCAAGCGCAGTGCAAGGGCTCATTTTTGCGCCGTCAAGCCCTCTATTGTAAATCCACCTGAAAACGTGTGACACTCGCCAGCTATTGTTCCTGCATTTACATATGAAGTGACATCTGTGTGTGGTGGCTCGTCTTACGAAATGTTGGTCACGTGACAACTTCTCCAAGTCATTACAAAGTTGGTGACAGCTGTGGCCGTCGTGTCGTCTGCTAGTCAGTATTAACATGTTGGAACTTTGGAGCTGGCTAGGTCCTAATACATATTTATACATAATGTATATATATACAGATATACATATACAACATATATTTAATATTTAATCTGTCTACTCGGCTTTTTTAAAGCTCAGTAAGCTCAGTGTATAAAAAACTTGAAACTCTTCGCAACTTTCCTTTATTTCAACGCGAAAGTGTTTTTATGATTTTAACGATATTTAAGAGAAATATTAGCCCCTTGAAATCGTCTGGTACCGAGAGAGGCTGCAAATCACGTCTACTTTTGTCTGACCACTAACGTAGATATCGAGCAGCTCAAGAGAGCTCTCTGCAAAAGAGAGGATAAAGAGCAGGGCTAGACGAGCTTAATGTTACGATCACGAGGAATATTCTCGTCTGTTAATGAGCGCATCAGCGACTCCATGTTAAATTAACATACCTTTTCAGAGCTCTAACATATAATGTCAAAAGATTCTATGCAGTAAAATAATAAAGTAGTTTGAAATGTAAACATAGCGTCGAATGAATACATCTTATTTTATTCACAAAGTCTTTTCTTTAATGATGATAAAAAGCACGTCTCTCGTATGAATCAGCGACGTGTACCTACATGCAGCAATCTCCGCTTGCATCTCCACTTAGTCACCTGCTAGAGCTGCGTTTACATGTGTCATTTCAGTGAGTCAGCTAATTCCTTCTAGAGCTGCGTTTACATGTGTCAGTGACATTCCGACTGACAGAAATTTTCAAAACAAAATTATGACGAAGAAAAACGGTACGAAATTTGAAATATTTTAGCGCGAGAAACGTTTCTCTCCTATAAAAAAGTATTTTGTGTTTTTATAAACATAATTATATAAAAAAAAAAAAACGTTTTCACTAAATCTCCTACAACGCTTTGTTTTTTTGTAAACATTTATTTTAAATGCTTCTTTTTTGCCAATAGATAATTTAGCATGTTGTGAATATTTATATTGGTGTAATATATTTACTCGCAGGTTTCTGTTGGAATGCTCGGAACGTGCGAGGGTTTTCTCCACCACGCACCATCGACTGCTTGGCTCACAAGGTTCATTTCTCCCTGCCAAGACATCAGAAATTGGACCTTGTGGACTGGTCACGTCTCAACGGACGGAGACTTGAAGCAGATAGGCCGGTTAAGTCGTAGCGAGAATGTCCACACAGTACACTGTGTTCGTAGTAAGGCCTTCATGCATAATTATTAGAGGTCTTAAAAATAGTCTTTCGAATATTTTCAATTTTGGGAATATTGATGTTTTTATTTCAGATGTGAACAGATCTTATGTAACTAAATCAATAGAGCTAATAAAAAAGAAACTTTTCTTGCGACTTTTTTTTCTTCTTTAGGGACTATTTTAGAAAAATTTGACTATTTTGTGATTTTTTATGTTTTTTCCTTCATTTTGCAGCTTTTCATGTCTAAATCTTGAGTAAATCTCAGTCTTCTATCCAAAAATACAAAACAAATGCCATGAAAGTTGTCCAATGTTACACTGCATGTACACCTCTGGACACCACAAACTCCTGCTTTGTTTGTAGACGTTACCACGCAGTCTATGGAGGAGTGGTGAACCAAAACTATTCTTACATGGATAGACCGGTGCTATTCTTACATCTCCCAAAATTGTAAATCTTCATCTCTCTGTCTCTTGCAGTTCTAACAAGTGAGGCAGCAGTAACGTTCGTGGTGTCCAGATGTGTAGTTCACATTAATATCACAGAGAACACGTTCAAATAGAACCAATTTTGTTTCAGAAAGGCTGCATCGATTTCTTTAGTTTTAACAAATGTGCAGTTTCTGTCAACTATTTTCCACGCTGATATTTTCTCAGAACGGTCTCTTTCAGCCTCTAGGAACGTAACTGCTGAATATTTTAGCAGCCTCCTTTTTCTCTATCAGCCCTGATTTCAGCTGTTAGCATATATATAATATGTTAGGCTGAGCCTGCTGGGATTTGCTGGCTGCTGCAATCTTGCCGATAATCTAATTTATCACCCCTGCCAAATTAGGATATATTGACAGTGCGCTTTCTGCACTGCCTAAACATAAAAAGCTGGAATAGCAGCCCGAGTTGAAACAAATTTCATCTTTTATTCGCTATTATGCTATCTCTTCGTATTTTCATCCTAATTTGTACCATTTTAGAGGAAAAAAGAGGTAAAAAGACGAGATTACGTATTTTTTCCTCTTTTCCTTTTCTTGAGCTTAAAAAGTTAAAAATATTGTCTTCGTTTCATCTTCACTTTGAGCGAAAAGAAAAAAATGTGTTTTAGAGGTTAGCAGATTAGGTTTAGACGTGTAAAGGATGAGTTGAAGACGTAATTTTTCAACAGGGAAACAACAATTTTAATATATATATGTTGTCATTTTGGTCTTCGTTTAGCGTGCAAGAAAATGTTTAGACTCGTTTTCTGAACTGTTCTGGGTTAATCAATATGGTGAGTAAATTTTTACTTTAGTTATCGGTCACATAGTGATTAGTGAACCCCATGTTGTATACCCGATGTTGTTTTAATAAACAGGAGTATGAATTGGGTGGCGAACCGCATGGAAATTGTATTAAATAAATATATGATAGTTTTTATTCTTCAAACAAATTTATATGTGAAGTCTACATTTTCAATTCTTTGGTAACTTTTTCTTTTTTTATAATATTGTACAGAAAAACTCAGACAAAAAGAGAAAGAGAGAAAGTGGGAAAAAGGGCTACTAGACAGAGAGAGAGAGAGAGAGAGAGAGAGAGAGAGAGAGCTGGGGACTAGCAAGTACGATCAATAATTAATTATCCACACATTATATCACACATATGCTAACGTCTCAACTGATGGCTCGGAGCTACAACCATCATCACGATCTATTTGAAGTACGTTAAGTAATTAAATTACGTCACTCCATTCCAATGATATTGTTTAAACATTGTCTCACATTTACGTTATGGAATATGATTGAAACACACGCACAAGTTTTTCATCCGATAAATGAAGTTTGTAAATTAATTTCACCAACTCACTTATTTTCACAGTTACAGCTGTATTATCATATTGTATTTCATCCACGGCTGCTGACTTCAATACAATTACGGGTATTTATAATAGCCGCCTAAACAATACACAACAAAGTTTGTTCATTTTTGAACGGATTATGACGGCGGCAAACTTGCCTTACTAAATTTTCTAAATTACGACGTTGATAAGAAAGTACAGAAGTGTAACTTTCTTTCTTAGCAGATGTTTTCCTTTAATTAGCGCAACGAGAGATTCAAAAATGTTGTAACTTGATTGTATAAGGCTTCAGATGTTACAACAAACATTGTGTGAAGTGAGAGATGAAACGGAGAATTATTAATTTTAGATAATGTTATAACATTGTAGTAATGCGAGTTTAAGAAATATATAAAGGAAATGTGGTTTGTATTACAACAATATTAAAACAAAGAGGGAATAGTTTGTGAAATCAAATGGAATGTGATGTTTTCAATTTTAATGATGACACTATTTTTTTACGATTATTATTACAAATAATTGTCTTATGGTTGTAATGTACGGTCCTCGTCTTGGAAAATTTGAATAAAAGTAATAAATAAATAAATTTCCCTTTGAAGCCTTGTCACACACCATGCACCGTAAGGATAACACAGGACATTGTGGTTAACAAGACTGCATGTGGGAAATTTTTCTAAGGTGACGAGTGTACCTTTTTAGTTTGCCCATGACTAAGGGACCGTTGAAACCTCAGTGAAAAAGGCCACTAGCAAGTTTTTAACGTTTGAAGAAGCTTGGATAACAGTCTCTATAACATTAAAATATAAAAATTTGGTGTTAAAAGAGACTAAATATCACAATTGTAATTTGCCACGGACGGTCACCCATCCAAGTTGTAACCACACAAAACGTTGCTTCAACTCCTCACACGTTCGTTTGTGTTAATTTCTCATTATTTACACGACAACACACAACGTGGTGGTTACACAGAAATGATCACACACCCAATTAACATGCAAAAAATGTTGTCTACTTGCTGCTGATGTAAAACTAACGAAGTTGTCGACCTTTTCTTTCAATTTTAAAACTCTCCGCCAATTCTGACAAGTTCTACTTTGTCGTTAAAACAAGCCATTAATCAAAATTGAAATATTTTTATCAAACTACAGTTAGGTACTTCTCTATTAACTAATTACATACTGTTTTTGAAACCCCCAACCTTCCGAAACCCTAATTTGAACTTTTCGCGGGATCTTCCGGAACAGAGTCGGTGCCTTGCAATCCATCCCGGCATTTGCCTGCGACTGAGGAAAACGTGGAAACCTCAGCCGAGATGGATGCTAAAGCTTTTGTCAATGAACCGTAAATGCAACGGTTCTATTAAGCCAGGTAAACCACATGGTGGAAAAGCGCATCAATTTACCCATGTGTGGGAAACATGGTTTTTGTTGAAAATGGTCACCCATCCAACTACTAACCACGCTTGGCGTTGCTTGACTTCGGTGAACTGACGAGACCCGGTTAAGCACTGCACCACACACCCACTTTGTGTTTATAAAACTCCATCAATCAAAATATTTTACATTATACTAATTTTAATTGACCCCCTCTAATAACATTAAGTAAAATTACAACGACAATATCTTCAAGGGTTTGTCTGCCGTTACTTTCAACGTTATGTTCGTCGAGAGGTCGGTTTTTGAGAGCTCCAGTGTACCGGCTGATAAAATCATCATTTCTATCTGCAGTCATTTTTCTTCTGAAATTGAACTGTCTGTGGAGACAATCTGAAGAGGTTGTGACACCTGGCCGTGTGACGTAGCGGACATGTATAATAGTCATAGTAATTACTTAAGGATGATTGTCAGTAAATCTTGCAATTGTTGCGCCTGCATGATTGCAACAAGACATGCAGGGGACTATAAAACTCAACATCAATAGGTGGCATGCAAATTTTGAAGTGGATCTGTCTTATCAGTTTTGTGAAAACTTGGGTAGAAATTTAAAATTGGCATTATGGATGGAAACCGGAAATGGAGCTGTTGTAAGAAAACTGCCAGATTGAATTTGCTCAAGGCATAAGCGATTAAGTTTTAAAACATTCTCGATTTTTTAAAATGTTTTTCATTCGATTCTGTCGTATAGAAAAATATTCTCTGACTCCAGCAGTAACTGAGATTCATCGTTTATAATTGTACTTATTTATGATTTTATGACCATGTCTCACATTAGTGACTTGGATAATTATTATTTATTTAATAAAAAACTATCGTTTCTTCAGTTGAATTAGCGTTACATTATGCTATACCCTTAACAATACCACCCTTACAACAACCTAGTCAATTCACAACACCCCAATCACATATATTTCTATTTAAATAATCCCCGACAGCCATCAACATACAGAAATTCAAATCAACAATCATCCGAAAATCATCCCAGGGCGGCAGTACAAAACAGAGAGTCAGAACTGTGACGTCACTCGACAGCTTCCCTTTAGTTTCCTCTTGTGTGGAAGTTACTTTAAGGATATTGAATTTTCTATACAAACTTTTATCACATTTATACACTATTGTACGTTAAGTCAATATGTAATAGTATCAACTTGCAACCTCCTTCACATGTTGCACGAGCTGCACGAGTTTAAATTACATGGAGCGATGTCAAGCGAGGCTTTTGGCATGGCGAGAGAGGCGCACTTGCTCGGTTATCATATGGCGGCCATCTTGGTGGGAAAGCGACTTTTCCACGCCAACATGGCCGCCATACGATATTGTAGCAAGTGCGCATTTATTGCCTCGCTCAACGTCGCTCCATGTAACAGCACCTCTCGTCGTTACAAATTTTCTCACCAGCTCGCAGCCGCTACGAACGTAATAGTAAAACCATGCCGCTGTATTATTGGAAAAAAACGGAGGCCTGCAGTACAAAAACTGAATCAAATCTGAATTATTTATTTTAATAAAACGGAGAAAAATGTAATGGTTTAATTCACGTGTTTATTATTACTATTTGTATGTTTTTTTTTTATTTCTATTTAAAAAAATATTCTATGGCCAGTCTATGATCGACAAGCTTTACATGATTTGTGATTTTTTTTTTCTATTTAAAATATTTTAATAATTTATTAATCAAAGTTAATTGTGCAGGAAAGTAATAATAATAATAATATTACAAAATACTGACGCACTGGAAATTCTACAAAACTAGATAACTACTAGATTACTAGATAAAACTTTACCTTGCAAACTAGAGTGGATTACAACGTGCTATTTCTTATCTACATAATGCACGTCAAATAACATTTGATCTGTAATTATCTGTTGAGGAAAATAATAGTACAAAATACTGACGCACTGTAAATTCTAGCAATACTTTCCTCCCTAGATAAAACTTTATCTAGAAACTAGAGAGGATTACAACGTGCTATTTCTTATCGTCAATTCTCAGCATTAACATTTGACCCTCGATTTAAAGTCAATGAGGAGAGGATGCTACTATAAATATTGGGGCGGACTGAGCTTCAATTCACTGGATCAAACTTCGAGGTGAGAGAATGTTATATGATATTTTAATATCTGAAAAGTCATATAATTATGTATATCGACATAATTTGGGCTGTATTTAAAGAAAACGTTAAATAATTGAAATATATTATTTTGCATAGATGGCCACTACTTCGGGAAATTTGCTGATCGTCCTAGCCTTGGTTTGCTGTCTGAGCGTGAGTTACTGCATGAGAAATCTAAGATTAACAATAAAATAAACCACGCTAATATTGTGTCTTCCGTAACAACTGCCAGTCCTGGATAAATCGTAAAAATTAAATCGATATATGAAAACTTTATGTCGCAACAATCATAATATACAGTACAATGAAACGTCTACAAAGGCAGAAAAATCACTTTTGTCATTACCATATTATTTAGATCTGATTATTATAACAAAAACTGAGTTTACTTTAAAATTTATAATCAATAATAAAATAGTATCCATTGGATATGATATATATATATACAGTATGGATATGGTATTTTATCTTCTTTTGAAATGATCATATTTCGTTTCAATGATCAGTGACTTTTGTTTCAGATACACGTTCAGGCAGGCACCCACGTATGGGGTGACACCTTGTTCCTGTTTGCAGAGCAGGGGAAGTCGGTGAGTGACCTTTGAATCAAGAGAGGTTCTGCGTGCAAACCGATTGTGCTCTAGTAACAACGACCATTCTAACCATGGTTCCATAGTTTCCTCCGTTCTTGATGTTGGGTTCAATAAAATAATATATGGCTTCCATTCTTACGTTCTGACTGGAGGTTGCAAAATATTCTCTATTTTTAACAAAATATTCGCCTAAAAAGTCACTTATTTTTCGCAAAATAGTCTCTCAAATATTTGGCCCAAAAATGATAAAATTGGGTGTTAAACGATAAATTAACGGTTCATATGTGGGTCTAGGAGTCTATAAAATTGCAAAGAGAAGTTTCTGCGGACGTAAAGCAAGCATTCTTGCTATAATTTAAGCCAAAAACGTGACATGAAAGCAATATCTCACTAGTGGTCTCGTCTTCCGGGGGAGACGGGGGGGGGGGAGGGAAGAAAGGGGCACTGTAAGAAGAAAATAAGTGAAAAATTGACTTTTTTTTAGAATTTAGTACACTACTCGAACAACAATGTGTTATAGGTTCAGGATTCACATGGTTTGACAGAAACATGCAAGGTTTTTGAAATTTAGGCATGGACCGTACAATCAAGAAAAATTCATGAAAAGTCGCAAATTAATCGGGGGTTTCTAAATTAGTCGTTAAATAGGAAAATAGTCGCAAATAGTCTCTTTTTTTTATTAGCTATATTGATTCAGTTACATGAGATCTGTGGACATCTGCAATAAAAACATCTAGTCGAAAGACTATTTTTGCAAACTCTAGTTTTGACCATACATATAATATAACGTTATAAAATTAAAATACTAGGGAATAAGGATGGTCGTGACTACGATACGATGCAGCATCCCAGACAAATATAAAGCCACCAATAATTTTTATGGTGTGATGCAATCAGAGATTTCAAAGTAGAGGTATAATTTGAAATATAATACCACCAGAATTTGAATTTTGAATTTTCTGACCGCATAATGTCTGTCTCATAACGCTAATAATTACCTAGTACACTACAAATATTTTCATAATCTTTTAACAATTTTAAAGTAATTTTTAATTTTTTTTGTTTGCAGTACACTTTTTACGAGTCGAGAACGTACTGCGCAACCACGGGGATGGACTTGGTGATGATTGAAAACGAGGAAAAGTGGCTGGCAATCAAGGATATCATAGAAACAAACTGTGAGTAATTGTGATTATATATAAGAGTGTGTAAAAAAATTCCACTCTGTTTACAATTTTAAGTGTTGCATGGTCCAGATACATCGCTAAAGTTTCGTTCGTCCCTCCAGATTTTTTTAAGCCCTCTATTCCTCTATAGAAACAATATCTTATTGTTTTGTAAAATCACGATTAAATTTCAATTCCTTTAATTTCATGCAAAGAACAGTGTTCTCTTGTAAATTATATTGTATATTAATTGGATCACTATCATTCAAATAATAAAGACTCTCTTAATTTCCTGTGACATTTGACTCCAGATCCTGGCCGCAACTTCTGGACCGATGGCACCGATGAGAACGATGAGACCCACTGGTACTGGATGCGCACGGGCGCTCGAATCAACTACTTCGACTGGAATGTTAATGAGCCCAGCAACAAGCAAGGCGAGCACTACATCCTGCTCGAGGGAACCAAATGGCACGACACCTCGGACATCAGCGGCTATGATTGTCAGCCCTTATGTGAAACCAAGCTATTAGTAAATTAACATTTTCAATGGAAGGTTAATGGAGACAGAGGGTTTGGTAGTCAATTCAATGCCGATAACCTTGAATCATTGAAGTGTCTGCCGAGTTTCTAATGAAAGTTACTTCATTGAAAACAATTTGCTTGCGTAATCCACAGTGTAGAAATCAGAGATCATCTATATTATTGTCACACGTTATATGATATAAAATAAAATATTTTGAAGCAATGTAATGTGTATTTTTAAAGGGTTCCTTGCACTTACCTCATTTCTTAAT
Organism: Siphlonurus alternatus; assembly: GCA_949825025.1. Lineage (NCBI taxonomy): Eukaryota > Metazoa > Arthropoda > Insecta > Ephemeroptera > Siphlonuridae > Siphlonurus > Siphlonurus alternatus. The sequence goes on from OX463780.1 coordinate 7,903,259, forward strand.
TTTCAACCATATTTTATTATATATACGAATTGATTAATTAATAATTAATCAATTATATTTTTTAAGAAAAGTAAATGGCAGATTGTTTGGTTTACTATGCAAAGTTTGAAAATTATTTGAATTTGTATTAAATTTGATATCATTAAACTATAAAATAAAATAAAATAATAGCAAATTTTTAATACAAAACACGCGTCCTAAGTATTAATTACCAGCTGATCCATCAAATTAAAAATAAAGATATTATCAATTTAATATTAAATCTATGTATTATCATGGAAAAAAAAGATATCATGTGAAAAAAATGATTTTTTTTTTTCCATAATGATATCATTAATCTCTGCTCGATACGTCCACCTGACGTGTGATAAGAGAGATAAGACTGATAAGAGCGCACAGCTGATGGCAGAAATCCAACATGCAGATCAGTTAATAGCATGGAGTTTTGTAAGGTATTGCTTATTAAGAAATAAAGACAATGAAAAGTTCAGCAGGGGCCATATTTTACGAGTTCTGTAATTTTGCAAAATGTGAATCAGAGACCACCGAAGGGCCTGGAAAATAGCCGAATTTCAGAAGTTTCTACGTTTCGTAAACCAGAACAATAAAGCTTTTACGCATTATTTGCGACAGCAGCACTCGATCTCATCCCTGTTAATATAAAATCTCATTTCTTTTTCTCTAATTTGGTATCAAACATAGAGGAGGTCCCTGTGATCTTTGTGTTTATCAATTTTATCATTTATTCAAACTTAAACATCCTAAAAAAATATGGTATCATATAATATTATAGTAATGTTTGTAATATTTTGTTACAATTTAAATGCAAATATCTTTCAAAAAAATTAATGAGATGACCATCAGAAGCAGAAAGTTACTGTTTTTTTTTTTTATTTTTTCATTAATTTATGAGACAGAATTTAAAAATGTATCTTCATTAAATTTTCTAAAAGTGGTAGATTTATATTTAGACTGCACTTTTGAACTAACTTTATGTTCCCTTCGAGAGTAACCAGAAATAATTTAGTTTCAAAATGTTGTAAAATAATTTTCGTTACACAACTAATGTCACTTATGTGTGAAATTACAAAGCTAAAATACAAGCAGTAAGGCCATAAACCGTATACAACTTCAGCTACTTCCGAAGGGAATACAATGTAAATTTGACTGTAGCGCAGCGAGCACTATCGTGTTGCCTACTGTAACTACTTGCTCTACACAAATTGAAATTCAAATTTCAGTTTTTTTACACACCATTTTTCCAAGCATACAAACACAAAAATTATAAAATGCAGAACTTTGAATGAAGGGTTAGACACTTGCAAGATACACAATTACAACTCTTACAGCAACCTAACCAATTTACAGAATTTACAATACCCCAATAACAAATATTGTTAGTAAAATATGTTCCGGCAGCCATCAACATACATTGCAGAAGATATTTATTTTAAACCAACGATCATCCCAGAGGGGCAGGCGCAGATCCAGGAGGGGGAGGGGGCTGAGAGGGCCGCAACCTCAGCCCCCTCCCCCCCCCCCAAAATCGGATTTAATGAGATTAATTACATTATATTAAATTACATGAGAAATGGGCACTAATGGCATTTCTCCCACATTAAATTGTTTTTCATTTAACATTGGCCTTATGAAGATTCGAGGCCCTCCCCTTGCCCCCGAAATTTGATTCTGGATCCTCGCGGCAGGGAGTGAACAGTCAGTACAAAGCGCATATATAGCCAGAACTGTGACGTCACTCGACAGCTTCCCTTTAGTTTCCTCCTTGTGTGGAAGTTACTTTAAGGATATTGAATTTTCTATATAAACTTTTATCACATCTGTACACTATTGTACGTTAAGTCAATATGTAATAATAACTAGTATCAACTTGCAACTTTTACATGGAGCGATGTCGAGCCAGGCTTGGAATGGCGAGAGAGTGCTCTGTTATCATATTGTGGCCATCTTGGCGGGAAAGCGATTTCTACACACCAACATGGCCATGGCCACCATATTACTTTGCAATAATGAAGTGTGCCTTTTTCGCCCCGCCAAACCTCGCTTGACATCGCTCCATATAACAACACTTCTCGTCCTTACAAATTTTCTCAGCAGCTCGCAGCCGCTACGAACGTAAGAACGTAATAGTAAAACCGTGCTGCTGTATTTTTTGGAAAAGGCTGAGGCCTGCAGTAAAATAACAGAACCAAATCTCAAACATTCATTTTAATAAAACGGAGAAAAATGTGTTTTAATAGAATATGTATAATAAGATTCTAAGATTAAAATTTAAACCTTTGAACTTTTCAGTTATTTTTTGTCATAAAAAGTTAGTAACATTATTTTCTTTATTTTAATTAATATTCTTAAAAGATTTCAAATTAAGTTTCAAACGAACAATAAATGCGATTAATTCAGTTTGATAGTTAGATAAAACATTTGATCTGTTTAGCATTAATTGAAAAGTCTCTTCTGAACAAAAAGAAACAAAATATTTTCATTGTTTTATAATACATGATGATATTTTGGTCCAAAACTTGGCAAAGACTAAGTTTTCAAATGTTCCATCGAAAGTGGAAATGAATTTCATCTTTTATTCGCTATTAAGCTTCCTCCTTGTCTAATTCCCTCTTATTTTGCACCATTTTAGAGGGAAAGAAGACAGAAAAAGATGATATTACGTATATTTTTTTCCTCTTATCGAGCATAAAATGTTACAAATTTTGTCTCCATTTTATCCTCATTTTGAGCGAGGAGGAAATAAGACGTGTGATTGCGGTAAAAAGACGTAAAAAGAGTAGGTTTGGACGTGTATAGGATGAGTTGAAGACGTAATTTTTCAACTATTTTTCAACTCTTATCTTGCTACAGAACGAATGTAATTTAATAATTTCATTGAAATGTGATTGTCTCTTTGTTTAACGATATTAAATTTCAAATATTGGATTTCATGTACGTTCAAAAATCAGTGAATTGTGTTGTAGAGAGCATATGTAGCTTTTAGGCAGCTAACTTAGTTAACATGGATAATTTCATTGTGAACAAAGTGTACTTGATGTTGTGATCCACCAACGTTACTGCTTTGAATGTACTTCAAATTTATTTATCGTGAGAATATTATACCCTAGTTAAAAATTTACGTCTTCAACTCATCATTTTTTGTCCAAACCTAATCTTTTTACTTCAAAAACACACCTTATTTCCTCCTCGCTCAAAATAAGTATGAAAATTTTCTTGCTCAATAAGAGGAAAGAAGACATAATCTCGTCTTTCTCCCTCTTTTTTCCTCTAAAATGATGCAAAATTGGAGGCAATTAGACGAAAAAAAAAAAAACATATTAGCGAACATGAAATTTATTTTAACACGGGTAATATTATTCTAAAATTTTATCTGATATAAGCAGTTTTTAAAACTAGCAAGACGATATAGGAACGCCTCAAAATCAGAGGCTTTTTTATAAAAAGTTAAATAACCTGACATCGGTAGGGACGTGGTAGTCAACAACTTTCCTTTAAATCTACGGACCATCACAGTGAAGAAAGTTCCTTTTCAACTGTCGTGATTCGCAGCAAGTGAAAACGAGTCTCTAACATTAGCGGAGCATATTACAGGCAGAGAGTTTGTAGCGAACCGTGCAGACACTTCTTTCACACTTAAGTGTCACGTTGTATAAATTACATTTTTAACTAGAACCTCTCTGTGTAATATTCAGTGTGTTTCCGAGATAGCGGGGATCAAGTTTCTGCTAGCGAGATTAGCACCGTTCTCATTGAATCAAGTTTTATATCAAGTCATCAAGTTAGGTTGAAATTGAAAATATAACAACAAATAATAATTCATGAAATATAAAGTTTTCTGTATACAGGTACTTTCCCGAGTTGAAATTTTATTTTTTATTTGCTATTGAGTTCCATCCTTGTCTAACTCCCTTATATTTTGCACCATTGTATGAAGAAAATGACAAGATTACTTCATCTTTCCTCTTATTTAGCATAAAATGTTAGAAATTTGTCATCCTCACTTTAAGCAAAGAGGAAATAAGATATATATGTTTTAGGTAATAAGAATAGGTTTAAACGTGTAAAGGATGAGTTGAAGACGTAATTTATCAACTATAAGGCACTTAGATTTAATTTGAAAATATAACAGCAAACTAAAGATTATCATTCATGAAGTCTAGGTACCTAGAACCTACAGTATATACACGGTTATGTTGGAAATAATTGGCTCTTTAGTCCATCTCAAGTGCTCAGTTGCTCTTTTCTGCAATATCGAGGAGGAAAGCTCACTGCGAGGTAGTTGGTGTAATTGGAGGCTCCAATTTAAGCAGCTTTTGATTGCAAGTCAATGGAGAAGAGGAAATTGTTATTTCATTTTAATGAACTTCCATTCATATTTTTACGTCTGTTTTTATTAAATTAAAAAATTATATAAAAAGTAGGAGATTGTAAATAACAATTATTTAAATTTGAATTCGACAATTTTCTGGCAGAGTCTTTAGTTGCAGAGTATTTAAAGTACGTAATAGTCTTTTAAATACTTTCTGCTTTTAGCTTGTTCAGATTGAGCTGCATATTAAATTTATATAGACAGCTATTGTAATATTAAAATATATAGAATCATTGATGTATCATTATAAAAAGTAAAAAGTCGATTCAAGTACATGATATATTGTATACATTGATATCAACCTTAATGATTTTAGAGCATTCAAATTATGAAAAAATAATCTAGTTAATTATTATAGAGTTATAATTTTTTGAAAAAAAAAACAACTTATATTTTAATCACTTTGTTATTATTATAGTATATATAATTTATTAAAAGTTCCTCCTGGCTTACTTAATTTTTGCGGAAAAAAAAAAGTTATTGGCTAACTAAGGAATACATTTTTTCCAATTGGTTTGGATTTCACAATTTTTTCCAGTTTTAAAGCGTAGTGAGTTGTCTAAATCCCCCCTTTTTTAATGCTATTCAATTAAATTGTAAAGTAAACACTGTTACAAATTAACAATGGAAACAGAAGATATTGCTGATATTAAAAATGACGACCCCTAAAAAGTCTGCAACCCCCATTGGTCTGGAGCTGAACATGCTGTCTAGCCTTCCGGCGTGATGCAAATAAACAAATTTTGTCTGACAAGAAATATCAACATACTTGGTCCGTGTGAAAATACAGTGAGCAGTACAGCAGTTAAAATATTCGGTCTGGTGCAACATATTTGAAACTTTTCTCTGACCAGATATTATAAAAAGTTTTAACAACACTACTTGAAAAATTACGTCTTCAATTCATCCTTTACACGCGCGTCTAAATATAATCCTTTTCATCTCTGAATCATATCTAAATAAGTGAAGTTGAAGTGGAGACAACATTCTAACATTTTATTCTCAATTTTATTTATTAAAATCTGTTTTTCACCTGCATGTTTTTTCCACTAAAATGGTGCAAAATAGGAAATAATTAATTAGAGGAGAGGAGAGCTTAATATAGCGAACAAAGGATGAAATTTATTTCAACTCGGGAGCAAACATAACTACCAAAATGAATGTATCTTCGCTTTGATTTAGGGTAAACTGTTATGATTTTCCTTCCTTTCATTTACAGATTGAGATGGCATATTAATTTGTCAGTAGCGTCGCTAAGTGTAGCCACTTTGGAACATTTGTCTGAGTTTGCGTCTCTCTCGACATTCGATACGCCATAAATGTCCCAAATATTAAAACAAAAAATTGAATACACGTGCCGGGGACAAAAAATATCCCGACTCGTAAATTTATTTCTTGAAGAATTTATCAAAACGGAAATTATGTTATAAGAAAAAAATACAGAATCTTGAAAAAATCTAAAAATTAATTTCCGTCAAACTTACACTGCACAATTTTTATTGAATTATACCAAAAAACGTTTTTGCTTGACTTTCTCTGACAAATTTATTTGCTCAAACTTGTCACGTAATATCATTTTACGTACACTCCTTTTCTTAGAAAATTTTTCAAGTCGTCAAGAGATGGTCGAAGAATTAACAACATTGCCATCTATCGGCGGGATTTTCTTTATAAAACCACAATTACTTACTTCTACTTACTAACTCACTAAGTTTGAAGCCCTGAACCTTTCGGAACCCTAACTTGAGCGTTTCGCGGGCTCTTCTGAAAAGAGGAGCGGCCACGGCCTTGCAATCCATCCCAGCATTTGCCGGTGACTGAGGGAAACGTGGAAACTTCAGCCAGGATGGACGCTACAGCTTTTTGTACCGGAAGTGAATCGAAGTGCATTGATCCAAAGCCACAGGGAAACCACATATCGAAAAAGCGCAATGATTTACCCTTGGGTGGAAAACGTGTTTTTTCCCATCCAACTAATAACCACGCTTGACGTTGCTTGACTTCGGTGATCAAACGCACTGCAACACATCTCTCAAATAAAAAAAATAGCAGTATTAAGTAATGTGCTTTCAAATTTATCAAACATTATAGTTACCAAAGTTTATAAGTGACTTTTGTTATTTATATAATATATGTATTTTTTTTCCGTTTTATTAGTGTTTATGTTTGACTATATGTAAATAATATAAATGAATGTTTTATGTTTGTGAGTGTCCTACTCTGACGTGAACATATGTTTGTCATTTGTCATGTACAACCAAAATGTAGTTCAAAATTTTAAAATAATTAAATAAAAATAAGTATACATTTTAGAAACCCTTGTTATGCATTTAACTACGTTTGTAAATTGACTCGCAGTAAATATCTAAGATAAAGTTTGCTCGTGTCTAAATCACCTAAAACTCTGCATTAAAAACCACATTAATTTATTTAACTTTGGTCGAATTACGGAGACAAAGTTACCGAGAGGTCACCAAATTATCAGACCAAAGGTCACAGTCATTACCAAGGTCAGACAAGTTGTAACAAGTTTGGACATGTAGCATTAGATCGCAAATAAGTCACAGCAAGAGATGTAAGAGAAATAATAATCTATGGAGATTTAAACTTATATAATAATGAAAATGCAGAACATTCAAGAAGCAAATGTGATAGAGGGAGAAAGTTACTGCTCGCTTGAAATTGGCTTAAGTAAAGTTTACAATTAGGGTGTAAGATATAAATCATAAACTGCGAAGTTTGTAGCTCGGCTGTTCAAACGACGCTTGCAAAACTCCACCCAATGAATTCTAATCGAGCCAGAACAACACAATTAAAAATACAATTTGATAACATTGTACATTTTTATAAACAGAATATCTGATTTTGCTGTTGTTTGTTTTTTACATGGATTATATAAATACAACATGAGAATCTGTTTATGTGAAATAAAGCTTGGTCTCAAAATTTACAATTACAGCGTGTATAAAATATTGGAACAAGCGAGGAAAATTTGTAATAAAATTATTTTTATAATTATTTAGCATTTAAAAAAACAAACAGAGTTTGTATTTGTTTATTTAATTTGTACAGAAAACAATTCCATTTTAATTGGAATAATATTTAATTAATTTTAATAATCTGAGCTGATAAAAAAATAAGGAACTTATGGTTTTCAATAAGAAAGTAATATCTTATGTTTCAGTCCATAATTTACTTATGTTATTTTACGGATAGTAAGAAAGCGGATCGCTTTAATTAAATTTATTTGCACGGTTTTCCGATGTGGAAAAGGTGTCTGTGATTTTTCCGCTATTGGTACGAATTAATTCCATGTGGGAGGTGTGGCGCAGTGCGCTTGATTGGTTCTCGCTGGATCACTGAAGTCAAGCAACTCCGAGCATGGTTAGTAGATGGATGGGTGACCATTTTCAACAAATTCCACGTTTCCCACCCAGGGGTAAATCGTTGCGCTTTTCCTTTATTTGGTTCCTCTGGCTTTGGACAATTAAATTGCACTTCCGGTTTATTAACAAAATCTGTAGCGTCCATCCTGGCTGAGGTTTCCACGTTTCCCTCAGTCACAGGCAAATGCCGGGATGGATTGCAAGGCCGTGGCCGCCCTCGTTCTGGAAGAGCCCTAAAAACTCTTAAGTTAGGGTTTCGGAAGGTTCGGTGTTTCAAACTTAGTGAGTAATTAGAAGCTTATATAGAAGTACCCAATTAGTATTTGATGAAAATAAAATCTTAAGTATAATTAAGCTCCCATTGAGTCGAATCAAGCTCACAATATACCGTAAACTGTGAAATCCGTGCCCTCATGCTCCATAAACTTTGCAATGCAACTGTAGGATATATTTATAACTTATTTCAGTTCATCATAATACTTCAGACCGTGAAATAAAAATTCGATCGTTTTGTGTCATTATCTGAAGTTGGACAAAAATTATGAAATAAGCGTCCAAGTGATAAAAACTCGAATCTTCTTTCTTTTTGTGCCACTTGAGGGGCACAACTATAGATCATCTGAGGGTTCAAGTGCAGGTCAAAGGTCATCTGAGGTCGAGTGTAGGTAAAAGGTCACCAGAGGTCACGTGTCTCCCGCTAGACTTCTCTCGCGCGTTCTGTCGAATTGCAATAACTTCACAGAAGCAAGGAGACAAAACAGGAGGAAGTCTGGACAACGTTGTGACGTCACAGGGTGACACTTGACAGTTGAACTGCAATGCGCACTTTATGATCTTTAGGAGGAAGAAAATATCCTCCACAAAATGTAAAATCTTACCTCGAGTTGAAATAAATGTCATCTTAAATTCACTTTAACTTTTTTCCTTGTCATTTTCTCTCCTATTTTGACAATTTTTGAGAGAAAAAGACGAGATTACGTCTTCTTTCCTCTTATAATGTTTGGAAAATTGCCTCTTTTTCATCATCATTTTGAGTGAGGATCAGATAAGATTTATTTTTAAGGTAAAATTATAAAATTAGGTTTAGAAGTTAGTGTAAAGGATGAGTTGAAGATGAAATTTTTCAAGAGCGAAACTAAATGTAAAATAATGAACTTCCATGTACTGATTGAGGAAATAAAGCACGCACTTTTCAACGCACCACAAAATAAAAAATGGTCTAGAGAGAATAAAAGTTTCACTGATTTTTGCGGCACGGAAATTAAAGCAGATCTGTCGAATTGACTCGTTGCTTGAAAAGTTGCATTTTCGTCACATTTTTTAATTCTGTTCTGGTATTTAACCCTAGCATTACCATGACATTTTTTATCACACGCTATACCAAGGGAGTGTGGTAGTGGGAATTGACCCGCTGTTTAAATCACAATACATGTTAAAAAATTTAATGTTTTTTTTCCCTAATTTTTTTATTGCAATCAATGCAGTCAAATATTTTCCAATAACCTCCCTCAAGATATAAAAAGTAAAGAAAAGTTAGAATGTTTAAAAGAAAGTCACGAAGTGTTTTTTATTTGAGAAAATATAAAATTGATGATCGTTTTATTTTACGAAATGAAATTTGAAATGTTTTCTGAATATTGTGTTTTTTGTGAAAGATTTTATTTGAGATATCTTAATAATTATTAGTAAAAGTTTTCACATCTCAGAAAAAATCGTTCCATGTCAGTAAGAGATGGATAAAATGTTAAATAAAAACTTGAGTTGAGGTTTGAATATTGGCAGCTCATCAGCTGGACCCGCCGTGAATTTCGCATGTCGTTGGCCCCGTGGCAAACTGCATGTACAATAAATATAAACATCGACTCTCCCAGACGTGGGGGCTAATGTCTGTGTTTGGTGCGGGCCTCACAATCCACTACTTAGAATATCAGAATATAGCACTTCCGTTTGATGAAATAAGAATAGCTCTGGTTGTGTCTGACTAGGAGAAAAAGAGATGCAGATTTGCTAGATTTACGAGAGGTCAAACGGACCATTTTGTCTAGCCACATAAAAACATTGTAAGTTGGAGAGTGGCGCAGTTCTCTTCAAATCACCAAAGTCAAGCAACGCTGTGAGTGTTCAGTTCTTGGATGGGTGATAATTTTAAAAATTACACTTCCTAGGATTAAATCATTGAACTATTTCGCTACGTGGTTCCCCTGGCTTTGGTCCATTGCACTTCTGGATTATTGAGATTAGCTTTGGTGTCCATCCTGACTGAGGTTTCCACGTTTCCTTTAGTCACATGCTAAGATGGGACTGGTATATAGACCGTGACAGGATGAAGCTACGAAATACATAAGTAATGGTTTCAAAGTTTTAGAATTTTTGTAAAATATATAATAAGCAAGTACCTCACTGCAGTCTGATATTATTTATAAAATAAATAATACCTCTGAATGTACACTCGTCACCTTTGAAACTTTCCCACTTGCAGCCTTGTTAATCGCCTTGCTCTGTGTTATTCTCACGGGGCATGGTGATTATAACAAGGCTGCAAGTGGGAAATTTTCCAAGGCGACAAGTGTACATGAGCTCTCCAGTGCTGATAAATCATTTAACACTTCAGCCCCACGTCGATCGTGACGTGGAGCCTCGTGGGACCGTCGGGGAGAAGATATGTGACAGATCCGCTGTGACGTGCATTAATTATGTGGAGCATCGAGCGGCGGGCAAGACGTAGCGGCAAATGTCAATCTGACGATAAAAAGTAGTCCTGACTGAGGTTTCCACGGTTCCCTCAGTCTCACCTCAGTTAATGTTGGGACGCGTAACAGGCAGTGGCCACCACTCTTTCCTTTCCTTCCCTGATCCCTACCCACTACCTTGCCTCGAGCTCCAAGCTCATAGGGGCGAATCTTTTGTAAAATGTAAAAAAAAAAAAAAAAGTTTGGTTTGTAATTTCTCAAATCAGTTAGTCGGTGATTTCCACTTAATTGTTAGGTGATGTAAGTTTTTTAATGAATGAATTAAAAGAGGAGACAAAAAAAAAAACACATGCATAAAATGGAGATTTAAAGAGATCACATGACCTGTAGGCTCCGTCAGCAACGCCTATGACGTCATTACATTCTTTGACTAAACAAGCGTTCAAATATATCACGTTTATTCCAAGCAATCACATTGCTATGGAAAGAAATAATAAAAAAGGAACAGTTCAATATTTTTTTACACGCGTAAATAGTTGACCAAACAATGCAATGACGTCATAGGCCTTTCAGATGGAGCCACCAGGTCACGTGACCTTTCTAAATCTCCATATATAAAAATGTAATATTAAAAGAATCTCAGGGGTGTTTTTCAACTTCCTCTTTCGATTTAGCCAACAAAAATACGATGCTCAAATGCTGGGTGGCCGCAGTCCCTGGGTCTAAGTTTGAACCCCAAACACTCTGAAGCGCTTGGTGGTGGCAAGGGGAGGGTTGGGAAAACATTTCATTAATTACGGAAGTGACATATATCCCAATGAGCGAACTTACAACCGCAGCCTCTCGCGCCGTCATGTGTCGAGAAAAAACACACGAGAGAATTTAAAATTATAATGAAGTTTTTACTGAGATGTTTTTATAACAATTTATTCAGAGGCGCGTGTACCAAATAAAAAATCTTGCGCATTTTGATGTTTTATATTTAATGTTATACTTTCATTGTGTTTGTTAAATTATGTGATTCCTCTTGCAGAATATTTCCAGTCTAATTGCACCTAAAACTGCTGCGGATTATCATAAAAAGTATTAAAATACAAAGATTCTAATACTAAGTCTAGAAAAATGGTGAAATATTACAACCCTGTCAAATTTTCTTAATGTTAAAGTACGCGGAGATTAAAACGTTGAGAAGTTACACAAATGTCGCATTAAGTTTCCATTACTGCTTATGTCATCAGAGTTTCTCCGCTCTTTCTTTTTACGTCCCCCCCCCCCTCACTGTGATGTAACCGTTCCGTCGGGGGTGTGATGTAGACAAGAAGGGTAGGTGAGGGTGGCACTTTCAGTGTGGTCACGGAATAAGCTTTAAGGCAGATTCATATCGGGAACGACGTGATTTTTACGCACAAGCTGTGAAATCCTAAAGGTGGATTTACATGAGCCATTTCTAACCTGCGACGCGACGTGAATATTGCACTGTTACTTTAACCCTAGCATTACCAAGAGGGAGGAGGGGGGAGAGTATCTTGAATTCTTTTCAAACAGAAAGAAAAAATCTGAAAAACTTGTAACCTTTAGTTAGCCACCCAGCAATATATTTTCACAAAAAAATAGTAAGATAAAACTTTAACTTTTTATTTAATATGTAATTTAAATAGCGGGTCGTTTCTACCCCCCCCCCTCTTTGTAAAGCGTGTGACAAAATTTTTTTTTTGGTAGGTGCTAAGGTTAACATTCATTGGCGGTCATATTTGTCGATTGAAAAAAAAAATATCATCGTTATTAGTGCGATATTTGCTGACGGATAAACTTTTCACAGCTTTTACGTCAAAATCGCATCACATCATCGTTGTTGCTCATGAAACGGTACGGCAGCAGTTAGCAAGGACAAATGAGAGGGGAGCTGCTTGCACAATTGTTAACAAGGGTGTTAGAAAATGATTGTACTTATATCTTGATAAGTCGGGTTGTATAAAGTAATGGAATATTAATGGAAAGCTTCAACATGCTTAACTTTTCAAGATACAAGAGACAGGAGACCAAGTGCTCTCTAGAGGAGAAAAACGAGTTTGTACATGTAGAGTTGTCGACAGTAAAACTGAGACATGCTGGAGTGTTGAAGAGAGCACCATCTGGCAACACTGTCGTAGTTCAGGTGACTCACAGTCGTCCGAGTCCACCTGGCCACAATAACATACAGTGTTGCCAGTCAGCACGGAGAGTGAACTGATGTGGCAACACTGTCGTAGTTCAGGTGACTCACAGTCGTCCGAGTCCACCTGGCCACAATAACATACAATGTTGCCAGTCAGCACGGAGAGTGTTCATTTCAACACGTGACGTGTTCCAGTTTTATTTAACATTACTGTACCTGAAAATAAATGCGCACTGTCTGTCTTAGATAATGGAGTATTGACCTCAATTTTTTTTATTGCAGAAATGGATAGAGGGTGCAAAGCTATGCTACCCTGATTTTTTTCAGATTTTTTAGAGCCCAGGAACTAGTTTTAAAAAATAATTGAAAATTATTTTTGTGACGTCACGAGACGCCGCTCCTTAAGAAAAAGATAGGACTTACCGCCGCGTGACGTTACAAAAAGGACTTTCAATAATTTTTTAAAAATACTTCCCGAGCTCTAAAAAATCTGAAAAAAATCAGGGTAGCATAACTTTGCACGCTCTATCCATTTCTGCAATAAAAGAAATGAGGACAATACTCCATTGTACAGAAATGTATCAATAAGTCAGTGTATTCTTGATGCTTAAATTGACTGCATAATAAGATGATTTTAACACTGACTACTGAAAATACCTAACGAAACATCTGAAAATTAATAATTAAAGGTGTCAAAATCGACTGATTAGACGATGTTAATCTAAAATCAAGGTTAATCTTCGATTAAATTTTATGAAGAGTGTGGTTATGTATGTTACTTGACAGCAACACCTCCAGAACTCTGGAAATATTCCAAGCACCAGAGTGTACGTTGAAGGCAAATCCTCCAGATATATAGATGATGTTTCTCGCCTCGCTTGAAATTCTCGTTTGACTTTCAGTAAGACAAATCCTTTTAGTCCGACTAATATTTGTGTAATATTCAACCTCACCTCTGAATGTTGCCATGTGTGATGTTTAACAGAGAAAACAAATCATGTCACTGTCGAATATTGAAGTGTTTTTAAGCTTTTTCTATTTCTCCACTAAACAAAGTTCATATTTTCCGCTGACTGCATGAGCTCAAACGTTCCCCGAGGTGTGTGGTTACAAAGGAGAGCTAGAGAGGTCATTTTTGACGATTGAAATTTGATTCTCGTTCAACTGAGGGATTCACCAAGCGCGGCGCTGCTGTTTAATACATCACGGCCGATCTATTTCATGATATAATTAACCGGCCAGTGTGTCAACTTTGTGATTCAATCGTTAATTAAAATGTATTTGCCCGTGTCTAATGTCATTTCATAGCAAAAACAAGAATCGTAATTGAGCTACGTTAATTGCTTGTGCACTTTGACCGTTTGATTACATGATTTTGCATTTATTATAATTAAAATGTTTGAAATACTGCAATTTATTAAGCTATGTTGAAGCTAGCTCTGTTTTGTTTATATTTAACTCTCCAACATAAAATCTATGTAGTTGTTTTATTTAAAGTGACATTTTTTGTACAAAGCCTTTTTGTGCTGCTTTTATTTGAATAAATTCATCAAATTATTGTTACCTTTTATATAGTAAACAAAGTCAACTGAAAGAGCAACGTATCAAAGTAAAATTAAAATTTAAAAATTGTTCTTTTTTTTTTTTGCCGCCCCACAAAGCCACGTAGTTGACTGGGACGCTGATATCGATGACAACACTTGAACTCCTGCAGATGTCGTAACTTTCGTATTATTAGAGTGGTGCTCATCCGAAATCAGATCATAGCCCTCTGTCAGCTCCGATACTAAATTTTTAATATAATTAGGTCCGTCATTCCATGAAATTTTAAAAAAAGTAGCAAGCATTTAAAAACATCTTTTAACCTTTTTTCTAATTGATAGATCCTTTTTGAACCTCGAACTTTATGGATTTGAAATGCTTGAATATGATTGGCTAACCGTTTAACATTGGTTAAATAGGAACGTTGTACGTCTGATCTGGTGCCCAATTATTGAAGACCTCCCTCGTTGTTCGCCAGGCTATCTGACAAAGGTTGATGACCCCACAACTCAGGACATGTTCGGACACGTTTCATGATCTTGTCGATTTATCAGCAAAAAAATTTGAATGCTAACTGTAATTGCACAAAAATTTCAATGATTATACAGTAAAACAATGAAAATCGAAAATTAATAAGATGACTTTGTGAAGTAAAAAACATTATCGTCAGGGGAGCACAGCTTATAGTTGAACAATGAGGCCTCCTTTGTTGAAGTTTATTAATTAAGAATTCTTCATAAAGATGGAGTTTTAATTATAATTTTATCATAATTAAATTTCCAAGTTGTCAAGTTTGTAACACTGACAAGATATTCCGTCATGCACTTCTCGTGTTTTGTTCTGATAAAGCTTCGGCGTGGCCAGGTGAAGCGTAAAATATCAAGAATGTTGTCAATTATATCAATTGTTGGGGTCTCTGATATACAAGACAGGAAGTAAATGCAGGGTGGGTGAAGGAGGGGGGGGGGGAGTTAATTCAAAATTTTCCATTTTCCTACTCGTCTCAATACATCCCGTACATCCAGGCACAGATCTACAACCAAATTTCAAGAGGGGGGGGGGGGGTCCGTCTTTATACTGCTAACGATAAAAAAAAATCCACTCTAATGCGCTGTTAGATCTCAGTAAGATTCCCCCCGGTTTGACTCACCGACGACGGTTAGGTTGACCAGAACGTTTCTGGTGGGAGATCTCCGAAAGTCCACCCTGCAGCGGTACAGTCCACCGTCCGTCTCTGTCGTGGGATGCAGGGAAAGACTCGCCGTGTGGGGCGGCAGCTCGGGGGCCGTGCTGGGGGCGGGCGGGGGCGGCAGTTGCATCACCGCGCGGCCCCCCAGCGCACGCTCGTCCGCCCAATGTCGAGCCTGGGACAGTGACGGTCGACCGCGAGCGTCCATACTGAAACATATATGGGAATTAATCAATTAATTTGTTAAATTGTTGTAATTTAGTGCTTTTTTTCTACTGAACCGTCTTGCCCATTCATGTTGTGTTGTATATAATTATGTGTGTATCCTGCAACTAGATTATGATACAATAAATAATTTGAATTCAACACATTTTCTAATCAAACGTCAAATTCTTTCTACTTTGCTATAGTGGCTCTGCTGGACATTTCGCCACTTTGTGCACCACTAAAAATATTAAAACCTCTTCCAGTTACATCTGGGTTCTACAGGGGACTTTCAGTGTGGCGCAGTGTATAGACCGCTTAACGTTAGATCATCAACGTCAAGCTACGTCAAACACGTTTAGTACTTTGATAGGTGACCATTTCAAGTAAAAATTACGTTGCTCCCTCCCTGAGGTAAATTCATATTGCTTTCCACCCAGTACAGTGATGCACTTGTGTGTGGTTCCCCAGGCTTTTGACATCACTCTGGTAACTTTGGAGGTGTCTGTCCTGTCTGAGGTTTTCCATAGTTTCCTCAGTCTCACCTCAGTGAATGCTGGGACTCGTAACAGACCATGGCCATTATTCTTTCTCTAATTTATCCCTATATACTCATTACCCCGCCTCGAGCTGTAAGTTTATGGGGGTGTATCGTTTAAAACAAAATAAGAGAGAGAGAGAGAGAGAGAGAGAGAGAGAGAGAGAGAGAGAGAGAGAGAGAGAGAGAGAGAGAGAGAGAGAGAGAGAGAGAGAGTTGTGTATTAAAATTACGTTGCATCAAAGCAGCATCCACGTTGAAGTTGTGTAACCTGTAACGTGATAGTGCTGACAATAAACACCTTCTTTAAGACACAACTTGCAGAAGTTATTTGAGGTATGTGATCATTACCAAGTTCTCAAGATATGAGAGTTCATTTAGCCGACATAGTTTAAAGATAACTAGTGGGGGGAATTTCGTATCGATTTAAATTATGTAATAAGCTGCATCGTTATTAACCTTCAAGGTCTTATGAACCTTTGCACAATATTAAGTACACGATTAGCTTTGCTTTAGTATGATTCGGCTGCATAAATTTTTTTGTTTCAGCAGCACAAATATCAGAGATAATAGCCGATGAAGAAGCACCTGTGACGTCACTCACGCTCATTCAGCGGCGACAATATAGGGAAATCCCTGCAAAAGATAGGTTCACTCCCGCTGCAACCACGGCCACAATTTTACTTCTGGAATTTTGAAACTTTACCAGGGCAGTTTTGATAGTATTTGTCAAATAGCCTGAAAGATTTTTTTTGATGACATTCATACAAACCGAGTTATTGCGGTAGAAAGAGGAGCAAAAATGTTGTATAGGAAAACAATGTTAAATTTTTAGCTTATCTTGCTACCGCAATAACTCGGTCTGTACACACGCTACCAAAAAAATTCTTTCAGTCTATTTGAAAAATACTATCAAGACTGCCCTGGTAAAGTTTCAAAATTCCAGAAGTAAAATTGTGGCCGTGGTTGCAGCGGGAGTGAACCTATCTTTTGCAGGGATTTCCCTATATTGTCGCCGCTGAATGAGCGTGAGTGACGTCACAGGTGCTTCTTCATCGGCTATTATCTCTGATATTTGTGCTACTGAAACAAAAAAATTTATGCAGCCGAATCACACTGAAGCAAAACTAACCGTGTACTTAATATTGTGAAAAGGTTCAGAAGGCCTTTCAGTGAAGCTCAGTTACTTTAACGTTCCTTGGACGTGGCGAGATAACCTGACGTGGATGACGTGGAGCCATCTAACGATACAAAATAATAATAAAATGAGGGAACATAATTGCAACAAATCCTGGTGCGGTCCACTTCCTTGATTTGTGACGTCATGTTAAAGCTACCGTGAGATGCCATTTTCAGAAATAACATTGATTCCTTATATATCACCTACAAAAAAGTATTACCATAACGTTATCTCTTTCTTATGGGTTTATGTGCTATCCGAGCACATGCAGACTTTGAGTTTTGAACATAAGGGCTATCTCAAACAAACTCTCATGATTTCCCAGCGTATGATTGATAATCAATTAAGAACCTAATTCAACCAGGTATATGCGCACACAGCTTCGTATCGTATGTGATCGTAAGTTTCTCTTTTAAAACTGGTTCAAAATTTTTATCCTTCGAAGTGATCGAAGTGATACGATACCATACGAAGGTATATAGTGTACGACCCGCATTAACGCAGATATATATTTGTTACTGGCAAAATAAAAGTCATACAAATTTTAGTATCAGTCATATTGCGTAAGAAAATAGTATACGTAGTATTTCCTTTGTGTCTGTAAAAATTGCTGAGTTTGTATGTAGCTACGAGGTCCCTAGACATCCAATATCATTTTTATATTACCTTAGATCAAACAGACTACTGACATCTATGAATACACTATCAATACAAAATATTATCTGTGAAGTTTTTATAAAAGTGTGTCTCTTCTTCTAACATCAATTTTTCTGTTTGAATTGAAATTACAAGACAAACGTAACAGCTGAGAAACTGTACAGTATATAAGGTTCAAGTTTCATTGGTATTTAAGTAGATTTTCAGCCTTGTTGCATCTGTTGTAAAATTTAACCTCATAAAAGAAACAACAAAAAATGTAAATTCTTTATGCTTCAAATGAAAACCTGACATATTTATATTAAATACTAATTAAGAGTTATCACCGCCCCTTTGTTCAATATGTTAATTAGGACTTAATTTAGATGTGACTAGTAAGGAAAACGAGGAAACGCACACTCCTCAAATGGCTGTACCAGAAGTACCAAATGCAAGGGATTCAAGCGAGGATCATAGAACGACTGCTTACAAAAATAGTCTCATATGTACTCTGATATCTCAGCACAATTGTTATATAATAATTTATAGATATCAAAAATTAAGAAAAAAAAAAATTTTCAAGAAAAATTTGAATCCTTTTTGTATAAAGAATGTACATGATTCATGATTTAAGACTGAATAGTCGAATCCGTATACTGATTATGTAAAGTGACTGTTATATATTGTTGACTTGCCTCTATTTTATACAAACATTAAAAAAAATGAATTTTGAATTAAAAAAGTTTGATATTTTCATCCGAGTACTAACAGGCTTGACTTTAGTGATCTGGCGTGATCTCATATAATCGATCACTTCTCATAAATTTATACAATAGTAAAAAACTAACAATAAATCCGTCCAAATTTTTTCACATAACAATACAATATAAATGGAGCAAGTTTGGCCATCCGTCTCTGAAAAGATGTGTCAACAAATCATCGCCCAAACAACACGATGTGTGCCAAGTGCCCTACTTATCGTAATGTATGTAATAATCGTCGTACTCAGTTTTATTACCAGCTTTTTATGTAATAAAATTATTATATGAAATTACCTAAGCAATAAATCAAATTACATTGTTGGCCGGCACAATACGTTATAATAGTAATTCATAAAAACGCGTCTGGACTTGTACAAAGAGCAATTTATTTTACAATGAGTCAACTTTTTTTTATTTTTATGTTTCAAAAAGAATATACCGCAAATAGCAATAAAATAATCACTTTAGTGCATGAAGATTTCCTAGTAGAAAAATTACTTCTTCAACTCATCCTTTACACGTCTAAATCTTATCTTATTACGCCTTTTTACCTCCAAAATACATCTTATTTTTTCTTTGCTCAAAGTGAGGATGAAATGAAGACAATAGGCGCGATTCAAGAAGGCAGTTATCCAGGTTTCACACTATATAACCGCGGTTATCGCGAGCCTAATTCAATGACATTATTTGTATTTATATTTATTTATTGCACATACAGTATAGAACCGTAAGGTACAAAATGCATACGTGGTTAGTGAGAATTAAAAGCCTGGATAACTCCGTTCGTGCATTGTACTCGATATTTATAACATTTCATGATCAATAAGAGGAAAGAAGACAATCTTGTCTTTTTTTCCCCCTTTTTTCCCCCTCTAAAATGGTGTAAAATAGAAAGGAATTAGACGAGGAGAGAGCTTAATTTAATAGTGCGAAAAAAATATGATTTTTTTTTTTTTTTACAAGGATACGACCCTATTAAAAGCTTACAGCTCGCGGCTTGGTACTGGGTAGGGATATTTATATTTCAACTCGGGAATGAAATGTGTGACAAACAACAGTGTCTGTATATTCCGAGAAATCCATTAACTGATTACACTTTTAATATTTAACGTTCCCCCCTGACAGTCCAATCTTTGCTGGTGAGATGTCTTATTATAGAAATAACTTCGAACAAGACTTTGACAATTTTCATGTACACTCGTCGCCTTGTAAAAATTTCCTTTGCGGCCTTGATAATAACCAAGCTTTTTGTTATTCTTACGGGACATGGTGATTTAAAAAAAAAGGAAATTTTCCAAGACGATAACTGTACAATCAAGTTGTTCACTAATATTGAAGGACCTTCGTTCACTGCATTTTTTCACGTTTAATTTCAGAGAAATTGACACAATTTGAGATCTAAGGAAAATGTCTAACATAGAAGTCATGATCTCTTATTGAGGAAGATTAGGGGGATCAATATAACAGTCTTAACACAAAATGTAAATTTCTTATGGAAAAGCAATTTCTAATTGATAATTGCCGAGAGCTGATGTTTTATTTTTTATGTCGTAAAATTGTAAAAGGGTCACCACAATCTTTATTTGAATTACGCTTATATAATTTTTTTCTGTTTACAATGTTATTCTCACATCTTCCATAATCTTGCAGTTAGGACAAAGATATCAAAGTTACCCACCTGTATATCGGGGCGGCCGTGATGATTTCCCGCCCCTTGTACCAGATGACGAGGGTCACCTGGTCACCGGGGGTGGGGGGTGCGAGGTCACAGGGGAGTTTGGCCACCCCGCCAACAATACCTTCTGCCTCGGACAGGGGTGGGGCTTCTGTAACAGAAACGACATGTTTTTTTAATAAAACTTCAATTGTGTACTTGTAATTACTAATTACATACAATTGAAACCTCGAAAATTCCGAAACCCTAACTTGAGTGTTTCGCAGGCTCGTTGAAAAGGGTCGGCCTTGCAATCCATCTCGTCAATTGCCTGTGACTGAGAAAAACGTGCAAACCTTAGCAAGGATGGACGCTACAGCTTTTGTCAATGGACCGGAAATGCAATGGTCCAAAAGCAGGAGAACAACATTGTGTTAAATCGTCACAATTTACCACTGCATGGGTGGGAAACGTGGTTTTTGTCAAAAATGGTCACCCATCCAACTACGCTCTGCGAAACTTGACTTCGGTGATCTGACGAGACCAAAACACGATCACGTGGGGTGTGATGTCACAAGTAGACCCCCCCCCCCAGTAACCTCTGCTCGTCATTTTACAAGATCTCTCTCAGAGGAAGGAAGTGATGGCAGCGAGCGAACATTTGGAACATTGGATCATTTGCAAGTCAGATCATCTCTACAAGAGAAGACATGTTGCAACTTGTGTCGTGTGGGGATCCCCCGGGCTTAGTTTTATCTTCCAGATTTTATATCAGCTACACTTCAGATAAGCTGGAATGTTATCTTACCATCTTATATAATCGTTGTCAGGTGGGGTATAACACTCCGTCCGTCCCGAGTTGTTCTTTAATAAGGCAACTATATACAAGCAAATACCGGTACTGTATTATTAACAACGTAATCAATGGATCATCGACCTCAATTTTTTTTATTGCAGAAATGGATAGAAGGTGCAAAGTTATTTTACCCTGATTTTGTTCAGATTTTTTACAGCCCTAAAAGAATTTTTTAAAAATTATTGAATGTCACAAACAGGACGTTAAATCATTTTTCAAAACCTGAAAACAAATCAGGATAGCATAACTTAGCACCCTCTATCCATGTACCATCTAACAATGTGTATATCTATTTATATTGGGTGAAATAATAAATTTCAGCAATAAAAAAAAGTTGAGGTCGATACTCTATTGTGTAAACGTTGGAATGTTTACATTGTGATCTAATTTAGACGAGGGAGATGGTTCCCAAGGCACCAAAAAGTGAAATATCACCAACTATATAAATTTACTCTAACATATTATTATGCATATCCGTAATATAAAACCTACATGGTCCCTTTTTTACACTTGACAGTGAGGGGTCCAAATTTTTAAATAGTAGTTATATAATTCATTATTGCTGGATAATTAATTTATAACAATTACTTGGAAGTTTAACTCTCCACACATAAAGTTTCTATGAAAGCGTCATACCGTGGCTTTGATGACGTCACTCGCTACTTCCGCGGGTTGTACCGTTCTTCGCCCCTCCCCTCCACGTCCGTACAACCACTGGTGGGCGGTGCTGGCAAAGTCCAACAAATCCCTTGCAGAACGACTTCTAACGTTCGCCAAATATTGAGCACAAATTTGTACCCTCTGTATGAAGAGTTGAAACAAGCAGCTACAGATAAGTTTCCTCAGATATCGGAGATCATGTGGGCGAACAACAGATGATCGATATCAAAATTAATAATTCATGAACTCTGTGACTACAAGAAACAACTGGAACGCTTGGGAACTTCAATGGACTCTTAAATACATATCCGGGAAAATACATAACTCCATTCATCGTCGCTTAAAGGAGCACAACGGCACAAAATGTCTGCTCTCATGACTACATAATGAGCGTTAGAGGACAGCAAATTCTTGAACGTCAAAAAGAGCAGAAATCAAAATATCTCTTTTATCCGGGATGAAATTGATGGCATCCTGACTGAGGTTTCCATGGTTCCCTCAGTCACAACCAGGTGAATGCTAGGATAGATTGCTATAGGACACGGCTGCCTCAGTTTGAAAGAACCGACAAAACTCTAAGTAATATTTTAGGGAAGTTAAAGTCAAATATCACTTGAGCTAGGGTTCAGTTGAATATATATATATATATATATTAGCAGGTTCAACTCATGTAGTGATGCAATTCTCAGTTGATCCGCGAATAGATTTGTGTCTTTTTGCCTCCGGTTATATTTCTGTCCTGCTAAAAAAACTCTCAAATCTGCAGGTAAAAAAGTGCAGGGGCAAGGCTAGGCTTTTCGCCACACACGCTCGCTAGAAAAGTTGCCGTCTTTCCGGGCGCTTAGCAGATTCTGGAATTTAAGGTCCCAACTTTATAAATATATTATTTTTTAATACGAGGCTTAGAAACGTTACAACGTTGAGATAAGATTTCACGTATGAGAAGTTGTTATAAATATATGTATGTCCTTCATTGTAGCTGAGTCTGATAAAAAATTCAACAAAAAGAGTGGAAATATTTTTAGTTTTTATTGAAACATAAAAAAGTGAGAAAATTCTTTTAAAGTTTATTTTAAAGGCAAGAGATTTTTTTTCTGTACTTTCCTTATATAACTTTCATGCAATATACATGTTTTTATAACATATTTCAACATTCTAAAAATGTAATATATATACTGTGTACAATGCAGCTTTAGTGTTATAAATTTTAAAGTAGTCATTAACAAAGAAGTTCTCTTTCGTTCAAAGTCAGTGATATTTTCTTGGGAGAAACTTTCGGTGATTGAAAATAAAAGATCGAAACTTTAAGTTACTTACTTAGTTTATGTAGCAGAATAAGCACGGGGCTTACAGTTTTAATACTTGCTGTAGAGTTTAACTGACGTAACAAAGTTGTAACATGGAAATGTAATTTGTCATCTGGCGGTGCAAAAAGTCACTAATCGATTATCACTTGAGATGAGACTGTGTTTCAAATAAATGTATCGATTTTTACATATCAATTAATGTGGATTAAAGTGCAATCAGATAATTGGTTTTCGAACCGCGGGAAATAATTATTTATTTTCATTTATTTTAATATATACGGATGTTTCGTTTTATATAATTATATTAATTAGTGTTTTCTTGCATTATAATGAATTAGCAATAATGTAATAATAATAATGTGTTTATTTTTTACAGTTTTTTGTAGTAACCAGTTATCAATGCATCACAAAGCTGCAAATAAAATTTTTCCGATATGACGACTGTACTAATCGATTGATTGCGTTGATTTGTTGATGGTCACTAAAATCAACACGTTTATTTATTCCAACCACAAACAGGTATATTATATTTCCTCATTACAGCCCTAACTGCTAATGGTTTTAACGGCCGTCGTTGCCGCAATGTGGCATGTCTGTACATGGTTCTCACATTAGGGGGGTGTTACCTTTAAATGTTTGCTATAACTTGTTTAACGTGTGGGGCCATATGTGTTGGTGCACTTATTTCATTACTGTAGCAACAATAATGAATATACACAACAATATACACTGAGCGTCAAATGTGTTTGTTTTTTTGTTTTCATTGTATTTGTAAGTTCTTCGGTGATTGGTCGACAGTTTGTAACGAAGGATCTAATTGGCCCAACATTAGACAAGCACTTCCGAACATCTCCGACCATAACCGAAATAAATATGACAACATGATGATGAGAGAACAGATATGACATATCCATTCTAGTATAGAGAGTTTGGTAACAAAAAATAAAACAATAAAAATTCAATTTTGACTCAGAAAGTTGGCATGAAAATCAATTTCATTCAAGAAAAAGGGAAACCTTAGGAAAATAATTATGTTTCAATAGTACGTCTTTAAAAAGGTTTCGATTTAATAAATATTTAAAGATAAAATACTTCCATTCATTAATTTTACATTAACTTTAAAATTAATTAGTTTGCGAAGAATAAATATCAAGGGAAAATTCAATTTAAAAATTTCACAGTTATTTATCAACGTTGAAATCTGAGAACGTATAAATTAAATAAAAAAATCTGAGGTTCTTTTTTAATTTATTGTGTCTAAATCTTTTGTGAGAGTCGTGCCGTGTAAATGCCCCCCTGGTCTTATCTCCGTCTTTAATGATGTGGACCGTGGAATGCAAACAAGAGACGTTTTTGTTCAACCGAGGAAATGTGTCCTTTCTTTGTGTGTGACTGATCCCTACACACAGTCGTATATATATCGTAGCAGACATCACAGCGTTTTCTGTGAGAATTAAATACAACCGTGGGACCCGGCTCCTTCTCGCGATGCTGCTAACTAATTAAAAGTCACTCGAAGTGACGACGCCTGAAAAATATCCCCCCCCCGAGACGTCTCCCTAGAGCTGTCTGTTGAATCTTGTTAACGAGAGCTGCCTAATGCTGCCTAGCGCTGTGTATATGTAATGTATATGAGATCAATGAATCTAGGACCAGACTTCTTTCATTCATCTGATTAGTTAGGCGAGCCTGTACTTGAATTAAAAAACGTGAAGAGCTAAAATAATTAATTCTATTAAATTCAATTTACTCATCTATAACAAAATACACGTAATTGACAACTAAATTGAAAAATTTTAATTGCAAAAATGAATAGAGGGTTCCAAATTATACATCCATTTTTTTTTTAAAGATTAGTTTTTAGTCCTGAAACTATTTCTAAAAATTATTGAAAGTTTTAAATACTGTGCCCCTCTGGTTCCTTAATAAAAAGGATACAGCCTAGACGCCTATTAACGCCTCCAGGAGGCGTGACCGCACTTTCATTATTTTTTTCACAAATTGTTCCGGGACTCTAGAAAATCTGAAAAAAAAAATCAGAACATCTAAATGTGGCACCCTCCATTCATTTGTGCACTAAAAATGTTCACGTTTGTTTTACATTGACGCAATATTAATTATTTAGTGTTTCTTATAATATGCAACAAATAAAACACCTTGAAATATTTATTAAATTGACGATGCTAGCACGTCTCGTTACAATTAATCTACACAATGACACATACATGACCAGGATTGTTAAAGGCCTTATGAACCTTTTCAAAGTATTAAGTACACGGTTAGCTTAGCTTCAGTGTGATTCAGCTGCATAAAATTTTTTGTTTCAGTAGCACAAATATCAGAGATAATAGCCGATGAAAAGGAACCTGTGACGTCACTCACGCTCATTCAGCGGCGACAATATAGGGAAATCCCTGCAAAAGATAGGTTCACTCCCGCCGCAACCACGGCCACAATTTTGTTTCTGAAATTTTGAAACTTAACCAGGGCAGTCTTGATAGTATTTGTCAAATAGCCTGAAAGATTTTTTTTGGTGGCATGTGTACAGACTGAGTTACTGCGGTAGCAAGATAAGCCAAAAATTTAACATTGTTTTCCTATACAACATTTTTGCTCCTCTTTCTACCGCAATAACTCAGTTTGTATGAATGTCATCAAAAAAAATCTTTCGGACTATATATTTGCCAAATACTATCAAGACTGTCCTGGTAAAGTTTAAAAATTCCAGAAGTCAAATTGTGGCCGTGGTTGCGGCGGGAGTGAACCTATCTTTTGCAGGAATTTCCCTATATTGTCGCCGCTGAATGCGCGGGAGTGACGTCACAGGTTCCTTTTCATCGGCTATTATCTCTGATATTTGTGCTGCTGAAAAAAAAAAAAAATATGCAGACGAATCATACTGAAGCAAAGCTTACCGTGTACTTAATATTGTGCAAAGGTTCATGAGGCCTTTAACAAGTCTCAATTTGTTACTTCAATACACGTGACATTTCCCTATTAATGGGGTCCGAACATTCAATTTAAAAAGTTGATTGCTGGAAGACATGAAATTTATTGAGATCGTATTTTTTGTTCAATAACATCGCACTACAACTTTTTTGCTTGAAATAATTGTTAGTTTTAAACAAGACTGAACTTGTTTGGACAAAGTTTGCACAACAACAGCTGTTTTTTGCTCATCGTCTCATTCACACGACTTTTTATTTATTTGCAGTTTTTGACAGCGCAAGTTGTAAAAACGAATATCATTAGTCGAGCCCATCTGCTTATCTTATTATCTTGATTATCATTGTTGTAAAATATTTACAGCTCCCATTGATAAAACGACCAAATATAAAAAGTCCAATTGTTGAGATTTGTCCACAAAAAATGTGAAATAAATAGAAATGATCACACAGAAACTTTTTTGTGCTAAAAGTCGCGCAGTAAAAAATTAGTGAGTTTTTTCTGTAAATTGTTATAGTTCCATTAATCTCCAGGGAGGCGCTGTAAAAACCTGACGAGGTGTTTTTTAGTGAGGGCGCGCGTGACGCTGACATCTGGCGGATGAGCGGCGAACTGACGGGAGCAGGCGGCACAGAAAAAGTGACTTCGCGAGTCGGCCTGCAGATTTAACTTTTTAAAAAAATATAACGAGAATATGTGAATACTAACATACTTAAATGGACATTAAATTAATCCTGGTGGAAATAATGTCACGTGGTATACACTATAGTAATGTTTTACAGGAGCGGAAAATTTTCTATTAAACTGCCGCGTAAACAATATAAAAAGTGTGAAAAATATACTGATTTGACTAAAAGCCTAATCGAAGGTCGGATATTACTTAATTTTATTTTTTTCGATTAATAAAAAGAGCTATTTCCATAGACAGAAGATTTGCTATATAAGCCTCCTAAAGTATTTTTCAATTTTCTGGACTTCTATAAGGGAGCAGGCAGTTGGTTCTCTCTCTCTCTCTCTCTCTCTCTCTCTCTCTCTCTCTCTCTCTCTCTCTCATGTTACACCAGGTCCCAACATGTTTCCACATCGAATGAACTCCATTGAAGCACGGACCCTCTCCCAGTCTAATTTCTTACTTTCTTTTTATTGCTCGTTTTACGTCGTGAGACATGCAACCTCACTGATATCTGGTGGTGATGTCTCGAACTGTGCAGATAAACTTTTAGTACGGCGGTTATTTCGACCACTTGGTGGCGAAATGTGCGGCTCAGAACGTTTTGTGACGTCACCAGACTTGACAATTTTGTGCAGCAGTTGGTGGAACTGTGGACAAAGTTTTGTCATCTTATTGAAACCTTAGGGAAGTCGTGTAGTAAAATAAATCGAATGGAAAATATAGTAAACTGAAAATGAGATTGCAGAGTTTTATTTATTTCTATTATTTACGATTTGGAAATACTCGGATAAATTTGTATGCTGAATTCAGTCAAAAGTTTAGCATTTATATTTACTACGAAGAAAGCACTTTCAACTAATCCGTGTATCACATATATTGGTGATAGGCTATTGAAGATATAAAGGGGCATTCACAAAGTCTGAAGGCCACATTTAGGGCTTGATAAATTAAGACCAGAAATTTTGGGTCTAAAAAGCATGCCTAAAATCGGGCTTTAAATTATCGAGCCCTAAATGTGGCCTTAGGGCTTTGTGAATGCCCCTTATAAAGTTTTATGGCTCTGTGCGATAATATTTTGTCTGCTTTATTAAAGGATAGAGCTATATATACCTATAGCTTTTTGGGAGAATCACAAAAACATCAATTAATATTTATTTAAATGTATGAAGTTCATTATTTGATTTTTAATATACTTTTCTGAAGGCATGTCGCCACTAATTTTGTCAATTCTGTAAAATTAATCTGAGGCTGCTGGCATGGAGCATTTACATGATTTGACAATGTTTTAGTTGCAAACTGACAGGATAACGCTCAGCTGTTTACCTTCCTTCCCCTTCCCCAACTGATGTATGCTTAAATACATTGAAAAAAAAAAATAGAAAGATTAGAAAAATTGACTTTGTTGCCAGGTTTAATTATTTAAGGACACAAGAATGTAGCTTGTGTATTTTTTATAAACTCCCAGATTTTATTGAAACGACATAAATGTAATAATTGCCATCTAAAATTAGTTTTTCTCTACATTTTCTCCTTTACGCGCAGCTGATGCAACGCAACAAAATGGCGGGGCAGGCTACTCTAAAGAATGTAATATGTGTTGCAGTGACGTCACGTGGGTTTGACTTTTATAACAACCCTCGTTTGAGCACGTAGTTCCAATTTGTACCACCAGGTTCTCCACCAATCTCTCAAAAGTGTGCAGGTCTCACAGATAAAGTGATCACCATCAAGTTCCGAGTGGTGCTCGCAGCTCAACTTGATGTGTTGCTGAAATCACGTCTCCTCACGTTCAAACACCCCCACGTAAACCGCCCCTAAGCCGCTGCCATGTGGGGGGACTGAGATTGGAGTGTCGAGACACAAATATTCATAACAATCCTTTGTCCATCTTGTCTGGACATTATGCTCAAAGAATCTGACCGAAGTAAAATATCGAACAAAATTGGACCAAGTCCGCCATATCCGAACCACGTGTCAGAATTTACTGCAATTTCGATGTTTATATGAAATTAAATGTTATTTTCATTGGTAACTGAAACTTTTAATACATGCAGAATAAAATGTAAATTGATGTATTTAATATAAAATATCAGATTACTCTGATGTTCATTACAACGCTGAATTATTAATGTAGATATAAAAATCGTGTTGATTTTATATCCACTAAACTACAAGCCATTTTATACTTTCACAAACTTTGAACAGCGTTAAAATTATACAGTATTTTTTCTATATAATATAGAAAGTTTATAACATTGATTATCTATCAACTAGGGTAATGGATATGTTTTGTTTGTATATTATAGTGTCCCTCATATATGTTTGGGAGGGAGAGGGAGAGAGAGACAGGAAGAGGGAGAGAGAGAGAGAGAGAGAGAGAGAGAGAGAGAGAGAGAGAGAGAGAGAGAGAGAGAGAGAGAGAGGAAGAATGGAATCCACGTCACAAGCTGGGCCAGGATGCGACTGGACTAAGCGGCTTACGTCCATATATTACAAGCTATCAGCACGGACTAATCTCGGACAGATTCATTACCTGCCATCAGACTAACAGCAACATCCAGTTTCCAGTCAATGTCATCAGCACTTTTAGTGATCGATCGTTGAATTTAGAAGAAGGAGATGCAAAAGTTACGTCAATCAGCCATGGGTCTGCAATGATAACTTTTACAAACACCCTGATTGTAAAAACTGCAGCTGGTTATGAGCCGTTTCTCAGCCGTTGTGGTCAGCCGTTATTGACTAACGATGAACAAACGAAATAAACAAGTGAAAAGTTGAGGTTTGTGTTTTGTGAGAGAAAAAAATGTTGTGAGAAAGTTTGCTAATAAAAATTTATATTTATGATTTTTTCATGTAAAGTTGTAAAAAAAGCAAAACAAAGCAATAGTTTTTGAAAATATAAATAATATTTTTCGTTTGTGTTTGCTCATGTGGTTTCCCATTCTATTTTATTTTTATAAAAAATGCCATAATTTAGGTACACTTCGTTAACATGCAGCTGTTTGCAGTATTTTCTTATTGCTCGCTGGAGGGTGAAATTTTGTAAATGTAGTTTAATAATATTGCGTGTGCATCAGTATACGCTGCACAGAAAGTATCACTAAATTGTTGGACAATCACATTAACTTTGATGGGACAAAGGAACATTTAATTGATCCTTTCTGTGCATGTATCAGCGATATTATTCCAACTGTTTAATTTAAAACAACGTTTAACAAAGCTCCATTGTACACTTTGTTCCCGAGAACCACGGGGGGTATGTTTGTACCACATGACCAGGTAGGGTCTCAACACAAAAACGTTACCTGACCGAATTAATATTCTAATTTAATTGTCGCCTCACTTGCGAGTATTGTCTGAAAACAGCGTGGTGTATCGTCTGCTGAGTCAAATTAATATTAATTAATTTAATTAATATTAAATAAATTGTTTTTATTTACTGAGAAGAAGATCATCAAAGAGTGACAACAACTTCTTCTCTGAGCTACAGATGGACTTTTTACTGATTATCTTGCTATGTTCATTCGTACTTTTATGTAGTGCAAATATATTCTGTGTACGCATACTCTAATACAGGGCGAATAATATATGCTGCAATAAGAAGTATTTATTTGGACCCACTTTACTGCATATTTTGTGTATATACCCCGAGTAGAATTTTTTCCTGTAGATACCCTGTAAAAACCCTGTATCCAACCGGTAGAGGCCAAAAAACCCTGTAAATACCCTGTACACACCCAGTAAACTCAGTTTGACCCTGTAGGCTCTGATTTTGCTCTTTTCGCTACTGGTTGCGATCCAGTAGCAACCCAGTAACTACCCTGTAGCAATAAGTAAAAGTCTCTACTAACCAGTACACACTCTGTAAAACCCTGTACAACTCGATCCCGTAGCTTACAGGAACCTACAGACTCCGCTACAGGTAACGGCTATCCTGTAATTTACCAGTAGCTTCCAGTAATCATCGGTAGATTTAGTCAATTATTAACCTGTAGCGATTGCGGGAACCTACAGACTCGCTACAGGTAACAGCTAACCTGTAATATACCAGTAGTTTCCAGTAATCATCGGTAGATTTAGTAAATTGTTATCCTGTAGCGATTACGGGAACCTACAGACTCGCTACAGGTAACAGCTAACCTGTAATATACCGGTAGCTTCCAGTAATCATCGGTAAATTGCGTGAGTTTTAAACCTGTAGCTAGTACAGGAACCTACAGACTCGCTACAGGTAACAGTCATTCTGTAATATACCAATAATAGCTTCCAGTAATCATCGGTAACTTGCATTAAATTTGAACCTGTAGCAAGTACAGGAACCTACAGACTCATTACAGGTATAGAGTTTAAAATTCATACTGTAAGTACTCAGTAGTTTCCAGTAATTGTGTGTAGCTTTCATCAGTTTTTAATCCATACATATAATGAATGACACGATTGCCACAGATTCCACTTTAAATTTTTGTTACATATATTTCTATAATTATATTCATTGCTAGCATATTAGTTCTATGATTATAAATTATGTGCATCATAAATATAGGCATGATACATGAAGAACCTTGCATGATGCTGTATTTCTTTTAATTAAATTGAAAACCTCATTCTCTTGCTATTAATATTTTGTGGTTCCTTTCACCACCTACACAGCTAATTTAAATGTCAATTATAGGAGTCACTGCAAAAGTGCTTGTATACCTGAAAACAGGCTCGGACTGGGAAAAGCTAGGGGCCAGTCATGGCCATATGGGCATTACAGCTAGGCAGCAGGGGCCACTTTTCAGGGAGTCTGAGGCCACTTTTCCTATGCTCCTGTGTTAAAAATATGAGGGGCCAGCAGTCAGGGATCCCTAACCCAGTCTTATATTGCCAGTACGAGCCTGCCTGAAAAGAGTGTACTTCTCATAAGCTGAGATTTAATTTTTAATTGAGTAACCATTGAACATGAAAGTATTTCAACAAGAAAACAACAATTAAATAGATTGTATTTTGAAATAATCTGACTTTAAAAATAAAATCGTATTGCTGATTTTGAATTATGCGCAGAAAATAATTAATAATTTTTAAAAAATTAAAAATTAAAAAAATAAAGTATCTGTTTTATTACCATTGATGCGTACAATTGAACAAATATTTTTATACGGCTGTAAATTCAATAATTGATTTTAGATTTTGATTGAAAATCTGAGAAACTCGAGTACGCCTGTCACGAGGACGGTGAAGCTTATATAGGCAATTCATAGGTAGTTCTTATACGCGCGCGTAACTCGTTAGTTAAGGCAGGTAGGATAGGCTAGGGCTAGGTAGGGTATATGGTAGGGGCTACTACATAAAGGCAGGATGTCAAAACTACCTCATTTATATTTTTGCATTATTTTTTTCTATAATGCTACTGATACTTACAGGGGGTGTACAGGGTAAGTTTACAGGGTAGCTACTGGTTCCCACTGACTACCTACAGGGTACCTAAAGGAAGCTACAAGCTAGGTACAGACTGCTACCGGAACCTACAGGTTACGACAAGGTGGATTTACGGAGTAGCTACAGGTTCTTACTGACTGCCTACAGGTTCTTACTGACTGCCTACAGGTTCTTACTGACTGCTTACAGGTTTTTACTGACTGCCTACAGGTTTTTACTGACTGCGTACAGGGTACCTACGGGCTAGATACTGATTGCTACCGGAACTTACAGGTTGTCTTACCAGTAGAAATTTGTAACATCCACAGGGTGTGTACAGGGTTCTACAGGGTAAGCTACTGGTTACCTACTGGTTTAGAGCTACTGGTTGGCTACAGGGTATTTACAGGAAAGAATCGACTTCAATTTTTCACTAGGGACAGTTCACATATTGCGAATAATTTTGAGAAAATACTGTAATACATTGTGAATATAAATTATGTATAGACGTAGAGGGTAAAATTCTTCAATGTATAAAATCACTAATAAAACTAGGGCTGTAAATAACCGAGAAAAATGTTTAACCGGTGACCGTCAACTTTTAACCGGTTTTTAATCAAACCGAAGTTCGATTAAAAACCGCTCAGAATTCTGAAAATATTTGATCGATTAAAAAACCCGTCTAATCGTTATCGGTTAATTTTATTCGATCGGTTAATTATTTGAATTTATTTTATCGGTTAATTTAACCGAAACGGCTTACTCTGCGCCATCGGTTATTTTTTGACAATTATCACGTTAAATTAAGATAGATTTAATACAATTGCATACATAACTGAATATAGTTCAATATTTTTTTTCCTTCAAGGTTCAATATAACGATAAAAAAAATAAAGATATAAAAAATGTTTTGAAAAGTTAATTTTTTACGAACTTATCTGATACGGTATGCAAAAACGTTCACCTAATGTATTAATTATTTTAAAAAGTACACAAAGAAAAATATATTCATGCCGAAATAGTTATATACAGGGTGTTTACTTTGATTTGAACGTTTTAAAGTGATAATTAAGGAATGAAGTTCTATGGTAATATAGACATGTCATACATCAAATTAAAGCTTACATTTTAACATTTTCAAAACTTGCATCATAAATTACATGTGCGGACTTGTCTTTTTTTGAGACGAAAAAGAAACAAAAATGAGCCGTTTTTTTGTTCAAATATCGGTGGTAACATGAAATTAACTGTTGAATCCTTCACTGGATTGCAATGTTGGTGTGGGAGTGATATGTAATGCGTTTGATCAATTTTCCTTAGATCACCAAAGTAAAGCAACACAAGACTGTTTTGTGGTTGGATGGGTGACCATTTAAACAAAAATTGCACTTCTCCCATCCAGGGGTAACGCTTTTTATCACAATGCGGTTTCTCTACGAATTTTAACCATTCCAGTTCTGTTTCTGGTTCATTGACAAAATTTGAAGATGCATGTGGCGTTCATCCTGACAAGTTTCCACGTTGCGATCAGTCACATTAAAATGCCATTTAATTTCATGTTACCACCGATATTTGAACAAAAAAAACAGCTAATTTTTGTTTCTTTTTCTTCTCAAAAACAGACTAGTCCGCACATGTAATTTATGATGCAAGTTTTGAAAATGTTAAAATGTAAGCTTTAATTTGATGTATGACATGTCTATATTACCATCGAACTTCATTCCTTAATTATCACTTTAAAACGTTCAAATCAAAGTAAACACCCTGTATATTATAAATTATTTTCTGCAAACAGACTGAATAAACTTATAATAGTTATAATTTAAAAACAAATTGTACGTGCTTTATTAGCAATTAGTGCCATCAGTGCAATTATATTTTAACCTAACTGAAAATTTACTCACAGTTCACGATGTGTCAATTAATTTTTTTGCATTTAAAAAATCATTAAAAAAAATAACTGCGGTTTAAAGTGCTTAAAATTATGACACGGCTAGAAATGGTTAAAATTGACTATCGGTTAATTTTTAATTTTAATCGAAGTTCGGTTAAATGGTTAAATTAACCGTAACCTCGAGTAACAGTGTTTTATGAAAACGATTAACCGTGGGGTTTTAACCGGACGGTTAATCAACCGGTTAAAATTTACAGCCCTAAATAAAACCTAGCATAATATAAAAAATGTACTCTATGATGGTCATTTGTGTATGTCCAATTCAACGATCTTGAGTTTAAATATTCAGAAAATCGATTTTTACCAACTTTCTCTGCTAAAAATTTTAAAATCTAAATAGCTCACTATATGTTTAGGAGCTAGGTTTCAAATAACATTATTAAAATGTAATTTTCAATAGAATACTTTTCCTTCATTAGATTAACTAATTCCATGGCTAGGAACATGAAAACACTTGCAGCGAAGCGGAATGCTACACACTGACCTTTGTTCATGCGTTAAAGTAGATAGTAGATATAGGCATTATAATTATTATATATATTACGTTATGTTTAGTATATGCTTGACTGCTTGATTTGCCGGTACTGCAAAAGATAAAAACAAAAAGTGGAGGTGATACTGATGATCAGAAATGACGTTCCGAATTTCCCAAATTGTAATCTCCAGTTAGACAAATTGATTGTAAAGTGTCGACATTTCAAGACTTAAAATTATTATAAGCCAAGAATTTATTTTTTATTTACAACATAAAAAGCGAACTTTTATTTTAAGACGTATTAAATTATATTGGCTGTTAAGAAAAGCAGAAGGTCCCCCCATGCAGTGTCGGCGCCAAATGTTGTCGCCTCACTTTTACAGCATCAAGCTAACGGGCTGCGACGTGGCAATTCAAACTCAAGTGGACTGCGAGGCCGTACGATGCGACACAGCTAGCTCGCTGCAGTCTCAATCGGACACAATGTGTCACAACGGAAATTTGTGTTAAGATTTTTGTAAAGCAATGCAGGAGCGATCATGTAATTCGTGTATGATTGTTATTAGTATATATCATTAACCCAGCAATAAGAGAGACAACTTGTTTGCCCCATGCTTTAATTACCAAGAGTTAAGGGGAAACGACCCAAAAATTATTAAAGCTTTTTCAGACTACATTTTGTGAAAATACATCACTCTTTGGCTTATTAAGGTTCTTACAATTTTTTCAGAATTTTTATTTCT
This sequence comes from Siphlonurus alternatus, assembly GCA_949825025.1. NCBI lineage: Eukaryota > Metazoa > Arthropoda > Insecta > Ephemeroptera > Siphlonuridae > Siphlonurus > Siphlonurus alternatus. The sequence goes on from OX463780.1 coordinate 7,938,598, forward strand.
TTCCTCGTTTCAAAAGAGTTGCTAACGATTAATTACCCCCCCCCCCAACTGGTAATGATATATAGGGATAATTGTATTAAAATAAATAAATTAATTTTATTGAACAAATACGATAAGGTCTTTACATCAGTGCAGTTGTATATTTAAATGTTTAATAAATAATTACACATGAAATGGGCTTTACATAATTCTTATACATTATGTTTGTTTCTTACTAAGTATATTTTGAACCAGGTACCATGATTCAGATGGAATTTAATTTAGCAAATAATTTCATAAGGTTTCAAATTGTATTCAATTTATTTTTTAATTTAATATTAATAAATCAATAATAATGTAAATATTGTAATACAATAATCTTCCATAAAATTTAATTAATATATAAAGCAAAAAATTTAATGTGTAAAAAATATTAAATAAATAAAATCCTGCAAGAAATGAACGTAAAATATAACTGCCATGATCGAGGGCCTGTCGAAAAAAATAAAGGGCTGCATTTTCGATTAGAAGTTATTTTTACTCGCATAGCATAATTATAAATTTTGATTACCAGCTTGTAATACAGTTGTACGGTCAAATTACTTTAACTGCAATAATTTTTATTGAGGTTTAATCGCCAGGTACTCAAATGATGTGTTACGAAGTGTAAAAAAATAAAAAAACAATAAACAAAAAAAGGTGACAAATCATTTGATTCCACATCACTCGCAATAATACAAGTGTGGGAGGTGTGGTGCAGTGCGTTTGACTGAGCCTCGTCAGATCACCGAAGTCAAGTAAAACCGAGTGTGGTTATAGTACTTGATTGGGTGACCATTTTTGAATAAAACAAACATTTCTCACCCAAAGGTAAATCGTTGTACTGCTTTCTAACTTTCGATTCCCCTGGCTTAGGACCATTGTATTTCCGGTTCAATAACAAATGCTGTACCGTCCATCCTGGCTGAGGTTTCCACGTTTCCCTCAGTCACAGGCAAATGTTGAGGTGCCATAGGCACCCCCGTTCTGTATAAGCCCGTGAAACGCTCAAGTTAGGGGGTAATTAGTAAGTAGAAGTGCCCAATTAGGGTTGATAAAAAAATGCATTCAAATGTGCATAATCCCCCCCCCCCCATTTCTGATGTGAAGTCAGAACGTACATTGCTCAAAGGCCCGAGAAGCTTCAACTTTTGGTCTGCCAGGTTCGAGAAACGTTCGGAGGGATAAAGTTCTATCTCAGTCAATAATTTCAACGTTATGAGAAATTTTAATTTAATTGATTGAAAGGAGAATAAATTACCATTCCATCAATTCCTTCTATTATAAAAACTTTGTAAAGAAAAATAATCGTTTTCCAATCAGAAAAAATGTTTACCTACAATTTTCCAGATCGATGAGAAATATGCATTCCTACCCCGCGGCATGCAGATAATTGAATAATTTAAATATCAATTTTGAT